>CAFUXE010000156.1:346157-479693 GCA_903364295.1 Serranus cabrilla | reverse complement strand
CACACACACACACACACACAAACACACATTCCCTCCACCGTCTGTCAGGGAAAAGCAGCAACCAGCAGCCACGTTGTAAGAACAAGAATGTGAGTCAAGGTCGCAACACACAGTGTGGTTGTTCATCCTGCCATGAAAAAGCTCTGGAGCAGATTGTGCTTATTGTCAACACTAAATGAAGTGCTGAAGGTGTCATACGCTGGTATTATTATTTTAAAATATATATATATTCTTGAACAACGACATGCTTCACAGACAAAACGGAATATTCAAGCAGTTTAAAGAGCCGGGAACAGCACAACCTCTGTGCAGATGCAGACGCATAAATAAAGCATTTCTATAGCTGCTTTGGCTGGATTCAAACTGAAAACAAGACACAAAGATCCCAGCCCTGCTTCCTTGGAGATATACAAATAAGAGCGGCAGAAAAACACCCACCAGGGTTCACCATTAAAATTTTAAAATGTGCCCATGTCACGCTTCATCATCAGAACATAACTGCTCCCAGCCATGACATTTCCATAACAGATTGGAGGGCGAGACCCCCCAACACCGGAGTGATTTCCTCCATCTCTATTTAAACCACCCCTTTGTTCAGAAGCCTCTGATTTCAATATTCAAATGCAGCTCAGCGGGGCGGTGAAGCGCCGAACGAGGCTGACTGCGAGGCAATCAGTCGAGAGCAGAGAGTGGAGCGTTCTGTAGGATGCAGAAGGGCGGGTTCACTAAACTAAACCCTGCAGAGAAGCAGGAAGACGACTCTGCTCTGTGTCTCATCCAGACTCACATCACAGGTGAGAGCAGAGGTCAGAGCCAAGAGGAAACACATCCTGCGCCTGCCACCTTTCATAGGGCTGAAAAGTTGCAGCAAGGAGGCGACGATGAAAAATACTGGCACAAGAAAACAGCTTTTGGTTTGCGTTTACGTATGTTGGTGCAGATTAACAGCTCAAAATTAAAGTAGGTGTGAAGAGCACATATTTTTAAGCACCAATGAGCAGAATCTTTGCTCCAAAACAGGCAACATGAGCTGTAAGGCTAAATTTGAAAGTGAGTAATCATCATTGCACTTGGCTAAGTTATCCCTCTTTACGCAGCGTTCATTGGTTGAGTTTAGCAACCTCCCACAGATTTTGTATTTTTACTTTCATTCATTTAATCAATATTTAACCCGGTAAATCCCACTGAGATCCACAATCCAAGGGAGGCCTGGACAAATGTTATTTCAGTTATTCAGTGAGTAAAAATATTTCACCTTTAATATTGATGCAAAACAATATATCTTAACTCAAATACACCAAACATGTAATGCTTGTTTTTATTATGGTTATATTTGTATCCACCAGTTATTATATTATATATATTATTATATATTTAGAATTTTTGAATTACTTTATTTATTTTTTATTTCAGTTATTTATGTTGTGCTCAGACCATGTTGGTCTGCAGTAATAATTACATTCAGGCACTGATTGACAATTGAGTTATTACAGTTTTGTATTTTTATCATTGTTACATTGTTTAATTGTGATATTTACAATTTAATTTAGTTTCAGGTAGTTTCCAGTGTGGGTTTGCTCATTTCATGTTTCAGTTGTTATTGTTTAGAATGCCTAGTTTAGTTTTGTTTTTACTGGTTTCAGTATTAGTTTTAGTGTTTTTTTTCATGATGGGTTGTCAGTGGTGACATGTAGCAAGTTTAGAATATACATAACAATACAAACACAGCATTTGGTGAAAGAAACGGACTCAGTCATGTAAACATACCAGTCTCAATAAACATAATGCACCAATGCCTGCTCGAGCTCGTCATGTTGACAAAATGACAAAGACTTAAGAAATTTCCTGTGGAATTATTAACTTGTCTTGGTACGAAAACAACACTGTTTCTGTTTCATTTTAGGCTTTTTTTCAGGGAACTGAAATCTTTGATCACACGCAGTTTAGTGAAGTAATAACCTTGCTGCTCATGTCCCTTAATGTATTTTAAATAGGAAATTCCTCACAAGTATGTTCCTGTTATGCAGTTCAGCTTCAGATTAGAGGACCGGGGCAGAGGTCCATCATTTCTACAAGTACATGATCTGCATAAAGAACTCCCATGTGAACATATACTGCAGTGATTCTCAGAGGATGGAGCGCCTCATGTTATGAGAGGAGGGGGGGGGCGGCGGCATGTGCTCTTCCCAGCATCTCATCATCCTGACCAGGCTCGCACAGCTGCGCCGACACAAAGCCACACACAGAGGAATCTTTATAAATGCCAAAGACGCTTTTCCTGTCACAAGAAACGTGCACGGAGCGACGGGAATGAGGGTGTGAGAGTGATCGCTTTTCCACAGAGGCAACAGTGGGTGGATTGAGCGGAGATGCGTGGCCTGTGTCACCCTGGACCGTTCCCAGAGCAGAGGGACAGGAAGTGGCAGAGGGACCCTGGGAGGACACAAGCCCTCCTCTGTTTGTCTGCATCAAGCCACTATCAGATACTTCATTCAAATGGCCAGCGAGCACAGGCCGCTCTGACTGAGAGCTCGGAGTTCTGCATCCTTATCATTCAACTGCCTTTACTGGCTGCAGTGCACCGGCTTTGTGTCTTCATGTCTGAACAGTGTACGTATCTACTTCTACACACAACACACAGGAGATCCTCTACCGAAGCAAAAGAAGCAGAACCACATTGTTAAAATACTAGTATTAGCATCAAAATATGCTTCAGTATTAAAGGGAAAAGGGCTCATTATGCACAATGGTCCAATCTTAGAATCATAACTATTACTGGATTATGATTATTGATGCATTCTATTATAAAAAAAAACAACATAAAAGTTGTAAAAGTGGAGCTCCTTTTAATAATTTTATAATACGCTGCTAGTTTATTCATTAAAACATGATTATTTATAAGTTATTAAAAGGGAAGCAGTAATTCCCTGCATGTAAGATGTTCATTGCCAGTTCATTTTCTGTCAATCACCTCATAGACAAGAACTTTTTGTAATGGAAAATCCTAATTTGTAAAGTAACTAAAGCTCTCAAATAACTGTAGTGAAGTAAAACTACAATATTTCCCTCTGAGATTAAGATTTGAAATACTCAAATAAAGTACAAGTACCTCAACACTACTTATAACCACACTTCAAAAGAAGTTAGGATTTTGTCTAAAACGTAAACAAAACAGAATGTGATAATGTGCTGATCCTCTGACGTAGATTCAAACAAATATATATTTAATGCTCAGAGTTATTAAACATTGAATAAATTGATTATATTTTGAGTCATTACTAAAGTAAATGTACTTAGTTACATTCCACCACTGACTAAACAGCGTTGGATGAAAAGTGAAACCTTTAGGTTAATGACCGACAAACTGTAAAGAAAACAACAATGACTGACACAAAAGTAGGCCACTGACACATAACAGAGGCAGTCAGAGCCTGGGAGAGATGTGAGACGGAGAGAGAGAGTGAGAGAACAGGTGGCACCGGCATTCCCATGCTCAACCGTACGCCCTTGAAAGTGGCCGGGCACTAATTAGCACCAAATCTGGGCCAGAGCGACAGAAGTTTAGTATCTGCCACATGAAAAATTCAAAGGCTTTTGTCAGCAGGAAGCCATCACAAATCTCACATGCCCCCCTTTTGGTGTGTACAATCTCCCTCTTTCTCTCCCGTCGGAGTTTATCGCACATCTCATTGGCAAACCAAAGAGGGGTTGAAGCTGGCATTAGACAAGTGTTTTGTTTGTTAAGTACTCCAGAGCCAAAGGGGAATAATGTGTTGTTTCAACAAAGAAGAGGCACACTACGACGAGTACTATCAGAGCCTCCACTCATGTACAGTCCTGCAATCTGTGCTCCTCTGGCCAGTAAGCTACTTCCTCTTTATAGTATCACAAACGGCTACAATATGTGCTCAGTGTTCAATGCCAATTAATCCTCATCTGACCTAAAGGAAAGTGGGCCACTCACTAGATCAAATGATGAACTCAGCAAACCGCCAGCGAGAGTGGAGTCTGTTTAATGCAACAGCTCAGTTCACTCCAGCGCAGCAGCAAACACACACACACACACACACACGTCACTATCAAAATGCTTGGCTGGGATGCTTGAGAAACAGCCTCCCTATAGACCACCTCTAAATGGTTCCCCCTTCTATCTTCCTGAATAGGTGCACAAAGGCAATTCTGAAAGTGGAAGCGACTTGTCTTAAAGCCGCCTCTCCTCCGGGGCCGCAGAAACAAGCAGCTCATTGATGCCAGGCCTCAGTGTATCACCCTGACAGACAGACCACTCCAGTATACGGAGGGGAACAAAGGGGCCAGTCCACAGCCATGTTGCCAATTAGCAGGAATTTCGGCCTCAAGAGCCACTTTCCACCAATCGCAGGGCAGCTGACATAAACGTCTACGGCTTTCACTCGGAGAGCATTCATGGGATTCCAAGGAGCATTAGGTCCCCTCTGTGGAGCCTGAAATCTGGCAGTTAGAAAGTACAATGGACCATCTCGTACCACTTTGAGAAACACTTCTCCCTCGCTGCTTGGCTGCAACGCCCGGCGCAGAATGCATGCTAATAGCCTGGTGAAAACTGGCAACTTCTTGTCTTGGCATTACAGTAGGTGGAAGTATCTATCATGAACTGTGTCGTCCTTTGTGACAGACGTGTGAATTTTGCAGAATGTGCGATAAAAACAAGCTAAAGGGGGCAGCGTGTGTGCCATGGGGTGTTTACACGCAACAGGGCTTCATCCCCTGCATCAGGCTGCACGTCACTGGCTCCAGACACAATTTAAGGATATTGCATCCATGGGATATAATATGTTTTTGACTGCCTGCTGCCAAACATCCTAATTCCTTCAGGAATATGGAGAAAAAAAATGTACAAATACAAGCAAAATCTGTGGAGGATTAGTCTAATGCACTTCTGATAATCAAATGTAATAGCTATTTTACTTTCATAAAAAGATCAAAATGATGCCTCTCCAAAATATGTCTCTGGTGAAATGTTTCAGATTTCAGAAAGGATTACAGAGTAAGTATAAACAAGCTGGAATCCACGGCGGGTTTATACACAATATTTAGGTTTTAGGCAGATCAAAAAGCTGCAGCAACACACTGCAATAGTGGCATAGCAGGTTCAAGTAGTGTGTGTGTGTGTGTGTGTGTGTTTGCAGAGAGCACAAAAGCTGCACACAAAGTGTTATATCTCAACTGTCATGATGGCAACTGTGTCAGAAAGTGACGTCTCACACAAGCGCCTGAAATTAAATCTGGTCTAGACGCTAAGCCGGGTTTAATTTTCTAGATAGATGACACTCACTAAGTTAGCAGATCTGTGCGGTGATCCTGGATCAGCAGTCAGGGCCGATGTGTACACTACATACAGGCCAATGTCAGATGACTCAAACAATATGGAGGGATATGGACTGTTTCTATACGTTCAAGGACATCAAACACAGGCTGTACACTTACACTGAGGTCTACAGTAGGCAAACTTTTGGATTATTAGAGTCAATATTAGGGCCTTTGAGTCATGTTGAGTAGGAGAGACTAATCCAAAGTATATGACAGCCATGTCTTAAAAGTGTGTGGGATCCTGCTTAAATACATACAGTACTCATTTGCTCTGATCTGCTCCTTCAAACATAAAACTGTACAGCAGGTAGCCCATAAAAACTCTCACTGCAGAGCGGCTACAGCTGCCAGCTTTCAGATTGTCTTGTGAAGGCTTCCACCCAGGGAGCCATTTCTCTTAAAAGTGGGGATATGCAAAGTGAAAAGTGCTGTGTGATTAATTAAGAAGCTCTCTATATGTTCCCAAAAGTGCTGCAGAACAGGGGCCGTATGGTACAGTATGTGGCCTGAATCAAAGGCTGCAGCTTGTATCTTGCTCTGATGAGTCACTGTAATTCTCAGACTGCTACAGCTGCTCCTGTAACAAACTGATTGTCATGAGAAAAGCAATGCTATATTTAAAATACATAGAAAGGTATTGGTGATAATTGAGTGCATGGAGGGGTACAATTTGAGTCTAATAAAGGAGGGTAAAGTGAGGTTTACTGTCCATCTGAAAACAACACAGTGATCTGCAGCACTGTTAAGATCAAAACCCCTCATTCATTTTTAATTAGCCCCTGTCTGTGCTGCCTGTCATTACTCAAGTCACCCGCACTGAAATAACAAGTTTAGGTCCACTCACCCTGACGCGCAGGACAGCAGAGATTTGGCGTCGTCGCTCTTGTGCCGATCAGAGAGGCGGATTTCGCTTCAAACCATTAATGAACTGATAAGAGAAACCAAAAAAGCTCACAGATCCTTAAAATCGGGGCTTGGAGCAGCAGCAGCAGCAGCAGAGACAGTCGGTGCCAAAACGAGCGACAAGCAGGCGATGAGGAATCCCATTCAACTGGAGGGGCGGCCCGGGGAGGTCATGACGCGGAATGACTCCGAAAACATCTTTCATTCACACAGAAAATCAATGAAATTAAAGCAGAAAGACCCGAACGCCCGGTTCTACCGACCACATACGTGTGGGAAGCTCTTCCCGACAGCCAGCCTCCGTGCAGGAACACCAAATCATGACCAAAACACTGGGAGGTGATATTAGAGGCAGGGAGGGGAGGAGCCTCCAGCGGGCTGTCAGGCTTCTGATTGGTCGGATCGCTTCATGCACAATCGAGTCCTGATTTAGGTGAATGGCGTTTCATGAAAGTCCCCGCTCACCTGAGGGTGCAGGTTCAAACCAGGCCCCGTGAGGAGTCCTTTGTACTGCAAGCTGCGACTTTGTTACTGCATACACTGTCAAACAGCGTTATATCATGAGCTACACCGTGTTTTAAACGCAAATTAACGGTCATTTTTTTTTATTCTTCTTATCAAAATAACTTCAAATGTGTCCCACGTGCTGACTGCAGCCACAATGTAGGCTAATTAAGGAAGCCTAACATAAAAAAGGAGAGCAAAACAATCAAAGTCATCATTTTCTGTCATTTGTGGTGTAAATCAAAAATCACATGTGAGAAGCTTCATTGTACTGCAATGCTGCCACCTACTGTTCATATGAGGTAGCAACACCAACATGAGTTTGTAGCACTATGGGAGCGACAACACACTTACTGACAGTGTTGGAAAGATTATTCAGATCCCTTACTGGAGTAAAAGTACTAATGCCACGCTGATAAATGACTTCACTACAAGTGAAAGTCCTGCATTCAAAACTTACAGAAGTAAAAGTACAAAAGTATCAGCATCAAAATGTACTTAGTTACATTTCACTGCTGCTTATTAACATGATGGCATTGACATATTTCATCCACTAGATGGCGGCAGTTAGTGAAGATAATATGGCCACTGAGGCAATAATATAAATTTGCAATATAAATTCCAGATGGTGTTTCACCACCAAATCTAATCACCTGTTCCTTGTCACAATACACACGCCGACGAAAACATAACCTCCTCGGCGGAGGTAATAAAATTCAAGTGCCCCCATATTATTTCCACCACCCATTGCTGTATTGCTTCTTTCAGCCTAGTCAATATAAATGCTTTCACTAGTACTGGGTGTCTGCCAAGGGTGGATGTTGTCTTTGTGTTCGATTTTGTCCCCACACTTCAAAAACCGAAGAGTTAAAAAGAAAAGCAACAAAGAAACAGACAGATTTAAGTTCAAATCCACTTTAAGAGGAGAAATAATAATTATAAACAGCTAAGAACAGCAACTGCGGTAATTACAAGTACAATAATGCTATCTTCAATGTCCAAAAGTATTCAAAAATTGCATATGGAACCTCAAGGAGTCGAAGAAGGACAATTAATACATCATAATTAATATGTAGATGCAGGCAGTGCCAGAGGGGGAGAAATATTAAGGAACATCATTGTCAGAGTTTTCACAGTCACTCAGGAAATAATCAGTGGACTCAGGGTCACGTTTTAGCATTTAACCTTTGGGACTTAACAAAAGCAGACAGCATCTTCCATTAAGTGACACTGGTTTACTCCCAGGAGCTCACGACATCCACAAATCCATTAAAACGTCTGCAGGGGTCAGAGGTGGAAAACATCACTATGTGGTTGGATCATAGGAACGCCGGGCTCTCCACTTATTTTTCAAATACATATTTCATGTGTATGGATTACAATTTACTTCAAAAAATGACTTATGTAATAGTAGATATTGTTATGCTCGAATGCTTTAAGGTTTATTGTGTTTTTTCCTTTAAATTGGACTATT
The DNA here is from genome assembly GCA_903364295.1 of Serranus cabrilla. Classification (NCBI taxonomy): domain Eukaryota; kingdom Metazoa; phylum Chordata; class Actinopteri; order Perciformes; family Serranidae; genus Serranus; species Serranus cabrilla. Next base: position 471,463 of record CAFUXE010000156.1, on the reverse strand, counting down.
AGATATTCTGTGACTTCAGTTGAATGCATTAAATCCAGAGATAATTAATTTTCTGATGGACACATTTATTGAATACTTATACTAATGCTCTCGTCATCTCCTCTCTGTGAGTTCTTCATGTTTATCCAAAAGTACACTGCTACACAGCATGGCTGCATTCTGGGAAGAAAAAATAATCCCTTTTCTCCTCCTTATGGAGACTTCTCTCTCCACTCATCTATCTATATTCCCTCCTCCTCACCCCTGTACTTCCTCTGTCAGTCTCTCCCTCCCTTCTCTCTTTACACCTTCAGTCTCTTTTGTATCCTCCTCTCTGTCCCATTTTATTGTCCTTCCCTGTCCAACAGTCTCAGTCGTCCAAGTCTCTGGGGTCAGAGAAGAGCATGTCACTCTCTAAGGAGAGGTTGCTGCCCAGGCCGGCCATGCGGCTGCGCAGCAGGAAGTGCGTCCTCCTCTGCAGCAGCCTCTGCTGCTCCTGCTTCAGCTCCACGTAGGACCGCGAGAAGGTGTGAAAGATGGAGGTGACGGGGAAGGCCATGAGGAGGATCCCGCTCAGGATGCTGCTCAGAGCCACTACCTGTCCCGGGATGCTCCTCGGCACCATGTCCCCGTAGCCCACTGTGGTCATGGTGATGACAGCCCACCAGTAGGTAGCAGGGATGCTGGTGAACTCCTGCGTAGCGGCCATTTCATTCTCTATCAAGTACAGCAAGGGGGAATACAGCGCGATGGCTACGCACAGGAAGAGGAGGAGCAGTCCAAACTCCCGTGTGCAGCGGCGTGCTGTCAGGCCCAGAGTCTGCAGGCCCAGCGAATGGCGAGCCAGGCGCATCACATAGAGGATCCGCAGGGCTCTCAGGACGCGCAGAACCAAACCCACTTTGTCCAGGTAGCTGCTGCCCGAGCCCAGCCGCTTCTCCCCTTTGGAGGTGCTGTCCACCACCAGGGTGATGTAGTACGGCAGGATGGCCACCACGTCGATGAGGTTCAGGGGCTGCCGGAGGAAGGCCAGCTTGCTGCGGTCTTGGATGAAGCGCAGCGTGAATTCCAGGGAGAACCAGGCCACGCACACTGTCTCCACTATAAAGATGTTGTAGCACATCCGGGAACACGTGCCCTGGTAAAAGAAAGACACACGTGTGAGCGTGGTGAGTGGTAGCTGCAGTCACTAGAGGGAACCACTTCTATGTGGAATCCAGGAGCCAGTGCTGCAGCAGTGAATACAACGGGCAATACTTCTACAGCCAACAAAGATCAAGCTCATACACTAAATGTCAGTTTTATAAAAACACAGCAATATGATGAATGTTTCAGCTTTTTTGGAAAGGCTTTGCTGATTCAATGGGCACTGTGCAAGAACAACTGGTGTAAAAACATCATTCTTAAGTGGCTTGTACGTGTGATGCAGGAGAACTTGCTGCATTCACCAATTTTCTCATATTTTGAATGATCTCCCCGACACAAAGACATTTTGCAAGTGGTACAAGCCTGTTTCAGGAGTCATGTGCACATGGATTGTATATTTCATTACTTGATTGACTGATTTGTTTTTTTTTATACATGACAAAGAAGGAGAAAGTTTAGATAAGAATTCAAAGCCTGTCACAAATGGCATGGAGCCTTTGAACACAGCCCATATCAGGGCAAACATTATGAAACACACTCCCACAGTGGAGGAGATGGTTTTGAGTAGACCCTTACAAACTCCAGTGAACCTGTTCTCACTCAGAGCGAGGAACACTTACACATTTTATTTGTGCACTTTGTTATCTGGCTGCAAGAAATTAGAGGCGGCAGAGTTGTTAGAGCGTGATTACAGGCGCTTTTAATTAAAAAGGCTTAATTGAAAAATACAGAGAATACTTAGTGCGAATACAAAGAGTGTCAGGTGGAATATAATACTGCAAATTCATCAGATCAAGTGCAGGCATTGAGGTTCTTTATTTTCATTTTTAGTATCTCTTTCTCTGGAACACCAGTTGATTGCCGACTGGTTTAACTGATTGACTTTGAGACTGAGATGATGTTTAACTCATCCCACTTTTAATGTTAATGCGCTGTAGCTCCAGGAAGCCACATGACTAAATGAAACATACAGAGTCACAGGACAAGATTAAAGTCAGCCTACTGGATCTGAAAGCTGAGTCAGCAGCATGAAGTGTGGTTAGCCGTTACTCTCAAATAAAGAATGTGGAGATTTTGGTTTTTGCCCTCCACCCACTGACAGCACCACACATAAAGTATCTGTACTTGATATCCTGGTATGCACAAGAAGTGAAAGTAGAGCATTTGAAAAACCACTATTTCAAACATTTAAAAAAGAAAGTAAAGTGGTGGCAGTTACTCTTCACTTCCAAAGTGGACATCTCTTCTAGAGCGAGACCGATCTGCCAATATTATCGTGTTATAGATTTATCGGTATCTATTGGTATTAGCGTATATGTTATCTGTTGTTCAAAGATATGAAAACCTTTTTTTACAGGACATATTATGTATAAAATTATGCTTGAAGTGATTCTCTTTTACAGACAGACAGCGAAAAGGCGTCAGTGAACAGTAAGGTGAAGTATCAGCATCAAAATGTACTTAAAGGATCAAAAGTAAAAGTACTTGTTGTGCAGAATGGACCCACACAGATTGTTTTATATTCCAAATGTATAATTGTTTTATTTTTGTATGCATTTATACATTTACTGTTTTCCAGGTAGGGCTTATTTTAACTACTTAATGTACTTTTATGTGGTTGAACTTATAAACATGGTCAATCATTTAAAATTGATCATGTTTTTGTTGTTAAATTTTGACCTGAAAAGTAACTAAAGCTTCAGCTGACAGCTGAAGTAAAAAGTACAATATTTTCCTCAAAATGTAATGAAGCAGAAGTATAAAGGTACATATAAGTAAAGTATAAGTACCTCCAAATTGTACTGAAGTACAGCACTTAAGTAAATGTACTTAGTTGGATTCTTTAAGATACTCGATACTTTAAGACAGTTATTTGTTTAAGACAGCAGCCTTCTGAGTACCACTTTCATATCCGTGTAAAATCGTTGCACAATCCACAAAAAGGTCTATTTTAACTCCTGAAAAAATCCTTTTGTCAGCCACTAAATTGGCTCTTGGTAAATATTCCCCTCTAAAATTGCTCTCAAAAATCTGTTATCGGTCAGGCCCTAATTTCTACAAAGGTATCTCAATAAATAAATTAATTAAACCCTTCACGATGTGTGTGACTCAAATATTCCACTTTCCTTTGATCTGACTGCAGAGGCCAGTGTGATAATTATGGTTTTGATTGAGATATATTAATGAAAGCAGACGGAGATGTCTTCAAATAATCTGGCACAACAACCTGCTCCGTCAGTCTGAAGTCTCTCTTTTCTCTCTGCGAGGAGATTTGAAGTGACATGAGAGCTGAGACATGCCATCATTAGAATTTTCTAATGACTGCTTTTCAAAGTAACACGTCAATTTACCTCTGTTTAGCTTCTGAATACAGCCAATCTCAACACAGTGTGGGGTTCAGATGTTCATTGTTAGTACTTTGGTGTCTCTTTATGTGGTGTGACGAATTCCCAACAGACAATGAAGTTGTGTTTGGTCGCGTCTGTCACTTTTCTTCGCTGACATTAAAACACGTCTGCTCTGGCATTAACGTGCTTTTGTACACAGTGACTTTGTGATAGTTAAATGTCATTATCCTACTCACCGCCTCCTCCTCTTCCCTCATGGCAGGCATGGTGCTGATGGAGAGGTTGACGGCAGTGATGGTGACAAACAGCACTGACAAACAAGCAAAGATCTTCCCCGGCAGGCCCGAGTGAGGCCTCTCCACCATGTCTCTGAGCTTGCCCATGCACCGGTTGAGTTTGGACTCTGCTGCCTGCTCCCTGTGTCCACTGTCTGAATCCAACAGATCCTCCAGAAGATCCTCCTCCTCCTCCGCCCTCTCCATCGCCTCAAACTCCTCCACGCGCTGCAGCAGACGCCGGCGGCAGCACCACTCCAGGCTCTCCTCGGGGACCCCCCAGTAGAGCAACTCTTCCCTGAAGGAGAGGGCGCACATCTCCCTGAGGGAGCGCAGCTTACCCGCCCGCAGGAAGGTCAGGATGGTACGGAAGGCACAGGGGCTGCGGTCGAAGAAGAACTCATTGTGTGTAACATCATAGTCGTCACAGATACGCATGATCTCGTCAAAGCTGCTGCAGAGGTGCAGCTGGCCCAGACGGGACAGGGGGAAGTCCTCCAGGGTGGTCCAGGGCAGCTGGTAACGCAGGCCACCCACATTGATGATGGCGTGGAGTTTGCGGGCACTGGACAGTAGTGTGTCCTCAGGGATGGAGCTGAGCTCCGGGGCACGCTGCGCCCTCTTGTAGAAGGCCCCCTTTCGAGCCTCCTCCTCTTGTAAGGGAGGATGGTTGAGGGAGGAATCAGAGGCACAGCTCAGGGCACTGTAGTCATAGTCGGAGCCATCGCCCGCCAACAGGGTCATCTTTACTGGTCCACTCACATCCCTGTGCTCAATCTGCCACCTTCAAACATGCCGACACCTTCAGAAGGAAAACAGAGAGGAAACATAAAGCATCTTTTTACTGTTCACTCTTCGGGACTGTGTAAGTTACAGTAAATTGTTTCTTGAACATCAGGCCTCCTATGCTTTACCACTAAAAACATCTACAGTGGTCAGCCTTTTACCCAGCGATGAGTAATACCACAATGCAGCATCACTGCAGCATGAGGCACTTAGATCATTGGCATTTTAATTCTAATGGCCACTTGTCATTATATGAAGGCATAGCTCTGTGTAAACAGCTTCTGCCTGCAGAACAACTCACTCACTGAAGAAATGTAATGAAAACATGGAACCTGCTTAGAAAATTACACTACAAAGATGCTTTTCCCAGCCAGTGGAGGCGCCGCCTGCTGGTCATTATAAAGAATGCAGATTTAAGGCACATACTTTTTCACTGTTTAAACCACATACATTATATCAACTCATATTTCAGGCATCAAGGAACAATTCCTAATGCCATTAGAAAACATTATTACAGCTCTGACAGTTCAATGATGTGCCACTGATACAAAACATGTATCATGTGCTGAGTTTGTCAAAGTTTAAAGGAGTAATAAGGTTTGCTGTCCTATTTTTGATTGTAGGATATAGTTTTTTTTTTCTCTTTACTTCAGGAAATTAAGATTGGTTTGTGATTAAATCAAAGAGGAGAAAAAGCAGAAGGAGAAGAAGAGGTAGTTTAGCATCTCGGTTCGGACTAAGGAGTCATCGTGTATTTGTTTTCTAATCATAAGTAAACAACGCATCACGTGACAGGATGGTGCATTCATTCACTGTGCAGAAATCACTTACATGAGAGCACCAGCTGAGAATGACATTTATCTTCTGTACCTACAGTGTTTATCCACAAATTGCATTACAAAAACAACAAGTCTCAGGTCTGTGCCATTATCTTAGCAGTATGAATATGTCAGTTCTGCATCATTAAACATGATCACTGATCTAGATACATCAGGCAACAGGGGATAACAATTTCACTTCCAACTGCGTTCATGAACATCTGTTCCCCAGGCTGGGAATTACAGATAATGGCCTGATGTTATACTGGCTGTTGTTAGATAATTCACTGATGTAACTGCTTTGTGAGCTACTGAAGAAGCTATATTTAAACGCTAAAATATCTGTCTGTGTGTGTTCTTTCAGTCTCTCTCAACAGGCTTTCAAACACAATCATTTCCGTTAGGTGTTGGGGGAGGTGTGTGTTCTGACTCGCAATCAAGCCAATATCTCCACAGATTGTTCTCGACATTGAGATGATTTGCAAGCAGAACTAGACGGATACACCAACAGAAAGAAGCAATATCTAAGAAAAAAAAGAAGGAAAGAGAAAACGTTTACTGTGTGTCACCAGTGCAAAGGACCTCGTGGCCTGTGTCCAAACTAATTTAATCAATTACAGTAATTTAAGGGGAGGCAGGTTAGCCAGCCAGGAATTAATATGTCAGTGCCTGGATTTGCTGCACCACCAATTCTGGGTCAGGAAGGAGGCCTGGGCTGCTAAAACAGGGATTTGAATGTGTCACTGAATGGTTATTAGGCACCTGCACTGTCAGCCTCTGTGAGCCACTGATTACAGTCAGCAGCATCTTCCACGCATGAAATTGGAGCAAACCTACGGCAAGCTCTCCCGTCCAACAATACTTTTTGATGGTGTTTTATTTTTGGCATTATTAGAAAGGAATATATCTCTCATTCACATTTCCATATATTACTAGTACAAGTATTGTCTATAAAATCAACATTAGGGTTGTTTAAAAGAAACCAAAACACAAGAATTAAAACCAATTCTCAAAACAGAGACACATCCCTCCTTTCTGCTGCTACAATCCGTAAATTCTCACATTCTCCCTGCATGCGGCGGGGGTTATCGGTACGCCTACAATGCATCACCAGTGTGGATGGTGGATGTGCACAGGCCTCCGCCACTCTCCTACAAGACTAAATCACACTTAACCCCTTGAGGCTGTTTGATTTCTCACTTTGCCTTTAAACCGACTGTGCTTTTGCTTCTTCAGTCACAGGAGCTTTTTTTTTTTTCTAAACTCTTGTTTTTTTATCTTCTTGTTTCTCTGCTCTGTTGTGCCTCAGATGTCTCCTCTGGGGGGATGAAGTCTATCTCGGAAGAAGACATGAAACACTGCAAAGACAGCTAGGCTGTTCTCCCCACCAGATCGGCTGAGGTCTGGCCTCTCTCTGTGCCAGCGTTATCACAGCTAAGCCACAGGGCATGTTCTCCAGATTGCCTGGTGAGTCACTGGGTTGTTAGTCTCTGTTGCCTGACTGCATTGAGCATGCACTACCCACTGTGCCCTCCTCAAGAGTCTTCACTGCCGCCAATATTCATTGAGATTATTTTAATGAGCACAATCACTATAACGATCACTATGAGGTCACAGCAGAGCAAAAACCACTTGTAGAAGTTGAAGTTCAGTCTGCAAAGAAATTATAGAAAATCTTCCTCTCTGATTGGCTGTAACTGATAAAAATCTATTTAAAATGAACACGTGCAGAACACGTATCCCACAAAGAGACATGAATGTCTCATTCATTAATGATTGCTATTTATGGCTGTATATCTGCATATTGGTGGAAGTGCTGTGCTATTTGCAAAGAAGCAGAAATTGGACAGATTTTTACAATCTGTCTCTGAATGGAGGATTTGCAAATCAACTCAGCGCAGTCTGCGAAATACAAACACATGGTAATTAAATGGGTGATGAGTATTTCTGATGAAAATCTGAACCTCAGAGACTTACAATTAAATTGAAACATATTTAACAGCTGTTAGCCTTCCGGTGACAGCTGTTCAGAGTAAAGAATGCTGTCTTACTTCACTGCACACAGTCCAACCACTGCAGAGCTTTATTATACTGTAAAGAAAAAAGCCATTTAGATGATAGATGTCACCCTGTACTCTTTCTCTGAGGCTAAATGACTTTTCAGATCACACGGTGTTCCTTTGTTCTTCCCAACAACCAGTTCTCCTACTATTCCCTTAACAGCTTACTGTTCTCTAATGGACTATAAGAGGGGTGGTTTTTCCAGAAATGGACTTCAAACCACAGAGACCCAACTTTCTTTCTCTCTCTCTCGCTCTCTCTCGGTCTCCCTCTTATATCTGGTTAAATGCTGAAACAGTCAGGCATGCCAGCAGCAGTTCCACCCCAGAAGACCCTTCCTTACAGTTATCCCAGCAGGAATAGTTGTAAACAAAAATGTCTTTTTTTTGTTGTAAGTGGGCGGCATTAATGCATACTGAAAACCCTGGAAGAAGCTCTCGCTCCCAGGCAATAAATGCCTCCCTAACTCTAGGTTCACCACAATGTTCTGCAGAGAAGTATGCTTTGGAGACAATACGCTCCAATAATGACATGTGTTTGCATGAACATCTGTTTACTTTGCATTCTGTTAACCATTCAATTCCAACTCACAACCAATGCATCTACTCTTCCTCTCTTAAAGATTACTTTATGATCATATTATTAATGCTAAAAGACAACAACCTTTTGAAATGCCATTTAAGAGATTGTTTTTTATCTCCCTCTTGGGTAAAATGTCTCTGAACCAAAGTGCAAATGAGAAGCATCACACCTCTGTCATTTTCTGTCTACAGTTTATTTCCCAGCCCTTCCCATGTTTGTCCTCCCTCTTAAAGCACTCTATCCCCCAGACAGAGCCGACCCACCAAATCCCAGCATTACTGCATCACTGCTCTGCAGTATGCCTCAGCAAACCTCATCCTCTAAGCCCCGGCAAACTGTGACATACAATATTTAATCAGCCCACAAAACAGCTCACCGTCACCTCAACTTTAAACCTATCGCTAACATTCACCGCATATCTAGTATTTTTCATCCGAGGCATTTTTCCTGCCCGAGTGGATGATTGGACACTCATCATATGCGAGTGCTCAACTAACTTGATTATATAAAGATTGCATAACATTAAGTTATCTGTGCTGTCTGTGTGCATTATCCAATTCCCACTTTTCATCTTCTGATGCCCTTCTCCTGCTGAGCTGCAATCATCCAACCACCTAATTGCTCTGGGCTATGCAAACAATTTATTTTTCACAGGCAGCTGATAAAAGTGGCGCTGAGGCCAGCCGGGTGCGTGTGCAGGCAGGCAGGCAGGACCTCATCCCGGTGAAGACCTGACCGTCTGTCACTCTAGACTGAATGTTTCAAAGGATCTCTGCGTGCAGGTCCCTGCAGGATGAGGTGACAGAACGATGAGAATAACCGATCGCAGAGAGGTGATGGAAAACTCTTTACACTATTACAGTGTGAGTGAAAAAGTATTTTGGTTGATGAGCTGGAATAAATGGACCGGACAAACAACCACACAGGGCTTTCTTTCTGGCTGGGTCGATGGAGGGGAAGAGATGGAGAAATCAGATATCACTTGATTGGCGGTTCTTAAAATGTTTGGTGTTGAGTGCAAAAAATTGCAGCCTTCCTGCCACAGGATATGACAGAACATGCCATAAGAACAAAGTGGATGTGACACCTGGAATTTGGTGTGGATGGGTAAAAATCCTTTAGTTTAAACAGGATCTGAGAGTATCAATCTCATGAAAACATGGACCAAATACGTGGCTTCCTGGGAATGCAAAAAGAGGAGAAAGAACTTCATCCTACTCACAGTTTCAAAGCACATTCATCACTCCGAGTCTGAGCCTTGACTGAAGGTCTCTGTGTACCCACTGGGGCTCCTGGGAAATAGTGGTGCTGCTGGGACCACGACTCTTCGATCCCTTTGATGACACTTCAGGACATGTATCTGAGATACCTTACACATAAAGACACCTGGGAATAGCAGAATATAATTAGTTTTGGGGCCATTCTTTGTGGGGGAGAGTCAGACTATTAGCTGTTGGAACGGGAAAAAAGTCATTAGTTCATCTCATTACAGTCATAATTACCTGGAGGAGGGAGAGAGGATGATCCATTACATATCATATATCACTGATCCAAAGTCTGAGAGAGGCTTTTGCATTGTGGACTCATAATCACATTATGTGGCATAATCTAACATAATCTTTAAAGTGAGACCATGTGCCGTATCCAAAGAGTTCTCGTGCGTTCACTGAATCACAACATCAGCTATGATTCACTGTTCAAGGGCTTGAAGTGGCTCTCAATTCAAAAGTTTCTCTTGCATCAATCATTTAAAAATTCAATTTTTGTTCCTTTTTTTTTCACATTAAAAGTGGTTGCAATTTCAAATTCCTCTCCAAACACATATAGAGCATGCCAGAGAAAATGTCTCTCTGCAGCTGTGAGCCTGGTCTCTGGTGAGATATCAGTAAATGTTGACAGATCATAACATGCTGTAATGTAGCTGCAGCCTTGTTACCATGGTGTAGTGAAGGGAATCCAGTATGCAAATCACTGTCATCTGTTAAAGACATGTTATCGATGGGTCAGAAGAGCCACAATATAATACTATCACTTTTAATCAAAGTGGACTCTTTCCACATGCATTGTCTATTAAAGCATTTAAACAATGAAACTGACTGTTTGCATGTATGCATACTTGTAAAGGTATTTTCTGTTTTTCTGAGATCAACAATAACATTTACGAAGCACATGCATTATCAGAACAATGATCCAAATATTAACTGGAATTCAGCTGCAAAAATACCAATCAGACCTGTCATTTCCACTTTCTTCCTGTGAAAGCACACGCTATGCTGCGTGTGAGAAACTCTCAAAGTGTCACGTACAACTAAGAAAGTGCCTTGAATGCACAAATAATATGAAGTATAAATTAAATACTTACTGTGCTCCAGAATCAGTTCCTCAGCTGCTGTTAGTTTGGTAAAAATGCCAGGATGATTGCACATGAAGGAAAATATGAAATATGTTTTCAGCTTCTGCTGCTGCCTCGTTCAACTCTGCTCCATCTATGCTCAGGCACTAAGGCTGGTGGAGTACGAGGAGCATATTTGATGATCATGAGCAACAGGCTGCCTCCCCTCCGCTCCCCTCCCTCCCTCACTCCCTCCTTCACTTCCCTTTGCCCTCGTCTCTCCCTCTCCCTCGCTCTCTCTCTCAACCTCTTCCTCCCCCCGCTCCTCGAGCGCTGACATCAGAAGTGGGTGTGTCGGTACACCAAAAGCTTTTGAGAGAAATCCATGGCAACCTACATCTGGAGAGCCCGTGCTTCCCTTCCACCTTTAAACGAGAATAATCTCCGTCTTTTGATTATGGATTCACACAAAAGGTTTATATCTGTCCGGTGGGTTACCCGGCTGAGGGGGAGGGAGGGAGGGAGGAGAGGAGGAAGGGAGGGAGGGCCGCTGTAGGCTGGCTCAGACTCACCAGGGTGTCCAATTTTAGACAAGTGGTGGGAAATGCTATCATGAGGTATGATGATAAGGAGGACGGGATGGCTCATACAAAGAATGTTTATCACCACGCTCCCTTTATGTTTTTTCTTATGCTGGTGCTGCTCATAATGCCAAAAGCAATTGAAGAAAACAATATAAAATAAATACCACATGCACATATAAAAAAATGTGCATTTCCGTATGTGTGGCATGTCTGCAGTTTGTCCAATGTGCATTACAACAAACTGTGTTCGGGTCTATTATCCCTTTATTGATCTACATGTCTGGTAGAATGGAAACTGCACAAGTAAACACACAACACAAGTCAATCTCAGTGGATTATTTTCACTTCAGTGCTGTTATGACTTATTATGGTGAAGTAAAAGAAAAACACATGTATCACTCTTTTGTGCAATTCTCTGCCTCGGTCTTGCTCTGTGTGACTACAGTGTTCTTGAAAAAAAAATGATTATTATTTTACAGCTGCGGACGGAGCACTGAGTATGTGCTTTCATGAAGAGATCTATTGTAAAGGAAAGGGAGCATGTAATTCATGTGAGCCATTATGTCTCCAGAGCTGAGCTGTTTTCTAGCTGGGTGACCGAAGGCTATTGCAGCTAATGATACAGACCAAGAATGAGAGTACAACAATCACTACATCGCTGAGGAATAAAGAGAGAAAGGAATCTGTGTGGTGCACAATTCTTTAACGCTGATTTTATTCTGAATGATATGAGAGATGTAGTCTTTTTAAAACAAACAGAGTTAAATGATTATCATCTTCATGCACTGTTGCATCCACCAGGCTGCATGTTGTTCTGACTGAGCGTACACAGCACATAGCCAGGCTACTGTATATGTGAATATGTCCCATGATATAAAAACTAACAAGCACAGCTATGTTCCAGATATGCTTCATGACTGCGACCATTACAGCATTGTAAAGGTGGATTAAAAAAAGAATGGGAAAGGTTGGGCTCCACAGTCATGCTAGGGGCACAAAAGTACTTTAAAATAAATCCTAACGCCAGTCTGCTGATATGCTCTAAATGATGCTCACAGTGATAATAATACTTTAAATTATGAATGAAGCTTCTAAGCGTTAAACTATAGCCCTTGTATTTGGTCATAAACCAAAGTACTGGAGTTAAAAGAAGTGAGAGAACCAAAATGATACCAATTGTTCATCCTGTGGGGGATATGAATGTCTGAATAATCCACCGAGTCGTTGAGGAGACAATTCACCAAATGAGTGAACCAGGCCCAGGTGGTGCTGCTGGACTTGGGCATGAGAAATGGGGATGATTAAAAGTTGAAACAACCTCCCCTGCTGAGAGGAGCTATCTTCCTTTCAGCTAAAAATTTAAATGCCTAATCATCCCCCTTCTGTGACCCCACATTCACCAATATTAACTTTTGCACAGTCGCAAAAGAAAAGTCCAGATATCATCAAAGACAAAAGGGTTCTTTCTTTGGAGACCAATTATGTTTACATAATTTCATGCCAATCTGTCCAATATTTCAGTCTGGACAAACCAAAAAAATCTGAAGCGGTGGACTGACTAGAACCAGGGCAACATTGCCATTCACAGAGCTAAAAATATTATGCTCAGTTATAGCTTTTGGTGGCAAGATTCTGCATTTTTAAATTTTAGATTAAATATGACTCGTTGTTGTTCATGACTCAGTCTTGATATATGCTAATTGTGGCTTGACACTTGAGTGGGCCAGTTTATGGGTGTTAGCTGAGCTTCATTTAGACTGCAAGGCTCACACAAGGGGGTCTGAATATATTCAAAAGTCACATCAGTAACAAATTATTTGCAATTCAAAACCACATCACCAAATCACAGTTCGTTAGGATCCGGGCATGCTATGTTTCCTACAAATCAGGTGGAAATGTTACCTGGAATAGAAAAACAACCAAAAATGGAATTTTAAGAAGCAAGTACTGAGAATTTTGTGAAGTTGTTTTACTAGTCAGCACCAGCTGTGATTACACCTAGAGGTGTTTACCAGCTGATTGTTGATTGCTAATTACTGAAACAATCAAACATTTTTGTATCCCTCTCTGACAGTTTTCTCAGTGGTGAATTGCTTTCTTTCCACTGCTTCATTTAACTAAAATAAAAGGCGTCACTGTCTGTTGGTCTGTGCCGAGGGCACTATAGGTAGTGTTAAGTATGAGCTCTCAAAATATACGGGGCATTTTTATTCGTAATGCGTTACGAGAGCACTGAGTGTTTTAGAAGGGGGCCTCTATTAACTGTTACACTGCTGAGCAAAATGCTAAATCAGTGGCTACAGTACATTACATTAAAGAACAGATGAAGGAAGAAAGAACAGAGATATTACCGACCTTTAAAGCATCAGAAATCTAACTTTTAAAATTAACACTTTTTCTGGAAATAGCCTGGTTAGCGAGCTGTCAGCAAATGACGCATATACTCCAGCATTGCTAAGAGAAGCATCTATGTCATGACAAGTGTATCGCTCCGGACTCAAGGAAGCACAGTCTCGGGTGTGAAGTTGTTTGGATGAGCAGTTACAGCAAAACTAAGCAACCAACTTGTTCAGAACATAAAACATGTTGAGCAGGTATTGCACTAGTACTGTTTTAAAAGATAATATGTTCAATGATCCTCCAGCTTGTGGAAAAATTGTATGGACATCCACATGCTTCCAAAAAACAGAGCCAAAGCATACACCCCCCATGATTAAATTAAAGTAACACAGACCCTTAAGGACCCGCATGCAGAAAGCACAATGTCATCTTTAGTATGTATGGTGTTCCTCAGGGCTCAGTAATTAGGCCACTGCAGTTTTCCTTATGCACTGTAAATAAAGGTGTATTGTAGCCCCATATTCCTGGACAACTCAGCTGTATGTATTTTATTTTATTTATTTATTTATTTTTTTACATATCTTTTACATTTTAATTAAAGATTAAATTTATTAATCTTCTCTGAATCAAAGCAAAAAGGAAAAATAAACATATGATTTGTTACGTTTGGTTGTTGATTTGGTTAAGTCTTTCAACTCAAGTAATTTGAACTTTGTAAAGTAACTCTTATGGAACGCCTTGTTTTTTTTTAGCTGTGTACTGTGTTATGGTCAGATTCTGTGGCAGCCAACTTTCTCAATCATCTTTCCACTTTAATTCCGAACACACTTCCCAGCAGCAGTGCATTAACAGCGCTGGACATTGTGCTACTGTACGGTCAAAGCCATCTTTTCTTTCTATTTGTTTCCCACAGTCATCTAATCACTGACCCATTTCCAATGCGGATGATTCTTGGGCAAAAACTGCGGTTCAGTTTAAAGGCACTCAGAGGTGAAAACAACCCAGTGAGTTTTTCACTGACAGTCAAGAAGGCAGCGTGAGAGTGATCGCTTATGTCTTTACAGTTTGTGAAGTGGCCTGGCCACTGAGGTCTTCAGAGGCAAGATAAAGATGTGGCTCCAGAGTCACTATTTCACTTAGCGCACTGAGTGATGTCATTTTTTATTGATCTGGAAGACTCATGGTCTCACGTTTGCAGGAATAGACTTGGAACTGATAACAAATGCAGAGACATCTCCTCCAAAGATTTCCTAGAAATAAAAAGGAATTGAATAAAAGCTTGTGGTTCTCATTAACAAAGATAATCATTTAAATGTGCCCAAATATCTCTGTTTAGCCACTGATACACATTAGTTTTAACTTGTAAGACATTTGAGGGGGATAAAAGCCACTGAGTGTAGCCACCCATGTTTGCCTCAACCATGAAGATGGAACGAGGGGAAGATTGTGTAAGACGGAGGCGTTCTTTGTTTGCTTGGAACTCAAGAACGTGTCCATTTTTATTCAGACAAGCAAGCTCTCTCACTCAGATAATTGCATGGGTTCAACAGCTGTTGTTCCCTGCCATTGTCATCAGGGTAGCTGGAATGGCTTCCTTTCTTTGTTGTTAGCAGCACATGTTCACCACATCTGGTTGTGCAGCACTCCCAATGACATTAATTAAAACATAAACGGCGTCTACAGCAAAAGGTATACACAGACCTTGTAGTTAATAACAATCACTATCATTATTACCTTGTTTTTACTTAAGTTTTAACCAAATGGCAACACATTCTAGGAATGACTGCTTGGGTTTCCCAGAATGACATTCAGCATGCCCTGTCCTGGCTCTGATTAATTAAGAAACTATACGAGTGTAGGAGGGAAAAATGAGATTGATCATCTAATTTTCTCATTAGCTGACCTGTTGTAGCAGGAAAAAGTATGTTCCTCTGCCAGGAGCTGCACAAAGGTCGATACAACAGCAGCCCAGTAATGTGCAACCTGCAGCAATGATTACATACAAGCATGTGCACAGTGGCCTTGCTTCTATGATGTGTGATTTCCAGTAGTGGATAATGGGTTCAGATGCTTATATTCATAAAAGTAGCAATTCATTGTTTAAACAAAATACTCCTTACAAGTGAAAGTATTGTATTTATAGCTGGCAGTAAAATAAAAATAGAATAATAAGTAAAAGAAGTCAAGAAAAGTTGCGCTTTACGGATATATTATTGTAGTTCTACTATAAGATTTCGTTGGTTTAATCTTTAACAATGCACTGTATTTTATAAGTTTATCACATGCATTTTAATGGAAAATTGGAATTTGTAAAGTAAAAACATCTGTCAGATAAATGTATTAGAGCAGAAGGAAAAAGTAACATGAATCTGATTTATTTTTCACCACTGGTGATTTATAGAATAGATACTCTCCATTAAACCTACTGCAAATAATACATTAAACTGTCAACTAATAGAGCGATGCAAGATTATGGAAGATAGCTCAGAAACCAGTGCATGACGTACACCATCTGTAAAAACCCAAACCAGAATGAGGTTCAGGTGCCAAAGAGGCACAGCTGAGTCTGTTTGACTGGGATCAGTCATAATCTGAACTTTACCTCGCAAACACAGTTGAGTTGATCTGGCATTGCAAGTGTCAATATTGTAACTTATCTGAATATGCATGGAAGATAAAGATATCCCCATATGTGCTGGAATCAAACCAAGGAGCAGAAGGAGAGCACAGTATAGCGAGACCTGCTATCACAGAGCAGAAGAGTCAGAACACAATGTATAGCAGTGTGGAAACGTGTGGGAGGCGTCTGTGACCTCAGCCTATTTCTGACAGCTGTCAGGTCACAATGAGTCAAATAACACACTCTTCATGCTAATCACATGTGAAAAGAATACTGATATTTCTACCTTCAGCAGCTGTGTGTGTGTTTTTTTTGAGTGCAAAATTTTAAATTCCTGAACACCAGGGACAAAACATTTAAGAGCCTTTGACTATTTGTGTGATGACACATATTCACCCGTTAATCATCAAACACTAAGTCATCCACCTGGATGCTCTAAAAATCCCATTTTATAAGATTAGCCAAGGGATCTATTTCAAACATATTTTTTTGGCAGGTAAAGTGGTCCATCTGTCGGGTGAACCAGTTTGGATAATTCCCAAAATAAAAGCTCATTTTTAACATTTTCCTCTTAAAGTAATGGCTTATTAAGCAGCGAAATAAAGACTCCAGTGAGTACACAGTGGGCTCAAAAGGCCTAAAAGCAGCGACATCACATTGGCTGAAGGGCTCCATGGTAGAAATACCACCATTCTTCCAATTCAAGTGCAGGCTTACGAGTGAGCTGGATCAGTAGTAAAGCTGTGTGTTATACAAGGAGCACAGAAACTGCAATGTTCACAGTAGTCAATGGAAGACCACACGTCATTTACACAACTGATTTCAAACACCTCTGATAAAATCCCTGTTATCAATGTGAAAAAAATTGCTCTTTCTACACAGTATCCAATTATTTCACTGTTCATATTTCATGTTTATCTGCACCTTGACAGAAATACTGGTGCCTCCAATAAAATAGCTTTTTAATAGAAAGATTAGAGTGGAAACTGGGGTACCGGAGAACATCTGAAAAGGAAAGTGAAATGAATCGCATCGCAAAGTAAAGAGCCATAATCTCCATCCACCATCGCTCCAACTAACAGTTTCTTGTGGAGTCATTAAAGTTTTTGATGTTATTAATGCATGATTTTAAAAGAAAGGTTTAATGCATTGCAGCAGAAAAACTACAACCTCAAAACCACAAACCCACATCATTGCGTGTAGTGGGTATATGTACTCTGATTTTAGTCTTAGTAGTGAACCAAAATAGTCAATAGTAATCAAGCTGGATGAAAGATGCTATAAAGCGGATGCAAAAAGTATGAACAGTGAATGAGAACGGCTTGCTATGAGCTACCCCTTGCACATTACATGGAGTAATTTCTTCCTTTGTTATTATAAAACATATTTAATATAGCCAGTTTAATATATTTTCCATTTTCACAAACACTACTTGATATATCTGGTATTTGGGATCTGTCCAAAGCTGATTGCTGAACCAGAAACATCACAGGACTCCAAGAACTTTCCTGCTTTACCATATTAAGCCATTTTTTCCTGTGAAAAAATAACTAACAACAACTCTGTCTCAATACAGCTTCACTCATGACACATGTCTAACTGAATATGGATGAATGATGCATTATCAAGAAGCCCATTCATGTCTCAATTTCAAGTTCTGCTGAGTGTTATTTTATCACCAGAACATCACATGTTCTGTGAGGAGAAGTGGCAGATGAGAAGCCTATTCTTGGATTACAGAGTACTGTGTCTTTACTAGTCCACCGTACAATAATACAGCGGGCCACTGGGTTTGAAAGCTCAAGAGGTGGATTTCATTACACACTGCCATAAAAGAGGATATCTGCTGATTGATTTTTGCAAAGAATTTAGAAGAATACCCCCATAGTACAGAAAACCCCCACAGTTAAAAGCAGTGCCCCTGCCTTTAACTTTGACAGTATGACTCAGCACACCTTCGTCTCCTCTCACTAACGCTGGCATGTTTTGTGAGCCAGGTAAACAGACCTCTGAAGATGAAAAGAAGAAGTTTGCCGGATTCCTCTCTTTCCGAGATTCTTTGATTGAGTCTTCAAAAAAGGAAATCAATGAAGGGATCAGGACATTTCAGTCACAACACGAAAGTCAAGCTCCAAAAAGAAGTAAGCTGTAGATAAGCAGGTTTATATCAAGTGCAAAACATTCTATTTGTGTTGCCTTTGGTATGTTACTTGATTTTTTATAATATTTTAAGCACACACTGCTTCATAACTAAAAGAAAATGGCAAAAGCACAACCTTCACAGAGGAAAATGCCGTGACACAATATCACCTTTCAATGTATAAGTGTCTATCTACCCCTGCCATTCTGGTGTAAAAGTGGAATTTAATGGTCATATTGTACTTGACAAGCTCCAGCGACTTCACTATGGTGCAGATCTTGGTGTTTTTTGTGGGTGTTTCTGCAAAGCCTGATGAGAGTCTTGCTGTCATTCAGACGGGACAGCAGGGTACACGCTCCTGCTGCAGATGACAGCTTGATTGTTTTCAGGTCTATTACCTGCCATCTTCTGTGTCATATATACCTGATATGAAAGGTTATTCTTACCCCAAGCCCAGTCTGAGTTGAAACCTTTTTCTTGTTTGCCATCACAACTGTAAGGACAGGAAATTACAGGCTGTGAAAAGGAGAGCTGTGCATGTGAACAGAGGAAGTTGTCAGAAAGGGTGTGATGAAAATTTCCCTCCTGTTAGAACACCTCATTATTAGTCAGGCTCACGTATATAATCCGACTTTATAATCGGAAGTTTCAGTGTGTGATTAGTTTTGGATCTTTGAAACTGCATGAACGATGATGCGTTCACTTACTTGATGCAGCTGCTTAGCTGAGGGATAAAAGTGAACCGGGAATCTTTGAACTGAACTGAATGATGTGATTCGTAATTTACACTTCTTTTCTAAAAGTGGTAAATGTTGGTAGAGCAGAATACAGAAGCACTGGGTCACAGTTTTAAACACAGGGATAACATTGTGAATTTTTAAATATAAAAAACAAACAAACAGCTAAGGTAACTATTGGCTAAGGTTATGAAAAAGATCAGCTGGCTAAACATATTAGATGCAGTTACCAAGATGACAAAAACCGTAAATGTTCATAGTTACTTACAGATGTTAATTTATAGGAATAAAAGTTTAAAGTAAAAAAAAACAAACTTAAATTGACTTTTGGTTTCACATGGGTCACAAGACGGGACAGAAATATCAGTCTCCTGGGTGAAAGTCAAGTGTCTGTTTGACTCATCCAACCAGCCTCCCTTTGCGGACTGTTCTGCTCATTATACTGTCTCCATCCCGGTGCAAAAGCTAAACTGAGTGTGTGTCAGGGCTTATCATTAGAACGACCCCTTTCACATTACACCGGAGAAATGAATTATTAATTAGTTTACCCCCTTTGTAGATTTTAGATTCACAAAATTTAAAAGTTAAAATATCTTTGTAAGTGTTCAAATTAAAAATATTGAACAGGAACTTTGCCGACCTGCAGTGATTGAAAGTCTCTCCTCACTCTGAAGTAAAGTCAGGGTGTGAAACAAGGCTTTTCAAATTGGTATGAAGTTACTCTTTCAAAATATTTTTCCTGTCACTAGCAGGCGAGCCGCGCATATTCACGCATCGAGTTGACAGGATTTAAAAAAAGAGTGCAGAAACTGCCAAAGCACTTAACATTCAGCAGGAACAGAACAAACGCATGAATAAGGAAATAATTAGTGTTTCAGAGTTTAATTAACTGAGACAAACTGTAATTATACTATAATCCCTCCTCTGTGTGTAACTAACTCACAATTTAAACATATTGTTCGGCATGCAGTGTTCTTGTAAAGCCCTTTGGCCAACATGACTTGATGAGAATATGTATAAATGTCTCGGAGTGCTACAGCTGTTGATGACAGAATGTAATTATATCACTGCTTCACGTTAAAAAAGCAAAAAAACACAGTTGGCATGGTGATATATCTACATATCAGCCGCTTCAGTATCGCACATTCGCATGTCAGGAGTTCACATGGCTTAATACCAAAAATAGCACAAGGTCCTAGCCTAGCATACAGTTTTGTCAAGATGATGGGGCTGCAGCAGAATAATGATTTCTGTGTTATTAGTTGTGTTGCTTCCATGGACAAAATGTCTCCTTCCCTCCCTGCCTCCTCTCCAGAGACGGTATATTCATCCTGACCTGCACGACTTCACTCCTAATTCCCTTAGCAGGCTAATCTTAGCGCTCAGATTGCTGTTAAAACACAATGCCATTAGCAGGCTGATACACAGACGGAGATTTCAGATCCGCATCTACTGTTTACGTCTATATTGTTTCCGAACAATTGTGTTAAAAATGTGTTAAATTATAGAGCTTGCTCTGAGAAAAATAGATCATAATCTGCAAGCTTTGTCTGTTAAACAGCTGGTAAAACTGTTCCAGTAGAAACTGCACAATCAAAGCCTTTAGCTCAGGTCTCTTATGCAAAATATCAAAACTCTGGAACAATTTTTCACAGGAGACATTTTAACTTATCCTAGCGGGGAAAGCACAGGTGGAACTATTACATTAACGATGGCTGTGTTCCATTAAGTGTCCCTCGAGGCCTCTCCGGTGAGCCAGCATGTGCAGTACCAAACCCTGGAACTGAATCACAGCAAAGAAGTCCTGCCAGCATTAATGTTATTAATTACCACTGTGCTTTTCCTGCTTTGACATGTCAAAATGTCTGCCATGAAACATTATAAAGTTGAATTGGCAAATCAGATTTCCTTCATAGTTAGAATATTTCTCATGTGGTTGCCCTTCATGGCCAGCATCGCTGTATTTTGGTGCTTTTACCACAGCTGGTGACAGTGACTCATATTGGAAGGGCAATAATGAACTGCTGAAGCTGGCAAACTAACCATTAGCTCGGACACAACAGCTCTTGGAGCTTCTCCAACCCAGTTGCCAGAATAAATGTTGGCATTGCACACCACTGATACTTTGAATCTATCATTTTTTTAT
Organism: Serranus cabrilla; assembly: GCA_903364295.1. NCBI lineage: Eukaryota > Metazoa > Chordata > Actinopteri > Perciformes > Serranidae > Serranus > Serranus cabrilla. Next base: position 450,569 of record CAFUXE010000156.1, on the reverse strand, counting down.
ATTTTTATAATTTCATATGACTGTTTTTTGAACTGCTGTGACCTGTTCTCATTGTTACAAACTTAACACATTGTGACGATGACAGTTTTAAACACTTTCAAGACAATTTGGTTAAGGTTAGGTAAAAATAACGGGTTAGACACTAATTCCAGAAATAACTTCCTACAACAGGACGCAAAACACCACTTCTGAACGAACAGCATGAACAACGTGTCCCGGTTTAAAGTCCTCCAACATATCATGCCAACATTTTTGTGCTGCTGAGCTTCTTTCTATTTTATGTTCTGTTTACTTTCACCATTGAAAATGATGATAACTATGATAATAAGTCATTATAGTAATTAGGAGGGAAAAAAATCTCTCCAAGCTAATGAGCTTGCTAACGTCAAACCAGTTAGTTCAGATTATTCAAAAGACATATTTGTACGATCAATTTCTGCCTAATAACTGTCTAATAATATCTGCTGTTTTACTTAAAAAGTTAAGTAAGCTAAAAGTAGTTTTCTTTGTTTTGGATTCTCCAGATTTGCCATTAGGCAATTTGTGTGTCAAAGTTTCCTAAAGTTAAACTCTATGTGGAACATTTGCACATATTAATAATGCCGCCTAGAGTGAATCACCGGATTGTGCCAGTTCCAATGAAAATAATTGATTTTGCTGCAACCTTTGCAGTTAATGGTCTTGTTGCGTCCGGATCAATTAAGAAAATGAGAGGTAATGTGAAGTGGATGCCATTATACTACATCAGATAACACTTAATGAATGTTAGTTGCAGTACAATTATGGTCTTAATATAATTACGTCTCTGACACTGGGGAAACACTCACTTAAGCTTCTTTTGTGTGAATTTACCAATTATTAATAATTGTCATTGGTTTTATTTTTCCACTGGATGTGGGTTCTTTTCTCTCTATTACTTCCTTTCTGCTTCATCATCACTGTGTCTCCTGCTCTCAGCCTGAATGACTACGTAACAGTGATTCTGTATAACTGTAACTGTATTACAGTAATTCAATCCTCCAGATAAGATAAACTATGTTTAGGCCATTTTTGGACAGAGAAGTTCAGTGCACTAAATGTTTCAGCACAGGTCACACAAGAGTTCAAGTATGAAGTCATCGCCAGAAAAAGATTCATCAAACATAATAACTTCCTGTTACAGTTTATCCTGACTGCACTGATAAGTCTGCAGATCACTTTTTTGCTTTCTTCTTCTTCTTCTTCTTATTATTATTATTACTATTTAAATGATGAAATAATAACGTCAGTTAATGTCTTGGAGGTTATCTGCTAGTCAAACACTGGCTTATTTCCATTCAGAGAATTCATTTTCATTCATTAATTTTCAGTGATTATTGAGCTGGTATGACAGTCCGTGATGTTACCATAGACTAACATGTTGTTAGTCTATGGTAACTGTGGAAGTCTAATTTGAAAGACGTGCAGTCTATAACTTGTCTATAAAGTCATCTCTTACATGCTTAAAATTTATGGCGTATTCGTTGTGGAATAATGCAAACACACCTACAGCACTTCAATGTATTAGTGCAAACTAGTTACAATGATGGGCAACTCTCATCTCAGCTTTCTCTTGCTGTTTGCAAAAGACATAAAACAGGCGAGGTAAAAAATCAGATCCAGTAAACGTATCTTCTGAATGTCAACACTCTCATTTACCAGGTGTTTTCCAGTACTGTAAATTCGTAAACTGTTTTCCAGGATTTTCCAGGTTCTCCAGGTTTCCCTGTTCTACAGGATGCGTGGAAATTCATGCTTTTTATGAAGAAACTGCTTCACGCAAGAAAGTGAGAATTCCATCTGTGCAGCCAGCTTTGAAGGCTCTCCTCCTGCTGACAGCGAGCAGCTGATGACCTTTGGCTCCACAGAGAGCAGCAGGACTCATCCCCGTGGAAACGCTGTCATCTAATCACTGGGGGACTTGTGAAAATGAGTAGTAGTAACTGTACATCCTCTTGAAAATGGCATGATGGGTCACTGTGGTGCAGAGGTCAGAGACCAGGATGGCAGAAAAAGTGTATTTGTAGAAATATCTGAGAGGTTCAATGACAGAGCAGCATACAGAGCTCTATAGTGTCTGAATGAAGGTGTTTTCAGAATGACCGGAATTGAATTACGAGGCTTTCATTTGACGTAATTATGCAAATATGACTCCTCATTTGCATGATCCATGGAGGGCCATCCCAATTTGTGACTGTATTAAAGCAGCGGTTTCCAGGGTTCTGAGACCCGCTGACCTTAATCCGAGCCATCTAATCACGGATACATTTACACCCAGGATGCAAGGTGGATATAATTATGGAGTCGGATAGAAAACAGCTGTGTGCTGAATCCTGAGGATCAGAGCTGAAGATCACAGGGTTAAAGGGGTTTAATTTATTCAGGCTCCTGAGATAATGTGCCTGTGTGAAGGAATGATTGCAGGAACAGTCAGGTGCAGAGTGCAGCCTCATGTCAATCCAATTCATTACTGTGAATTTCAGTCTGCAAAAAAATATGTTAGTATAATAATACTTAATCATTTCCTCAGTTTCATTATGGTGGCAAATGCAGGCGCTGTCTGTAAAATATTCAAAGGCGACGTTGTTTTGGGTGATAATACAGCCAAGGTTATCCTGACTCCAATTTGTGGTTCGGTTGAGACAAAAAGCACCCGGGGAAAGATCATGGTTTTGGTTAAATGTTAGTAGTCGGCAGATGAGCTGCACAGAGAGGTAATAAACTGTATTTTTATAACTCAGTATTCAGATAAAAGGCTGAATATACTTTAGAGCGAACGTCATGTTTCGACCTACACATTTTTGTATTTTCTAATCTAATATTCATTGGCAATGCAATTCTTGTGCATTCAAAGCATCACGTTGATATACATTTCAAAATCTTCATACTGTACTTTCATCATTTCAAGAAATGTAAGCGCTGACATGACATGTCACAGCCCCATACTTCACTGTATATATATTTATATAGGTGGATGACAATACCATCTCTCTGATATAATAGCTCAACCTTGAATGAGCCAAGAAGAAGAGCAAGTCTAGTTTTCTATCAGACCATAGAAAACACATGAAAATATGCTGAAAGATTATTATGGAATTTCTGCCCAATAATACCAAAAAAATGCATACCCAAACTTTTATATACATGTCTAAAGTCACAGACTTTTCATGTTCTTTTTAGACATATAACATCATGCAGTTAATGTGATTTAAATTACTGTTGCAGCTGCTTGCTAAAAAGTTTGCCATATCAACTTCGCATATCGCTGTTGTTTTCACAACTTGGTTCTTTACAATGGCGTGGTACAACCAAACGATCCGGGACAGCTATCTCGCAGCGAGATTATTTAGTCAACTGCGGTTTTCAAGGTCAAGCATGAACTTAACTCTTGTATGACAATGTGTTACAGAGGCACGTGTGTCTAGAATAGACTGTAGATGGAAATCCTTCTAATATGATGATCACATAATTAAAACAGATCATCACGAGGCAGCTCCTGAAATAGTGCAAACACAAGGCTTAGCAGAATTATCCATTCCTATTTAAAGAATTCTTTTCGCCGAAGATATAAGATATAAATATCCTTTGTTTTAACTTTAATTCGGTTTCTATGGATACCGCTTTGTTGCTATGTGACGGAGTTGAAAGATGACTTGGAGAGCGTATGTGGCATGTAATGGTATGTGATGCACGTGCAGTTTTTCTGTATTTATGACAAATAGGAAAGATATTGCTTTTTCCATTTGACAACACCGGCAATATTCTGTTTCTAGAAACAGTTCTTTATGATGGTTTCAGTGTTTATTATCATTGCTATCACGTCATATTTAATAGACTAAATGCAAATCTTGCAGCTCTTTTCTTCAAATATTCACCTCAAATCTGATTTCTAATTATACTGGGGTCAACAGTGAGGATTAACCGTTCCCTTAAGGCTGAACACTGAATATGGCCTGTTTGTCAAAGGGCTTAGATTAAGCGAATACCCAATTAGTCAGGGTTCATTAATTCAGGGAAGCTGCTTCCTGCTTTCCTCTTGTTTTTCAGCAGTATTTGGAGCTTTGTTTTGTGATTAGGCTTCACAGAAACACAGAGTGATTAAAGAGAGTACACATAAATCTGCCAAAATGTATTTTTCTCACTTTTTTCCCTTCTGTTCTGCCTCTCTGTAGTCTGTAAAGACTACTTCAAGTGTGAGAAGTCAACGTCTGCTGTCAGTGTTAAGGAGATGTCAGTTTATAACTCAGCAGGTCTGCTGATCACTATGGCTTTGATTATAGCTGTGCAAAATAACAGCTCCCCTCTCTGTGCAATCTGTGCAGGCCTTCCTCTGTCTGCTCTGCTGTGTGCCATTTAATGGGCTCCTTTGTGTCTCAAGTGTGTTTCTATGATAATAGCTATCATCAGCAATGTATAACTGGTATAACAATGTTCTTTGTTTCGGTTGAATGGTTGGTGATTAATACACACAAAGATGTATTCATTTAAATGTAAGCTTTCCCCATCAGTATTCCAACAAAGGTTCTTTAAGTCATGCTTTAAATGCAGAAATATGGCAAGAAGCACTGAGGGATAGATAATATTAATATATTATCATTCTTCATCATCACCATTTCTATAATTTGCATAATAACCTTTTGGAAATAACTCAGTAGAATATTAAAATCATTAAAATCATGCTTGTGTGGGTAAAAACAAGACTATGATCCCTGAGAAAGGTTTTAATTTTGACTCTTAATTAAATTTAATTAAATTATTCTTAATTTGATTTTTAAATGACAGTCACAATGCCAAAAAAGTTGGGATGCTCATAAATACAACAGAGCATGGTAATTTGCTTATCCCTATGTGTCTACATTCAACTGAATACACTGCTGATAAAAGATATTTAATGCTCAGACTGATCAAAGCTTCTGACCGTCATTGAAATGTTTCTTCATGTACAAGGTTACTGGCACCATGTGGAATGAGATTCATGTCTCTGCTGGATGTAAAGTAGGTGTTGGACTCAATGTATAAGTGAGATGAAGGAACAGGAGGCCTTTGATGTGTCTTCTCAACCGGACAGATGGATCCCTGTCTTTTCAGTTGGATTCATGTTGATAGAAAGGCCAAAATATAAGCTCAAGAACTCAAATGATACGTACATTCTGAAAGCTTGTTTCAGGACTGTACTTATCAGTATTTTTCAGCCATTTTTTTAAGATAGTCAATTAAACTTTGCCCATTTGTAAAACCAGAGGGTCATTGAGTCCCACACTCTCGGTACAGCTGAGCGTACTCTGAGCATTGACTTGTTTTTAATGCCTATTGAAACAGAACTCTCTATTTCTTCAAATAAAACAAAAAGCGCTCTTATTAAAGGGTAGAGCATCTGATTGTAATTATGGACAGCTTCACAGAGTCTACAGCTTCATAGCTAAATGCTAATGTCAGCATGTCGACATACTCGTACTGACAGTGTACACCACTACCAACGTGATTATAATTCATTATATTGCTGACAACACACGAGTCAGCAGCGAGGTGTGTTTTGCCACAGTGAATACATTTTCCAGCAGCCAGGAGGCCTGTTCATGTGTTTCATGTGGGAAGGAATGATTCCCAACAAAGGTCACAGGACTGTTTACTGATGGTTGTGGTTATTCTCTGGCAGCCACTGCAAGTTAAACTGTCATCACAACATTTAATTTGTCAGTAACAAGAAATAGCATCAGTTTGGAGCGATCATTGACATTGCCTGGTCACTTATCAACTTAACCACTGCTTGGAGGTGTCTCTAGCATGGGGACATGAACGTATGCACCAAATTAGAAAATTTATGCAATAATTGTGAGGAAACTATCAAATATCAACCTCATGTTGGTGCTAGTGGGAAGGTCAGGGGATTATCAAAGTCAGTAGGATTCATCTATGTGATGGACCAATCAACTGATTGTCATCCCTAGAGCCACACAGCTAATACAGTTAAATGCTTTCATATCTAAGATTGAACACTGAACGTTAACATTTAACATCTTGAAAAACCAAGAAAGAATTTTAAAAGACTTTTAAAGAATTCACAAGGCCAGACAACTAATTGTCCGCAATTCATATGGCATTTTTTCCTGAATTGCCGCTGTGTATGTGCGGTGCAGATGTCTTTGAGTATGTGTATCAGGCAGAGACAGATAAGAACCATTACTGTTCTGTAGATTGGGAGAAAGTAGTTGGTAAATGGCTTGATTTCTCGGATGAAGCCACTCATGTCACTTTGATTCTCCTCTGAGACATCCCTGCAGCTGAGTGCTTGTGAAATGTGAGATGAAGACATAGATTCATGTCATTTCCACCAGAAACACTTTCTCTCTATGACAACAATTACACAGTGATACGAGATAAAACATATTGTGTGCAAATGCCTTGGCACTATCAAAATCATACTGCTTTTACTGAACTGTAAACAAACAAGAGATAATGCGACAGCGTACCAGATAGGAAATGATTAAATCAACAGTTAGAAGTGTCTGGCTGTGTGGGCTTCCCGTTTAAACAATATTTGGGGAAACTGTTTTTCTGCTGTATACTTCATTGTGTGTTTTTTTTATGTTTGTTGTAATTATATCCTGGACATCATAGAAAATGAGGGCTTGCCCTCAATGATTTCTTGAGTTTACATAAAGGTTAAACAAATAAACACTGATGCCTGACATTGAAACTGAATTGATAGCACTAATTTTGTTATTGTTGAATACATTCTAGATTTTCAACAATGCTTGACAACGAAGCGACACTAATATAAGAGGATGCCTGGGATTGAATTTGAGTTGATTTTGATGTACTAAAACAATGCTACCCTAATTAACTACAAGAAACCTGATCTTACATGACATTTTCAGTATGCTTGCAACATATTCCTGATATCAAACACAATGCTCAAAAGTTACAACAAGGACATTTTAATCAATAAAGTGAAATGAATTCCACTTACCAATGATAAATCAAGTGCGAGTTGCGCTCCCACTTCAAGTCTCACAGAAAGTTTAAAAAGATGAAAGACGAGTCTGGTCACTCCCGTCGTTTTTAGAAACATGTGGCCGATACCGGACAAACGGATTCAAAAGCCAAAACCCAAAGTTTACAGCAAAACGGTAAAAGTTGACAACAAAACGGAAGTGCGGATAGAACGGATATTGACGTTAACTTCTTCGTTGGTGTCGTTAATAATAAAGAAACAGTAAAGGAAAGTTGGCCGCTTTGGAAGCAAATGAAACCTTGTTTGCTAGCTAACTAAGATTATTTTAGCTCTTTGATTGTAATAACCGATTAATGTTTGTCAGTGTCTTTATATTTACATATAAGGTGAACGGAAGCTGGGCTGTCCGACAGGGATACAGCAGCGCACGTAAGCCGTTTCTATGGTTACCATGTGTCGCTCGCCTGCCATCTCCTCGCGGAGTCTGCTTAATGAATGACAGTGTTTTCTAAAACTTAGCTTCACGTTTTGTGGAGCGAACCCTAAACCTGTTCTGTCATGTTGTGGCTCATGTGGCAGTAATGTTTGAATCTGGCTGGTATATGTAGTGACAGGACTGATGAGAATGAAGTGAAACAGGTGAGCAGGTGAATGAGAGCTTCAGGTGACTGGGACAGGTGGAAAAGTTGTCTTTTGGTTTATTACTGTGATCACTTATTAATGTCTACCTGTTGGCAAAACTACTGTATTGTTAAGATAAAATCTATAAATAAAGTGGTTACATTTTTTTTAAAATGTGCAAAATCTGTATTAAAATCATGTATATAAGCTGATGTTCTGGCCTAAATAGAGCAAGAGCTTTCGTTCAGAGTTACTATTTCACTCTTATATTTAACACTCACATAGAAACTACTTTCTTCATTACCAGTTCCATGTATCTATAAGGTAATATGTGTTTTGTGTGAGGGCTGAGGTCACCATGATACATATGTTACAATGTTCAAACCAGTGGACTAGCTTCCCTGCACCCACACATACACCCACCTTTGATCAAAGGAAACAAGCTCACACCCGCTGGTAGATGCTGAAGATATTCTGGGAAACACAGGAAATTACAGTAAAGGTAAAAAGTACAGTTGCGATATGAGGCTTGTTAGGGGAACTTTGTGCAGCCAAACAGAAACTAAATAACTCTCTCAGAAGGTAGATTTATGATGTATGACAGGTTGCATTGGAGCGTGTTATCATTACTTTAATAAAAATCACACTGCATGTTCTAAACTCAAAAAAATCTGCAGATGCAGCAGTTTTACAAATCCAAATATTCACTTTTAGTAATAAACAGATGAGGCTTGATGATTTATTTGCTTTAAAAGTGATGCCTTTATATAAATCCACAGATTTTCTATGAATATCCACCTAATTACCCCGCTGTCAGGAGTGGACTGCAGTGAGAAGGAAGCATTATGTAAACGCAGGAACTCTGACTCCGGTGCCGGTGGAGGGAGCTAAAGAAATGATCTATGGAGCAGTGTGTTGCCTGTGTTGTTGGTGGTGGGCGGCAGCCGTATTTACCACTGGAGCCTGTTGTTTCCTCTGACTTAATGAGCATCAGGGCCACTTCAGAGCTGATGTCACCATTCACCTCAGAGCAAGAGTGGGATTTCACCAGCTGGTTATAATAGATAATAAAAATAAAGCATTCTAACAGTTTGCACAGCTCTCTGCACTCTCTGCTTTTGTTTAGTCACTGTGAAATGTTAGTGAAAGTGTGCTCTTCATGAGGACAACTCATCATTTGACTACCAATAGAAAAATGCCTGAACAGCCTTGAAATGTTTTGCAACTACGGTATTATTGCTGTGTTTTGAAATATATAATTATCATTACTGTGTTTTGGTCCTGTGTGTGACCTGTATTGTGATGTGGCAGTCCTCAAGCAAAAGGGAAAGACTGTAGACGTTAGCATGCCGATATATTACAGGATTCATTGGGGAGCTCAGAAATAAAGCCCCTGTTTAATTAGATTTCAGTGATGAACCTGAACTATCCATTAAATCCATTACTTTATCACTTCACATTGTATATGTATTTGTGTTCAATGATGTTATAAGTGTAGCCGTTTCCCTTTTATTTATGATTGTCAGTGTTCACACCTGTTGCTCAGTTTTCTGATTGGCTGTTATCAGTTAAAATTAGACTCATAATTATGTGTTAGAAGGTTTCATCTGCACCTGCTACATGTGCAGAAGGTTGTTATCACACCATTAAATAGCTGGTTACAGCTTTGTTAGGTAAGGATGCAAAAAACTACATAGAAAACCTTAGGAAAAAGAAACTGCATGGTTAAATTAAGAAAAGAAAAAAAATGACTGCAGTTTTGATTAAAATTTTATTAAACCTGTTGCAAAGCCAAGTTGCATTGGACATCCATGTCTGTGCAGATTAATCTGTGGCCATGACACTAGACAGTGTTTTAGATTTGGATGTTGCAACAAGCTAATTAAATTCCAAAACATGGATGCAATGGCCAGTAAAGTGTTTTCTTTTTTAAACATTATAGCTTCAAAGGGAAGTTGACCTTTGACCTTTTTGATATAAATGTGCATAATTTCATCCTATTAGACATTAAATGTAACATTTGTCATGATAATAAAATGCATTCTTGAGGTTTGGCCATAAACGTATTCTGTGAGCTCACACTGACCCTGACCTTTGACCTTAAATTCTAAGCAGTTAATCTGTGAGTCGAACTGGACACACAGTCACAGTTAAGTTACCTTGACCTTCAAACCCTGATCACTTTAAGTGGGCATTTGTGCCAAACTGTCAAAATTCCCACAGCGTTCCTAAGATGCTATTTCCACAAAGATGGGATGTACGGACGGACAACCCAACTACATAATGCCTCCGGTAATAATGCCTACCAATTACCTTGTTGTGCTGACTGCAAAATCCAAGTTAAAGTGGTTTGCCTCTCATTTACATTGACATTTGGGCAAATAAAACCCTTATCTGACTTACAGGTTTACTCACAATAGCTTACAGTTTCACATTTGCCCTTAAAGGTCTCTAAAATCTGTGCAACATACAGTATGTGATGCTCTATGAACACTCATACTGGTTCATATTAAACTGCCTAATGTTGTCTCAAATCATGACATAAATAATAAAATGTACCACTATGTTTAGACAGTAACATCAGCTAACAAATGCATATTTTGTTTTCAAAGCACACAAATGACACTAATGTGCACAATCAGCTGAACATAAAGAGGCTCTACACTGTTTGTACTTTCTCGCGTCTTTTTCTGCTCTTTTATATAATTCCCAACCTCCTTCCTAATCCAAAAGAAACGGGCTCTGCTGTGGCAGTGTAATTCAGGATTTTTTTTTTTAAACGTCTTTACAAGTTGCAGTGAATGGGCCTGCCTTTAACGGTCTGATAATGTGCTCGCTTCTATTTAAAGTTTCATTATAAAATGCTTAAATATGCTGCAGTTGTTGGAACGTCTTTAGAAAAGCTAAATGAAGCATACAGCTGTTTTGTCAAAGAAGCTTTTGTACACTGCTGATGTGTGCTTCATTAACATTCAATTTGCAATTCTAAAGTGTCTGAATTTTCCAGCTCAGTGGTAAAAATACACTGTGCTGAAGTATCTCCATTAATCCACAGAGGAAGCACTTCTGTTTTATTTAAGTACCTCTGTTACTCTCTTGATTTTCAGTGAAGTGCTGCTGAACAGTTTCTGATTTACATCCATAAGTTTTTGTCTCCCCCTGCAGGGCGCTGGCAGAGCTCACCACTCTGTTTCAGTTTCCTCTTGCTACACTAGCTGTCACTATAATCCAGGATATGAACACACAGCCATATGCTTGTGCATATTTCCATGCATGTCTGGCTTTTCATCACGTATATACAGATCATATGGAATAATCATCAGACTGTGTCCTGCAGTTTCCTTTCTGAGTTGATTTTCCAAGTTTCTCAAGGTTCAGTAAGTAGGATTATTTTAAAAACCAAACAATAAAGCCACTAGTTGCATTTTTTTTATTATTAGGTAGAACACAAGAGATTAAAAAAAAATAAAATTGACATATTTAATCGCTGCTTCTATTTGGATACTGTTTTGGTGCAAATTTTCTCCACTAGTGCTCCACCTAACACATTCAATAAGACGACCTACTTGAGCATTCAGAGGGGAATTTACTCACCTGAAGCCCAGGAAACTGACTCATGTCTCTGAGAAAATGATGTGGAGTTTTTCAGGAGTGTCTGCAAACGGACAATGTCATCTTTATTCCACACAAACAGCCTTTTTATACTGTTGCTCTGTGGCTGACCCTGTCACTTTTTAAATAAAGTTTTTTAACTCCTTTAACACCATATCAAGGCACCTGGCCAGTAAAGTCTCGGTAAAAGAATTAACGCAGTGTAGCTTATTTAGGCTTTAAATGCAGGATTTAACTTTTAGTTCAGTTTTGCGAATGTTGTGGCCTGTTGAGCTTGATGCCCTTTATGTCAGGATGAGCTCAGCCTTTTTTCTTTTTCTTTTTTTCAAAAGCGAGCTGAATGAAATGCCAATCTCATCATGTATTTCATTCTTCTTCAATTTCACACAGTAAATCTGTATGCGGTCCGAACTCATTACACCATCCAGTGCTAAAGGGCGCGTGAGTCACCGTGGCATATCTGTGCGAGTGGGCTGTGTGAGACGGCTCATGCAGAGAAGCCCACGTGCTGCTTTTTCACCCATGGTGATGTCATAGCCAGAGACTTCCTGAACACAGGGTTCATTCACAGAGCCCTCCTCCCCGACACAGGGACCAAGCACCAAACAAGCTGTCTCCATAGCAACTGCAGCCTCCGGCCATGTGAGTCCCCTTTTTAGTTGTTTGTTATTTAAGGGAGGAATGGGGTTTGAAACTGTGTGTGTACTGTACACGGACACGTGTGCCTATGTAAATAACACCGTTTTACTGGGTTAAACCGACTATTTTTATGTTTGATTCTATGAATTATAAACAAACATGTCGAGTCCACCGTGTGTCTGTCTGCTCAGGACAGGAGGGGAGCATTTGATGAGTCACTGTCTACTGTGCGTCCACTCAATTCAAGTTTCCTTTTATAACTGAGACACCTTCTGTCTACTGCACATGCTGACTGTTTTATATGACAATCGGTCCTGGGCTTCAATGCATTTTTCAAAATTATATTTTATACTTCTTTTTTTATTTTATTCTATTTCTATCTGTTTTACTCTGTACTTGTGCTGCTGCTGGATCAATAAAGGAACATATTATGTTATATTCATTAATTCATAACTGCTGAGTAATGATAAATTAAAACAAGGACACTCGTTATGTATATGGTTATTATTTATTGCTACTTTTAAGGATACAAAAATAGCATGAAACAGAGACTTTTTAAGATGGCACAAATGAAACACATGACAACTATCAACACAGAAAATAAAATAAGACAGTATTAATAACATTTTCATTACCAATGTTTTCTTTAAGGATTGTAAAATAATAACAAAAGCATGAACAAAAATATAACCTATTAAAAAGGAGACTTAAATGTTTTAGGTAATGTATCATATTCACTTCAGAAAAACATGGTAATAAAACAGATAAAATAAGATATGATGATAACATTGTGTATATTATAAACACATGTAAAAGATACATGACGGACAACAAATTGTTTCTTTTTTAAGGTCTACTTAAAGTTCGTGGTGACACATGGACAATCACACTTTGCATCTAATATTTACAATAAAGGGGAAAGTTATTTCATAAAGATTACATTCAAGAAATGGCAAATGCACTGGCTCAATGAGAATATCATTAATAGATCAATATTAGCTTTAGTAATATTACAAAATAGTTCTTTTCTATCAAATAGGTATTTATCAAATATTAAAAATTGAAGATTCCGTTTTACATTTGACCTCTGTTTTGTGTTTTTACTTCTCTTGCAACATTTTTCTCCTAACAATCATACAAATGGCACTTTTAATGTACTCCAATATTATAAAAATATTGTTTTTTAGAACAGCTTTTTTGGTCAAAGCAAGCTGCATTAGAACAAGTCAGACACACTGTTTCCTTACTGTGCTTACAGTGTGTATAAAGAATAATGACAGTTACAGAAAATAAAATGCTCTTTACATCAACAAGCATGAAGCTTCTGCATAGTCAGCATGTAGCTCTGAGTATACTGATTGTCATTATGCATGGACTTAAACTTCAACTACAGTATACACAAAACAAAACACACAGTATACGCTTTGGAATAATTGTTTTTTTAGACTGTGGCAGCAGCCACAGATGTTATTACAATCTTCTTTAAGAGCTATGCAATTAAAATAAACAAGAAATATTTGATTAAAAAAAGCAAGAAGACCACCTTTAAAATCTGAGTGTACAAAATCTCTTACTTCAGCTTGCATTAGTCAGACTTAAGATACATTTTTAAATCATTTTCATTGCAAGATAGGAAAAAAAATCAAATCGAGCACAGAAATCATTTAAGAAATGTAGACGCATGCTGTCGCTGTAGCATGACAGGCCACTTTGGCATTATAACCTGAATATAATGCAATATATATTTTTAAGAATATAAAACGATACATTATTCACATGACTCAAATATTATATAAAAAAGTAATAACATTTACCCCCTGTTTTGAAAACAGTGCATATTAGGAGGTGTCACATAGTTCATTTGTATATGGTTAAGGCAGTGTGCGCTTCACTTCAATGAGAAAACTGCACTTTAAAATGAGATGATCAGCATGTAAGCTTAGGACAATCTTTTCATGTAAAACTGCATATGAAGTTACACACAGACAGAATAAACACTTTGTGCAAGAAGAAAGAAACACAAAAAAAGAGGACCAGCTTTTGGCACGAAGAAATATTTGATATATTGTACTGGGTTTGAATCTTTGGTATGAAATTTACGTCAAATCTCTGAACGCTACATAACTCTTTCACTAGTACGAGGCAAACAGGTGTGAGTTTACTGCCTGGACAGAACAGCTAATGCTTTATTTAGTTTTAGAAAATATAAGGCACAGTTGCTGTTGTTAGTGGCAGACTTTATTGGTCTAATTAATTCTTGCGTTTGCAGAACTAAACTGTTTATCGCAGGAAAACATCCAAAGCAAACACAGCAGCCGGGAGCTGATATTTCTATCTACATGGCTAAAGAAAATGAGGAAGAGAGGGTCTGATTGTTGGTGGATGTGCGTCACCTCACTGGAAGGTTGAAGACTGCGTGTGTGTTTGCCTGTCTGTGTGTGTGTTGGAGGGAGGGGGGTGTGTGTGTCATTTCCTGCTCAGGTCTGTCCTCTATGTCTGCCCTCTGGCCTGAACGCCGGTCAGATCCTTTCTTATGATCTCATTCACTGTAAAGCAGAGAAAGAAAAGCATGTTAGAGAGCAAAAGGATCAACTGGTGTGATTATACAATAACAAATACATTGATTATATACTGAAATACTGTGGACAGAAAGGTGTTATAGTCAGATTGAAATTTCTGTGCAGGGCTTTGATAGAAAGCAGATAAAGGCTGCATTAATGTTGAGTAACCACTAGAGGTAGAGCTATGCAAGAGCCTATAAACGGTTGCTCAGAGGATTAAAAGTGTGTGTATTCACATCAACAGAAGAGGAAGGGGGTTAAAATGGAAACTTTCAGTGTCATGGTTCTAAAAATAGAGTCACGGTGTGCAGGAAGGGCATGAAACCTGTGTGCTGCTTTGAAAATAATATAAAATATTGTATGTCTGCATTGAATGTAATAGTTTAAAACTTTGTCGTTTATGTGCCAATAAATAACCGCTGACAACCAGAGGAAGAGGAAGTGTGACTACCTGCGACTGCTGTTTAAACACGATTAAAAGGCCACACTTTCAACAGGTAGTTCTGCATTAGAGGAATGGCGAGTATGTGCGACATGTTGTCCCAGCGTCTGCGTGGAGCTCTGGTGTTTATCTGGGAGCCCAGGCCTGGAAGCCTACTGTGTGTCGGTCTGTGTACACTGGCACTCGGAGACATTATAGGCTGGTGCCACTGCTTCCACCGAGCCTCGGGGAACTCATTAGGGTCGATGAGTAATATAAGTATTTCAAAGTGGGCCAAAAAAGCTTTTTGCCTGTAACCAAGCCATTACAGAGCATATATCGTGTCTGTGATTGTGTAACCATGGTAACGGGCTACACTTTGGGATCAGGTTATTCAACTCAAGTTAAAAATATACGTGTTAAAATCTTAATAGCAGCATCATGTAGCAGTTTTTTCAAAAAGGTTTTGGCATACAAAGTTCGTCATAGTTTTGGCGTGTATTACTTTACTCCAGTTCCCTGTTCTTACCAAGAGGCCAAAAGACCAATGCTATTCTCTCATTTTCAAGAAAGTCTAGTTAAATGTTGTGCCTGGAGCAAGTTTTGAAAGAAATATGTAAACAGGGTGCTAACATTAGCAACTTACATGCTAGCTACTGAAAGTATACTGATTCTAAAGGTCGGGACCTGCAGCTTGTGGTCTGCACATTTCTTTTTTCTTTTTAATGCGTTCGTGATGCTAACGCAACACTTATACTTTTCAACACTGATAATTTCAAAAATACACAAAAAGCGGGGAAATGCACTTAGCTGCAAAACTTTACGTGGTGTTTGTGCTGGAATTAGTTTTTAAACCAGGAAGTAAGTGAGCATTTTAGCCCCAAAAATAATGTAAAAATCACATAGACGAATTCTCATTAGACCCCATGAAAAAATAAGTTATTGTGTTTGCTCTCGAATACCGAAATATTTTTGTGAACAGACCTTGAGACGGGCAGAGAGCGGTTAAAAATAATGTGCAGCTTTATCGAGTTATCAAGAGAGTTT
Organism: Serranus cabrilla; assembly: GCA_903364295.1. Classification (NCBI taxonomy): domain Eukaryota; kingdom Metazoa; phylum Chordata; class Actinopteri; order Perciformes; family Serranidae; genus Serranus; species Serranus cabrilla. Next base: position 434,695 of record CAFUXE010000156.1, on the reverse strand, counting down.
TTTGAAATAGTAACAATGTTTATGCTAAGCTAAAAGGCCTCACGTTTAATAGACAAATGTGGTATATATTTTCTTATCTATTCTAACAATTGTCAAGCAGGCTCATAAGTCAAACCCTTCCCTTAAACTCAACAGGATGCATGAAAAATGTAAAGATAATAAGATGATTCACCACTGAAAGAACCGTCGGCTGCACACACCAGATTTTGCTACCTTGCACGGCCTTATTTTAGAAGTAGATGAACTTTATTCAGTTGGCTTATGTTCTATTAAAAGCATCGATTTACATTTTGGCGAGGCAAAGGGTGCAACTAATAAAACACATGTAAATGATATCGGACACCATCTCACCCACACAACACTATCTCTTAGCAGATGAGACACTATGAAGGGGCGGAGCAGCTCACCACAAAATTAGCTGAAAAAAAGGTGATGGCATATTCAAGACGAGCAGTTAGACAAAATAACACCCCCAAACTGCAGTGAAGTGTTAAGAAATCGAATTAACAGACAGATCACAGACAGATATTGTTTTCCATCAAACAAACCAATCCTTGTCTGTCTCTCGTTCTATCTGATCATTTGCAGATGTGAAAGAGCAACAGCCCGTTAACAGCAGCTCAACACTGAGCACATTTTATAGCCCGAGCAGCATCTGAGGGTTGCAAAACTGCAGGAGCAGCCAAACTGGGTGCTGTGCTGTCGTCACAACATCAACGTCCCTGTTTATTTTAGTCTGTAGTGGAATTCCCTCTGACACCTAATGCCTTAAAGAAACTTTCATCTCCCCAACGGTGCCACAGGATTTTTCCTGAGCATAAAACCAGCTCAGAGAAGCAGCAGGAGCGCCGCAGTGGGGCAACATACAGTGGGGCTTTACTGAATCTAATGAAGGGTTGGCACGGGACGGCTATTTGAGGCTGGCCCGGGGAACACTCTGGGTAGTCTGTTCAATAGGTGAGTGTCTGGCTCCTGAGTTCTGCACCAATGAGCTGCACTGTTTACCAACCGACTGTGAGAGGAGAGAGAGAGAGAGAGACACCCTGTACAGTAGCTGACTCAGTCGCTGCACGCTGCCTGCTGAGACCTGGAATGTGTGTGTTTGTGTGTCTGCAAGAATTTGCATGTTAATACAGTGCATGTGTTTGTGTGTAGAGGGATGTACGGTTTGTTGATGGCTGATGAGAGATTGTAATGACAGCATGAGGCCCAACAACCATACAGAGAAAAGAGAAAGTAGAGTGAGTGGACTCACAGTTAACCACCAGTCTAACCACAGATCCGGTGTGTCAGCGCTGACTTTTTCTGTCTTCAAACAATGCTCACAGGCTCACATGTTCAGTGAAGGAGTTATTGGTTGCTCTTATTGTTTATTCTTTCTATACTGCTTGTGAAGAGACCTCCATTTTCTACTCCTAAATGCTCTGTCTCTGTGCACAAATATATGCCAAAATTTCAATTTAGCCGCTATGAGACTTCAGCAGTTGGAGAAAGTTGAAACAACTCAGTATTCCTAATTTTACTGTCTTTTTAGTTGAAAAAAAGATCCTCCCCTCCAACACAGATCAGCTAGACTGTCTATCACAACACAAAGAAGTCATTTTACACTAAGGAAGATACTGTCTTCATTTGTTTTACCCAAACAGCTTCAGAGGTGCTGGCTCTGGGGATATCAAGCCTTGGTTGGTTGGATGATGAGTTGGTCCAACATGTAGAATATCTTAACAATTAGTACATGTATTGCCTTGAAATATAATGAAAATAATTCATGGTGCCCAGAGGATAGATTTTAATAACTTGGTGATCTTCGGACTTTAAATATAGCGCCATTATGTGGTTAAAATATGTTGTTTTGAATGAAACGTCTCAACAAATATTGGATAGACTGTTGTAATAAATGGTACACACATCGATGGTCCCCTCAGGATGACCTAAACAACATTGATGATCAACCACGTTCATGCAGCGCCACCAACAGGTCAAAGTTTCATTTCATTCGTCCAATACTTTATACTCTTTATACTATAGTCTTGCATTGCCAGACATACCTCCACAGCACTGGAGAACGGTCTGGCTGCATTTGTTATCATTCCGGCATAACGCTCCAGCTTGTTTGTATTTCTTTAAACCAATCGCAATCATCTTGGGTGGTGCTAAGCCCCAGATGTGGCAACGGTACACCTGGAAAAAAGATAGCGGAGATAGCGGAAGGGGGAGGAGAATGTCATCTGAAATAGCCAACCAATGGCAGGCTTATCCCAACAATCTACATCCTGTCAGTCGCACTATTTATGACCAAACATCTGCAAAACTAATAACTCTATTTTATAGAGTCGAGCCATTGGCTTGGGGTGACACATCCAGTGCCCACAGACTGACACCAAGAAACGAACACAGCAAAGTGAAAAGAAAAGAGAAAACACAGGCAGAAGGCCAGATACAGGCACGGCCACACAGTCTAGCAGGTCATTAGTGATGATTGAGACTATTTTTGTGGGAGTCTAAACCATAGACTGTATGTAAAGACGGACATCAAAGACAGCTAGCCCAAAGTGTAGCAAATACATCTTGATCGCCCCCTGGTGGACCAGACTGGTCTCCCCTCACAAACGACAATATAGGGTACATTTAAGACAATCATCTGCCGCTATCTTGCTGACGTAGCTGTAGTGAATGATGGCGATGCGGACTTTAAATGGCGGATGTCAGACACAGGGAGGGAGGAAGGAGAGATGGATGGGACAAACAAATGGCAGGCTTTCAGAACGGGGTTCGTGTCCAATGTGAAAACAAAAGTAAACAACTTTTAACGTATTCTACATTACGCTTCCATGGCTCAAGGTTTAGGTTTTACATTCTTTTACGCAACGCATATTTTTTTTACGGAACTCACGTTTCTTACGTAACTTACATTTTATAATGTAGCTCATGTTTTGTTTTTTTTTACATAACTTACGTTGTTTTACGTAACTTCTGTGGCTCACGTCACCCTCGTAACCACTTCACTGTCGGCATGTACGGAAATATTTTTACTTAAACTGTCTTTATAACAACTTACCAGAAAGTTTTTGAACCAAACCTAGATCAGTGTGGTTGTTCTGTTGTTTATGTTGGAGATTTTGCTGAGTGGCCAGCTGCTGTGTAGGGCAAAAATCCCTATATATTTGCAGAAGACATGAGCCAAACTAAAAAAAAAAATCAAAGTGCATGTCAAGTAAATTTGAGTTGTTCTTATCATGCAGATGCATGTTGAAATTTAAATTTTCTTTTCAGTTTGGTTGAAATTAGTTATGTCATGCTATAAAAAGAGGGTGTGATGCCATCTCACAATTAAATCGAGTACGTGTATGGGTGAAACCTCAATCAAGTGGCTCCAAATGACGTCACCTGCACAAGATGGCAGCGCCCATATCTGGGATAATTTGGCTCCATTTTTTTTAACAGTATATGTTCTATCCATTGATTTGTTATTTCTTCAAGAAAATCCAACTCCCTGTGCCTTAAAAGCAGCTGTCATGCAGCGTCTGGATACAGCTAAGTTGTATATTTGATTAAGCCTTTCAAATGGGATGGAAGTGAGCTGAGACTAATGCGTGTCCACCAGGCTGTTACTGTGTGCTTTATCTCTCCTGCCCCTGATTTCTACCTGCTGGAACAATTTCACCTGCTCCACTGCCTCTGGGCTTTATTCCACACCCACTAAATCTGTCGCGCTCGGCTCTTGTAGACTACACCAGCGGATCTTTTACCGGTTTCAAAGTATGTGGCACACAGTGAGATACGCCAGACGTTCTTGACCTTTGCGGTAAAGGCCAAAGATTCTTCAGTTAAACAGGTTGATATTTATATTTATCTTTAATCTATCAACAGGCTTTGTCTTGTTTAAAACCCCAACAGGAGGCATGGGAACTTGTGTAAGGGCTGAAGGTACAAGCCCTCTGTGTGGGAGAATATGAGACAAGTTTTGGCACAAAATGAAATACCTGACTTTCATTTAACACCCTTCACTTCAGCTGACACAGTTCAGACCTGTTCTGATGTGACAGTTATCGACCACAACACTGTGACGATAGCAGGATGTGGCATCACCCTTTTTTCAGAAATGACTACACACTGAAACACATGTCTCAGTGAGTAATGTTGACAATCTCACTTTGGCAAAAAGTGTTTGATGGTCCCAATTTAGAGGATTGTTTTGTGGTCTGGATCATGCTTCAACACCTTTGCAGGCAAGCACAGAGGGGGTTTTTTGGACCTCACTTATCTTCTCACCCTTTATGAAAAAAAAATGTTTTGAATATCGGGAAGTCCCCCTTTTTTTCCTCGTTAAAGCGATGATAAGTAGACCACACAGTGATGAGCGTGGGTGGATTATCACCTGTAGGAGGATAAGCAGGGGACAGCTATCCAACTGCAGCTGTAAATGCATTATGAACTGGATTCTAACATTCAGGTACGTGGTGTTATAGAAGTGGCAATTGCACTTTTAAAAATAATAAAATTCCCCGCAGTTCTTGAGATAAAAGAAGGCAATTAAAACGAAGTAACTGCTAATTCTGCTATTACTTTTTACAAGATTTCCAAGAGAAGTTAATGTGCTATTTAAAATTTAAATTAAAACTGAGCAAAGTTGCAGAGGAACCTTGGGAAGCTGACTGGCCTTCATCACCTTTTGATGCTGGGCAGATCAAACAGCAGGCCCAGTTTGACTGTTCCTCTGACTCTGTGTTAATTCACCAGCCCACAGCCCTGTTGCTGTTTACTGCGGAGGGAAACCCTGCAAGTTCCATCCAAAAAACACAAATTCCATTGCTGGCCCTTTTTCTTCGTTTCATTTTTTCCATTGAAGCACACACATACACACGCAGCCCCTTCCCTTTTCCTGCGAACTTCCCTCCACCCTCCTGCTATCTTACAGGGATCAGGCTGGATTTCTGGAGGAGAGCAGCTGCAAATAGGAATTTCTTGTGCCAGATTGGCAGAATCCCGTGGTCGGAAAAAAAGCTAATCCTCTGGTGGGTTCCCCCACAGAATCGAGGGGCGTAAGGCCAAGGAGAAGCCCCGGCCAACTATAACAAACAAAGAGGCTTTCCCCAGCTCTCCCAGGCAGCCCGTTCCACTGTTTGACAATGGTTGCCATGGAAGTTGTTTTTCACTTCATAACAGTGTCAACATGTCCAGGCGGTCAGGAGAGTGACACTTTTTTCTCCCTCCCTCTCCGTCTTTAATGCGAGAGAGAGAAAAAGGCTCATTTCCTGACGTGTGGCGGTGCCAGACGAACCCCTGCGACCAGCAGAATGAACACTGGTGAATGGAGCAACGTGACGAAAACTTCAAACCGCCTCTAAACCTCACCTGGCTGACACGGGCCGACTATTAGAAAAATACAGTGAAACATAACGTAGTTTGGAGAACCTTTAACCCCAAAGTAAGGAAGAAGCTCAACCTTGGAGGTGGCCTAACATTAATTCTGTCAGAGGATAATGGGGTTGACAAGAGTAAGTATAAACATATGACTCATAATCCCTGTTATTTCCACCTTGAGTGGAACATAACTACTCCAGGATTGTTTTAACAGTGTGAGCCTTTTTTCTCTTGGCTTTGTTCAGAGGGATACTATAGCGCGTAGATCATACTGTAAATATCCTTGAATTGTTCTGAGGAAAAGTCAAATCTCTGCTGCCGGGTCTTATCATCCATCTCTTTCAAAAAAGGGAATTGTACATATCCATCACTTGTCGGGTTGCTTGTTTTCACCTCATTACACTTGAGCTGATAAAGACACACTTTGAACACAACAAGCTGTCCCACTCACACGGAAAATAAAAGCATTAACTTACACTCACCATCATCTAGGTAGGCCTGGTCCAAGTTCTCCTCCTTGACCGTCACCCTCCTCTGTCCGTCTCCCGGAGCCTCCATCTGCCCCGTGCCCGGCGGAGCCCGGCCTTTCTGCTGCCCCTTCTGCACATAAGGCTGCTGCTGGATCACGGTGGGATAGTGCTGAGGGTGGGTGACTGCCGCCTGAGCCTGCGGGGGCGTGGGGGACTGCGGGGAGTAGCCGTCGCAGTAGATGATCTGCTGGTTGTCGGGTTGAGGGTCTCCTCCCCGAAGCAGGTGGTGGTTGGTGGGGGAGAACTGGATGATGGAGGCGTGCTGGCCTGCACCGATGGGACCTACAGGCTGAGCCGGGGAGCCTGTGTGGACCAGGACCGACCGGTGGGGGTCAGGCATCATCCCCCCGGTCTGCTGATACAGGCCAGTGCTGCCGCTCAGACTCTTGCCCCCGCGGGAGTACACGATGGCCGGGCTCTGCTGCTGGAAACGTGCATCTTGGTTTGGGAGGCTGGAGCTGAGACGCTGGCAGGAAGCCATGTTGGAGACCAGGCCGTTGTCTGGATGGAGGCCGCCGCCGCGTGGGTTATGGTAGTAGGAATGAGGCGATAACCCCAAGATCTGAGGCATGGCAAAACCCATGTGGTCTGCTTCATACTCATCTATGGGCTCCGTCTTGATGGATGGAGCTAAACAAAATCACAGAGAAGGCTGTAAACATTCTGAGAGAAAGTGAACAAAAAATCACTTTCTACCAAGATTTTCCATGTGCTCATAAGAATAATAAGCGCCATAATCACTTTACTTCCCACGCTGTAATAAAAGCATACCACAAAGAGGCTGAGCAGCATTCTTACATGCCAGCGGTGTGTAGGTGAAATGCTGAGGCTGGCTGCGCTTCCTCTTGCCGTTAATGACGTAGAAGTTCACTTTGACAGACTGGCAGACGGACGCATCTCTGTAGGACGGCACCTCCACAAACAGCATACTCTACAAGACAATGCCGCATTATGTACTGAAACTGAACTAGTAAATCACATTGGGTGTATCTGACAGGTATTATATAAGTGTTTAACTTATAACACATACAGGCTGGCTCTTGTCTTTGTCCACGGTTGCTTCCATTTCCCAGATTTGCTGCCCATCTAGAAAGAAGAAAAGAGAGAAAGAGAAAAGCTCGCTTGAACAATGTGGTAATTAACTCTGCAGTAAAGTAAAGTAAGGGAGGTTGATTGTTTCAAGATGTACGGAAAATGCTGAATCCAAAACTAAAGGAGAATCGCCTTATTCTGATTTGTGGGTTAAAAACACACTCCATGTGGACGGAAAAAGCTTGTTTGTGCATGTAGATAATGTCACTTTTAACTTCCTCTCAAGCTGGGCTACAGACACACCTGTGTGCTCCTGAATGCAGCACTGACAGAAGCACAACATTCACAGGGACGTGATGAGAACTGCAGGCTTTGCTCCGCTTCACCTCAATAACGATTCTGGTTTATGTAACGTTACGTCGCACTTCATCAGATTACATTCAAGCTGCTGTTCAGGTGAAAACGTAGAAAACTAAATGTGCTGGTGAATGTAAACTCCGTGTGCCCGAACACATGATACGACATGTGCAGCAGGGAGTTCTGTTTGAATGTTACTGTAGGTGGGAAACCCTCTGTCAAATTACAAACACATGGCTTAAATGAGTCAGCAGGAGAAAGGGGGATTCCACACATCTAGCCAACTTTTCTTCTTTTTTTCGAAACTTTTATTTTTATGATCAACTCTCTCCACGTCTTACAAAACGTGATGACTACTGCTTTCTTGGCAATTGGATTTGTTTGCGTTTTGTTGCAATTCCACTCTCAGGGATACCCCGAGTCTTGTTCTCCCTCAGGAGATAATTGTGTGCGGAGGAGGAAAAAGGGGGGAGCGAGAGAGCTGGAGAGAAAGCCCGAGCAGGCTTTGGCTTGGCCGGGGAAGCTTTCCTTCCCTCCGTACAACCCTCCCTGTCCAGGCACAGGAGCCAGGGGAGCTCCAGCCAGAGGCAGCTGTCTCTCATTCAGAGGGATTTCACAGCTGCACTGGTCCAGAACTTTGTGTCATACAGAAACTCTCCAAAACAATGGCAATCCCTCTCCGTAAGATTTCTTTTTCCGTCTCTGTCTTACTATCCATTACTGTGGTGTGTCGTAACACAGCGGCAGGGAACCCCGGAGAAGAGAAAAAAAAGAGAAAACAGCAGCCGGCGCATGCGGGTCCAAGTTTTACTTGAGGCAGCCTGTGGAGCGACTGCATTTAAAAGCCAAGCTCCCAGACAGCAGTGGAGTCAGTGAGTCACAATATCAGACAAGTATTTTAACATAAGTGTCCCCTTTTAACAGAACCTAATATTACATAACAAAAGGTAGAAAAATAACTGCCAGGAAGGAACATGAAAATAAATCTTTTCCTTCCAAGCAGATGAACTCAAGTGTGAGCCAGGGGCATCAACAAACTTGTGACGTGTCACGTGACATGAACGATTAATCACGCCAACAAAAGGCTCATCTGAGCAGCGATAAGACATCAGGGGTGTCAGGAAGAACCAAGCAGGAGGAAGCGACGCTGCGCTGTTATCATTAGGATCATGCAAATGGCTCGTGAGGCTCCATCGATACAGTGATGGTGGTGGTGAACACTGAAAGCTATGAACGCTGACATGGACACTTATGAGTCATTGTTATCACTATTGTTGTGGTGTTACTGTGAGGCTGTGTGTTGTGTAATAGCAGAACTAACAGATGCACAGACCATAAAGGTTTCATGATTCAGTCAGGTTTATGATCGATGCGTCTTTATAGTTTCCAAAAATCTATAAAAACTGTCTGAGAGCAGAAAATGACTATTTCCCGCAGGTTGTGTGCGATGCGGATTCGACGCCACTCACCCTGGGTTTTCTCCATGAAGATGACCTTGGAATCGGAGCTGAAGTTCTGCCCAGTCAGGATCATCTGCTGGCCTCCCAGCACAGAGCAGCTGTCCATGTCCTGCTTCTCCACCATGGGAAGCTCATGTGCTGAACGCTGGGCTGCCGGGACACACAGAGGGGCGGCGTGTTAGTTACTGCTCACACACACTCACAGAGGGAGAACTTTCAGCACATAAACTGGCATTTAACTGCAGTACGACTGAAAGCATTTGTGAACAGATCGATTAAACGATTAACTGGCAACTATTTTGATGAGCTGTTAGGATCCGAGCCAGTTTTATACTGTGACTCAGTGCAGATGGAGAAACCTGTGAGTCTGATCCATGGGAAGACTTTTTGGGGTGTAGAATTCATTTTGATTATATAAGTCAGTGAGTTTGTGTTTGTTGGAACAGTAAGAATCTTTACTCGGTGGCTGCAGAGCAGAAAGGTGTGCAAACCCAACACACACACACACAATAGTAAAGTACTTATTAAGCTGCTCCACTGCACTTTTAATGATCTATATTTTTAATAATGACCTTCTTGTTTTAACAACAAAATTATCAGTTATTTTATCCGTATCTGCAATAAGAAGCAAATAATTACCGGAATGCTATCAGATGAAAATTTAAAAAAAATCCATATTGTGAATCCCTAAGAATTCCCCTAAACTAGAGCGAGAAAACATGCACACCAGCACTTCATTGGAAGGCTGCGAGCTGATTTCTCACAAGTGCACAAACAGAGCTTTACCAAGAAGTGACACCTTTACAATGAAGACTGAGATGCTGAGTCATTCAAGGATCGCAACCCTCGCCTACAGTTTTAATGAGCAGTAAATCTGTCAAATCACATCTTAGGAGAGGTTTGCCTTGGTCTACATACAGTAAAGTGCTGCGCAGGAAGGGGACAAAATAAGAGAAACTAATAACAGTCTGATGCAACCTGATAACACAGCCCTGCAATACATGCTGCCTACTGTATGTGATGGGGAAATGTGAATAAAGTGCAGTTTGAATAAAGGCGTATAAGGGTAGATAATGTCAGTGTTTCTTTCTCATGTTCTCAGGTTATTAGCACCCATTAGTTTAGCTGAAACTCCACACTCACTGAGGCGAGCTGAGGCGGCGACAAACAACGGCCTGACCTTTGAACAGGTTTGTTCGCCCGCTACACCGCGAGCAGATAAAACAAAGAGGATGACACCAGCAGAGGCCCTCGCCTCCTCAAACACACCGTCCCTGACACGGTCTGCTTATCAGCGGCCCTGACAGATGTGTCACAGCTGACTCCAATTGTTTTGAATTCCGTCTTACGACAGACGGGTCGTAACTATTGTTCTGCCCTTTCTGTGATCGGAAAACAGCCGGGAAACACCAACTGTAAAATATATCACGCTCTGCGTCATGATTTTTTACAATGACAGGAGCATATTGCACGCAGCCTGTCACACTGATATGATCATTGCTGTTTTAGCCCAGGGTGTTAGTCAAAGCTAGATAAAGGGCCGTCTTGTTTGAGTTTTGATTACACCAGGTGCTCTAATAACGCTGTGTACACATGCACTGATGTACCCAAACACAGACTTTACTACTGCGCACATACAAACAGATACACAGACACTGACACACGCAGCGCCCACCTACTGGACAGAAGCCCTGGCTGCATAAAGACGTCTTTGTGTGCAGGACTCTGGACAACCAGCCCACGCTAAACTCATTTGAATGTGGGTTTGATGTTTATTTTGTCAACTGATGAAAACTTTTGCAGTTTGACCTCAACAGGAAGCATCCCTGAGGAATTCATACACCCTTCACTGTATCAGATGAGGTAAAAATAGAACAAAAAGCACATATAAAAGTGTTTTATGTGCAGATGCTTACAGCACTCGATAGGATGCGAGGCCGCTTGGAGAGAGACGTGCTGTCCTCCGGGCTGAGGTATGTGCACACGAAACACCAGACGGACGCGGGTGTTTTTCCGCCCGACGTCCGTCTCGCCCTTCCTCAGCTCGATGTCCGCGTTCCTGAGCTTCAGGATCCCAGCACAGTCAATTCTGTGAGACGGTATGGATATGTAAGTAAACTGACAGTAAGAACAGGATTATATTAAAAGTTGTCTGATGTCAGAAAAACACATATTTTATTCTCACATTGCTTTCATGTTGTTCTTTGGCTCCAGGGGGATCTCGAGGACTTTGGTGCCGTGGATAACCTTCTCATAGCTGGTGGTCGTAACTGTCTTACCAGTGATGCGGTGGACTTGATAAAAGGCGTGCGGCTTTAGGATGCGCTCATCTGCCGTACCGATAAAGATCTGCAGGCCAAGTGGCTCCTTGCCTCTGTAGCCATGTAACTGCAAACATAAAGAATCAATAATAACTCAAAGCGTCCGCTGTGAGGCGATGAAACAGAGATACAGTATGAAGGAAATGTTGGAGTTGCTGGTTGTTTCTCCACAGCCGCTTGTTCTGACTCTGCATTTCCAGATGTTGTTCCCCCAGAGGTGGCTAATCAGTGTCAGAGCCACGTGTAAAAGCATGAGTCTCCTTTCCTGCAGCCTTGAACAGAAACATCCTACAACCTTGTGCTAGTTCTTTCATAACTGGATGAAGGATGCAGCCGGGGACCTGACTGAATCGGTCATCCCAACCTTGTTCCAAAAAAGTTTGTACTGAAATTAAAAGATTTAATGTTAAAACTTTCAATATATTCTGTTTTTATTTATGATTAACTTAGTTTGCCATGTGTTTTTTGGAATTGGCCTACACATTTGGCCTAAACGTGATCCAAACAGGTATTAACAGCAGTGAAGTGGAGAGTGAGAGAGAGGTAGACAGAGAGAGAGAAGTCACTTTTAACCCCAGAGTGCCTCCTGAGGAAACCTGCAAAAACCACAAAGTATCAACCTGCATCTAAATGCTGTTTTTGTGCAAACAGTGTAGCACATTACCTTTATCCTACATTATCACCAATGAGCCCACACACTACAGGTAACTTTTTGGACTATTCTACCTACAGAAAATGGCGCTGCAGTAAGAGACAGATACACAGTTTGTTTAAAATCAGGTGTTTGACAAATTATTCCTGTTACCACCGAGATGCACCACAGAGCGCCACAGGAAGTCATTCCTGCCTGTTGCCATCAAACTTTTCAGTGCCTCCCTCAGAGTGTCAGACACCCTGAGCCAATAGTAGAATCCGACAGATATTGTCACAGATATTATCAGCCAATACTGCTGTCCGATATATGCCCTTACGAAAACTTTTTTTACATAAAATATAATGCAGAAAATGTTGATTGCTGTGATTAAGAGCTGGTGGGAAAGTGGTGAAAAATCGGTTCACAATCCACACAAAAAGTCTATTTTCATTCCAGCTCAATAAATTACTTTATCGGCCATCATATCGGTTATTGATAAAAATTTTCCCCTCCAAAATCAGTATCGGCATCAGTCTTAAAAGTCCCACATCAGTCAGGCTCTACAACAGATCGGCCATTGGACTTATTTCACCCGTCAGCAGCTATGAACACATAATTCATCACTTTATATAATAATAATTAATCTGTGCAATAAGGACTTTCAATTGAAATCATGTGCAATAATTAAATTTGTCACTTACATTGTTGTTACATGAATAATTGTACATATTTCTATTAACTTTCTTCATATATCTATTTGTACTTAGCTCTATTTACTTAAGACTTGTTGCTTTTTCTATTGTTGTCTATTTAGTATAACACACTTTTTAATGTTTTTTTTATTTGCATACTTACTTATTTCTATTTCATACACAGCAGCAACTGTAACAAAAGTAATTTCCCCACGATTCTGTTTCTTATTTAAAGCTTTAAGAGCTGCAGGAGGCACTTTTCCTACAAAGCCTGTTTCTCTTCATTGTGTCCAGAGAAACTACATGCGGCATCAATCAAACTGTAGAAAAGATTATCTGAGTGGATGTAACTGACAGGCTGAATGTGAGCAGAGAGAAACTATGGCAACATGAATGAGCGTGCTGGCTCCACATGCAGGTAGCTGACACACCGAATGAAACAGAAGAAGCCGACTGCAAACACTCACCAGGCCATGTGAGCAGTCGGCTGGTTGTCATGGCAGTGGCAGGAGCAGTGAGTCATGACAGAAAGCAGCGTTGGAAAAGTAAAGTGGAGGGTACGAGAGAGAGAGAGAGAGAGAGAGAGAGAGAGAGAGGGAAGAAGGAGGGAGGACGGAGGAAAAACAGAGGGAGCAGAGGAGGAGAAGAGGAAGGGAAAGAGGAGGTGAAGGAGTGCAGCCGTGGCTAGCCAGGCCTGACCATCTGATTGGCCTGGCAAACCAGGCAGAACTGACCTCAGGGTGAGGCCTCTGGGGATGGGCAGAAAATGGAAAAGAAGCTTTATTTCCAACAAGCTGCTACTATCACCAACAAAAACAGCTTTGAAATGTTGCCACAGCAACACAAAGACAGGGAAGTTGCAGCTATTCTTGGGCCGTGTACAGCGAGTGTCACGGCTCATTTCAACACGCTGCGTTTGATTTCCGTGTTTTGACTGTACGAGAGAAATATTAGCAAACTTTTTTTTTTCCTGATTTGCAATTATGTTAACCACAGGAACGAGTCATTTTCTTTTACACACGTCTAGAGCATGTTTCAACACTCTGGAGTCCGCTTCCTAATGCGAGACCCACGCAGTCAACAAACCAGCGTGTAAGAGGAAGTCAGGGACAACATGAACACAGGCCTGTCTGTGTGGTTAAAAACCATGGGGGCGAGGGCGCACAACGGCAAACTATTTTAGGCTGGAAGGCAGAAAAAAGAAAAAAAATCAGAGAGCTTGTGTTGCTCACTGACCTGAGTTCAGTTCTGAGGGTTTTCATGAGGCTACCGGGCGGTTACTGTGTGTCACAGGTCTGGTGTTGGGGCTTTATGATTTCAGAGAGTGAGGAAGGTGAGTAGCTAGAGTAACTCACATAGAGTCATTTTCATACAGCTGGCCCTGGGCAACAACACCACCACCACTGAGTGCATAATGAGTAGGAAATACCATTACACACGCAAACTCTCCCATCACAGCTGCCCGAGGCTCCCCAACTGGACGGCTACTGTAAGTTAATGGACAAACCTGACAGCATGCCTTCTTATGATCTGCAGCATTATAAAATGCAAAATTCTAAATATGTCACTAGGTTCAATGGTATAAGGTTCATTTATTTTGCCCATACCTGCACAACAGGATGTCCTCCTGTGGGGGCTTTGACTGCCCCCCTGCTGCCCTCCGTCTCATAGTGAGCTCTGTGGTGCGGCTTCGGCTGCACGTCAATGTGGAGTTCGTACTGGTCTGTGCGGGTCGGGATCGGCCATTCCAGCGGGGGGAGCGAGGCCACGGGGATGCTACAGGACATGAACGACACGACAAAAGGATGTAAATCATGGAATCATTATTTTATGCTGCTTTGAAGATGGATATGTATCTTTTGTTGTGTGTGGTAGACAATACGTCCTGGCCTTGCTGCTAATTTACCTGCAGATGCTGGAAACCAGGGGTTTGGACCAGATCTGGGGGATAACAAAGAAAGGCTCTGCAGCAGGTTTGGTTTTGATGTCCTGGTCGCAGGACACTAGGTAGTTCCCTTCTGCAGGGTTCTCTGGGTACAGAGTGTAAACCTGGTTGGACGTCTTGACTATTTTGGTGGGCACCAGGCCTGGCTGACCGGTGCCAAAGCCATTCATGGCATCAGCGAGGCTGCTGTGTGTATAGTGGGCGCCTATGTTGTGATCTTCATGGCCGCTGTGGGGGGAGGGACTGCGGGAGCGGTGCCCGGGGACCAAGCCTGGATTCCTGTACATGTCGTAGGTGCGTTTGCCCTGTGGGGACGTGGAACGGGAGCCAGGTCTGGAGGAGGGCGAGCGAGGTCCCAGGCAGCCGTCCTCAGCTAGGCTGGTGCGAGGAGAGGTGCCAGGAGAGGTGCGCGGCGAGCCAGTGTGGATGTTCTGTAATCTTGGGCACAGGTCTCCGGGGTTCTGGCCGCTGCTGGGGGACACACAAGGAGACGCCCAGGGGGAGTAACTCTCTGAGTGCCAGCTGGTGGAGGAGTTGCTGCTCGCGGGGCTCAGGCACTGAGGCTCACGGTAGGCGAGGTTTTCATGGCCAGGCACGGTGAGGGTGGGTCTGGGGCTGATGTTCAGGTGGTGGTTCTGCAGGGAGTCCCGAACATGGTTGTAGTGCTCACGGGAGGGGGTGATTTCGATCCGCGGGCTCAGGGCCAGGCCTGCGGGCCGGGTATTGTCCAGGTAGTGTCTGGCCTCCTGGTTCTCATATCCTGAGAGAACCTCGGTGTTGTGGTCGCTGTAGGGACTGCAGGACTTGATGCCGTAAGGGGAGGCCTCCCCCAGAGGGAAAGCCTGCTCAGACTCCGGGCTGAGGACTTTGTGAGGTACAAGGTTGGGGTCATCTGCAGGGGAGAGAAGATAAAAAAAATCATCACAAAACACATCTAGAAAGCATCCATGTTGCAACAGAGATACTTCCCATTATTTTAATAATAGCAGCATGTCTAACCTCTCTGTGTGACACAGAACTTCCCCTGAACACAAAGAAATTGTCAAACTGTTAACTTTACAAAACACAACTTTCTGCTAACAAACGCGTCTTGGTGTTGACATTTTCTTTCACATGGCTACTCCTGCAAAAACATTCAACAAGAAACCTGTCAAATTTACTTCCTGTTTTTCTTTTTCATTCACACATATAAGCCTCACAGGCCCATATATTAATTCTGAGCCCAAAAATAACCAAGAGAGGGAGAGAGGGATCAGCTCATGTTTCCGGACAAACCTTGATCTCCCGCAGCGAAGTCGCTGCAAGGTGGTTCATATTCAAACAAATACTCAAACTCCAAGTCCTCATCAGGGCAGTTGACTCCTCTGAGCTCTTCCTCCAGATCTTTCTCGTCGTAAAAAGAGCTCATCTGTCTCAGTTTATTTTTCCTAACGACTCCTCAGGCGAAGCGGCGGGGACGCGGCTGAGGTCGTGCGGCGCTGCTGTGGATTTGGGGAACCTGCTCCAAGTGTCAAATGATGCATCGGGTGAGCCTGCAAGAGGTGAAGCGCTGCGCACAAGTTTCCTGTTTCAGCGCGCCGCAGTTATTTTCAGATGAAGGCGGGTCTATTTTCACACTGAATGCAGCATTTTCGAGTTCATCTCTGTGTCTGATCCGCCTCCCTATCTCTCTCTCTTCGTTGTTGCGTCGATGAGGAAGTAAAAAACGCAAATGTACAGCGTGGAAGTGATGAATTAACTGCAAACTGAGAGTGTTTTGACAGACTGCAGCCTGGTGCTGCCCCCGGGTGTCTGACACGTGACACAGCAGGGTGCCGACTGGGCTCGTCACCTGTTGGACTAAACAACTATCCATTAAAACAGTGTGTCGCCGTGCCGGCGTCATGTCGGGTTTGTGTGAACCTGTGACTAGATTAATCTTGTTCACTCGGTGGGAATAAACCAGTCGAGGTGTAGATGCGCCGTGTTACAGTTCGTTAAAGTCTCTCCTGAGGGAATCCCCAGATTTACGCACGACGCAGCGCAGATACTGGGGCGTTCCTTCCTGTTGGAGCTTTACAAGCAGTGGGCCAGTAGCCTATATGCTCAGTCAGCAAAATAAACACACGTACATCATGTACCCAAAGTTTTAATGTAGTTTTCTGACCTTTTTAGTGGTGTGGTATACGGAAATCCAAACTTTAGAATAACGTTTATGGGTTAATTTGATCATGGAGTAAAACATAATTAAGTACCATATCAGAAAAACAGACAATTCACGGGTAAATATAATTTTCCTTGTATTTAAATCTTTGTATGAATAAAGTATATTTAGTCAGAAAGGCTCTCTAAATATTAGTTTAGCTCTTTTTGTTCTCACTATACGCAATTATGTCATCTAATGTATCTGATAGCAAGTCATCATTATATTAACTTTCTCTTTCATTAATATCCACAGTTTTTCTCTTATGCCCTGCCCATTAAAATAGGTATTTTATATTAATTTCTACAATTATACGCCGCTGTGTTCAGTTGGAGGCACGCCGAGGCACGCGCGTGTCTCCTCCCAAACGTCAACATCCCAAACATCTGAACAGTAAGAAACATGACACATGACATTACAGACTCTAACTCTACCACACTATCAATTATAAAATCAAATGTTTTGATTACCAGATAATCACAACACTTCAGCAGTACCTTGATCCATCGACCTCATGGTGTGGTACTGTGCCAGCCTCCAAGTCTCTCTAAACATCTGGAGAAAATAAAAAAAGCGAAAAATAAATAAGAAAAAAAAAAAGAAAAATTACTTTCCGCTTATTATCATAGCAGGAGACGAAGCTCTCTTCGGTTGAAAAATGTTGAAACGAGACGAAATAATAAACTCGCTGTTCAGAAAACTTGAAGCTGCGACACAGCAGCTGCGCGCAAACTCCCTTTCTTGTCAAAAAACATGCAGCCGCACCAGCTCCAGCAGTGGTTCTGGTATGAAGTCCCCCTTCCTAGAGCTCTATAAGGATTACTTGTTGTATCAAGAGCGGCTTCCTTCCCCGCTCTGGGTGTTTATAATGCTCCAATGCTGTAAAATAACGGGATTCCCTCAGTGTTTCCTCCTGTTTGTGCGCCTTTGCCATGGAAACCTGGAGCGGGTCCATGTCGGAGACTCAGGGCTTTCCTGCAAAGCCCCACACTCAGGAATCCATGACGTCTCCGGCTCCTGCGCCAAGGCATTTCTGCGGCTTCTCTCAGACAGTAGCACACAAGAACTTCATTGTAGGGATGAAGAAATTACTGCAGGACACTGTAGGAGAGAGAGAAAAGAGGACACACTACATGAAATTTACTTAACACACTTTACTGGACTTTTCTGTCCAGATTTTCACGAGATCCGTAAAATGCTGTAGAGCAGACAGCTTTAAATGTTTCTGTGTTTAGAGGAGGTTTAAGTGGCCATGGTTTGTTGACGTTTTGAACATGGAATATAGAGAATTCCATTGTTCCCATTGAGGGAAGCAGCTATTTCCATTTCCTCATGGAAATCTGCAGCATCTTCTGACACTGGAAAAAAAAAAAGAAAAAGAAGCTGAACAAGACCACTACATAGACTGACCCCAGTAGTCATGAGGACAGATTCTCCATTGCAATAAAAGTTACATAAGGTAGCATCCAAAGGGGGAAAAAGAATTCTGATATTTTGGATTCATCTGCGCTGAAGCCTTTTTTATGTAGTTTCCTGTCGCACACACACACAGAAAATACACTCACTTTCTCATTTCCACACAAGACGTGATTATTGCTTGTGTTTTGGAGGGTGTCGACACACATCAGCACCTCAGCTCACTGAAACACACAGTTCAAAGTCCCAGAAATCACATCTTGTACAGTATAACGGGGATTTTCTTGCAGTAGCCGACAGCATTTTCACGGTGAACTGTCTCACGCTGCCTTTAGGTCCCACAGCGACCTTACTCCAGTGTTGGCAAACAATCCGTGAGTAAATCCAATATACATGTCTGAGTCATGTCTCAGTTTATGTGCTGTCAAGAGTATTAATAGCTTTGTCAGCTCATCAAGGATTGGGTGGAAAAAAAAGGCACAGCCACGTCTCGTCTGTTGAGGTTTCCTCTAAATTTTAAACAGATAAAGAAAGAAAACTTTTGGTTTAACACCCTAAATCATCCGGCAGTATAAACTAGAATAAGTGTTTATGTGCTTCATCTGGTCAGGGAAGAAGAAGTTTATACAGGAGATCATTGCTCTTGGTTAACTGCCACTGTTTTACAATCACAAGTAATTAATCGAGCGAGTCTAGAACACACAGAAAGGCTCAAATACATCCTGAATACATTTACTTAAGTCAAGAAACAGCTAGTTGAAGCTGTTTTAACAAGTTCACATATTGCCCCGGAGAGGAAGCTGTAGAATGAGCCAGCCAGAGGAGCCAAGCTAAACTATACATTACTGTTCCTGTGCCATGAATGGATGCTTGCTTTGGTGCCATTGGTGCAGCACTGTGCTTACACTACAGCTTCCAAAATGGAAATTTAAAAAGAGAAAATGCAGAAATGTTTGATTGGATTGAAGCAAAAACTATTTCCCCCTTTTAACCAAACGGAGAATTAACTTTCCATATTTCCAGCGAGCTTTAGAGGTTCTCCAGACAGAGCCAGGCTAACTCCCAGTCTTTATGCTAACCTAAGCTAAGATAAACTGCTAAGTGGATGAAAATGGACGGATGGATGGATTAGAGTGGTATTGTTCTTCTTATCTGACTCTTATCAAGGAGGGTGTATTTCAACATCTGGCATTGGAACACTTTATGTGTATAAATCACTTTTATTGCCAGTGTGTGAACAGGTTTCTAAGTAACTTCTCACTACCGAGGACCACACCATTAACAAAATGCATTCAAACGACTCATTAAAGAAACATTATTAATAAGTGTGAGAATGGGAAGTTGCTCATCATTTTCACTTCTCGTCTGCGTCCCTGACATCCTAACAAATGGCAGAACACACAGCGTTCAGCGCTCTCATGCAAATCCAGAAATCCAGTGAAGATCTTTTAAGTTTGTCTCGGTCTAGAGTGAAACATCTTCACCGTATTTCATGTGCTGAGCCTTTTACATAGCCTCAGTGACTGATCCAGTGCTTACATCAGTCATGTCGGACTCAAGGCCATTCATAGGAAAATGTGTGTACATGAGAGAGAGGGGAGGGGGTAATCAGAGGATCTGTTTTGGATTGAGACATGGATTAGTCTGAGTGAGGGAGCCTGTGCTAGACTGCTGGGTGAACAAGGTGACTGACTGACTCTGTAAACCGCAGCGGCCGTAGCCTCTCGTTTAGGGGGTAACCATCCGGCAGCCTTGCCTACCAGATGTAAATTCCTCCACTGTTACGGAACTCTTATGCAACTCAAATTATGAATGAGTAAATGAAAATGGCACACGCTTAAGAAAGGAAAACCGCCTGTGTCCAGACGGCCGAGTTAGCACTTCCGTCTCTTTTTTTTTTCTCAGAGAGCCCACTTTTTCCGAGTTCATGCAGTATTTTCCATCACTGTAAAAACAGCTCACTGAGGTAGAGTTGTCTGGGTTAGAGCATTGCCCTCCTTCAGTTTTCCAAGTGTAACATGTGTGATTGAGCTTTTAAATCCAAGCAGTGGAACTTTGATATGGAAATGGTACATTGTATCGTGTCTCATGGAAATCTTTCCAAGGAAATTCAGGGGGCACAGGGAAGCGTGGACTTTTGATGTGCTCTCCTATACGCCAGAGACATTCTTCGTTTCTCCTTTGCATTAACTTCCATTAAACTTGATAATATTTGGAGTTAACTATCCATATTTTTTTTACAGTGTTTATCCCATTCAGAGCTGCTGGGGCCAAGGTCCCATCCCAGCATGCACTGGGTGAGCAGTGAGTCCTTCAGTTTTCATCGTCCTGGAGGTTTTTTTCTTGGAGCTGAATTATCCTCAGCACTTCATCCTCTCCAAAACAAATAAACCTGGTGATTAAAATGGGTAAAAACACTGAATAAAGCAGTTTCATGTTAAAAATCCATATTTTTCCAATGCTGTCAGGCCTGCTCAGCTTGGTTCTCTGATATCTTAGGATTCAGATGTAAATAAATAACTAAAATCCTTCATTCAGATAAAAGACTTAGTAAAAAGAGACCAAGATCTAAAAAGCCCTATCATAAAAAAGAGGCTAAGAACTGTATGAAAGTCAGAGGAATCAGAGAAATTAAACATGTCATGCAGAGTTCAGTGACACATTAAAGTCGGATCGGTCCTTTGTCTGTTTTCACACAGAGAATAATGGCGGCCTGCTCACAAACGTACTCAGATTAAAGCTAAACAGTAAACTAAAACTTTTAAAGTGAGAAGAAAGCAACATAGTAACAGAATATTGATTCATATTTCATCATATAATAAATTCATTTCAACAAAACTTTTTCTAAAACTAAGAATTAGAATCATCTACTTTATTAAAATGAAAATATTCTCTTTTTAAAAGTTTAACTGCTGCAGATGTCGCCATCTTTATTGAAGATTAAACACTGAAATGAAGACAGAAGAAGCTAATATACTTCAGTGGATTTAAAACTGTGTGGACAATAACTGAGTTATTCATTGATGGTGTTTTAATGAAGCAGCATCATAAAATGAGGGTGTGCTCCTTCATCATGAAGACGTGTTAGCTGAGCAGCGCTGCAGCTGCTGAGAGGATTCAGTCGGGGCAGTGCTGGCATGTTATTGTGCAATAAGGAATCATATTTCCTTCCTGCCACAACTTGAGATCCCTGGAAAACATTTTCCATCTTTTTTTTTATGAATTGTATGAATGAACTAATATGTTCCATCAACATGGAAACTACATACATCCAGGCTGGATGAAACCGCCTCGTTATGTAACAGGATTCTGATCAATACTCGAATGTTTGTAGAAAGAATTCAAGTGTCTTAAGTCCAGTGGAAAAGTGGCGTGCTAGCTCATGGATTTTTCCTTTTGAGCGTAGCGTTATGAAATCCCATGAAACAATATCACCCCCCTTGTCGGCACTATTCTCTCTCTTCTCCAGGTTTCCAATTCCATCCTACAATATTTCATAACTTGAGCATCTCTGTGTCTATCATCAGCACAGTATAGATGCATGAATGTCAACATTTGGTAGTCAAAACAAAGTGCAGTAAACGCATTCAGCGCTTCAGCTGAGAGAAAAACTGACTCTTCCCATTGCAACTTCATTCATAACAACAACTGACTGTATTTTCAGCCTCAACAATCACAATTAATCACTTGTTGCACCAGTTAAAAGATGTTTTTAATCGGCCAGAAGCGGGCGGGTACGTTTGGTTGTTTTGGGAAGCATTAACGGGTGTCATCACAGATCACAGGGAGCGGCAGGGAAACACATCTGCAGCCCTTCTTTAACAGTCATGGGTGCTAAGACAAATCAAAGCATTCCAGACCCACACAGCTATAAATAGTGCCAGAGGAGGGTGTGTGTGTGTGTGTGTGTGTGTGTGTGTTCATGCTGTGGGATGTTTCTGTGAGGGGCCTGTCATTGCCAAAATCCAGTGTTTACACAGAGCCATAACAGGGTGTAGTAAACAATTCATCTGCACAAGCTTGCTCATTATTTGGTGTCATCCATCAGTGGTTTCTGTTGTTTCAAAACAGCGCGCTGCTTCTAAGCAGACGACTTTAATGTGGCCAACGGTTCTCAGAGAACTATGCAAATTAGACTTATTGGAAGTTCATCAGGCCTTTAACCCTGTAGTGTGTGGAAATAACTGGCATGGTCATTTTCAAAGGGGTCCCTTGACCTCTGACCTCAAGATATCTGAAGAAAAAATGGGCACCTTCAAGTCTCCCTCACTCTCATGCTGTACAAATGACTTTATATTTATCATTTTTCGCATTTTTGCATACAGGAGTCCCTTAATCGAACTGCATAAATTGGGTATTTCTAGAAAACTGAGTAACTGTGACTTCACTGAGCCTAATTTCATGTTTGGTGATGGTGAGAGCATCCCTGTATAAAATGAGCTGCTGTGACCTCTGTGATAATCACAGCCTCACGAAACTTGACAACCACAAACTAGAGACCTTTAGCATTCAGAGGATGTTTGGCTTTCCTACGTATATTGACAATAAAAAGGTTTTTCAGTAGTTTACACAACAGAAGTGCTCAACATCATTGGAAAAATGCAATACATTTTTCTATGGTTTTCCTCAAGGTCTTGGTGTCTTAATGTGGGACTTTGTAGGAATTTTGGGTCATTTTTATGAATGCTTGACTGATAAAAAAAAAGAAGAAAAAGGTTAATTTTAGCACCAAATCAACACAAAAGTTGCTGCAACAACTGAGCATGGTAACTGCCTACATATCCTCCCATCATAATGTTGTAAGCCCTTATACACTTTAATAACTGTAATTAATAAATACATCAATCAATTAAATAATAATTATTACATTTTGTTACTAGAACAACTTAATTAATCTTCAGGCTCCCAGATTTTTCCATGATGTACACCATCTCTATGTGGGATCTACTGTTGACCTATCTCCCCCTAAAAGCCCCGTACCCCTCCTAACAAAGGGGGTGGAGTATTAAGGGGGTTAACCAATCAGGCGTGACACAGGAGGCACAGCTGACCTCGGGCCCAAACTGCAGCAGCAGTTCAGTTCAGGAAACTGGCCGAGGCCCAGCCACCTCGTTGATGTGGTCTCCCCGGCCTGAAGGAGGGATATGGATCCCACATGGTTCCATGCTATCATTTGTATTAAGTGCTCCAGTCAGGACCCTGTGACAGTTTGTGGTATACTCTGTGCAGCACATTCGTGGAAGTCTCTCTCTCTCTCTCTCGCACTGTTCCACTGGGAGCAGCGTGTAAGATGTTTCCAAGCTGGAAACAAATTCCTGTCTCGAAGTGCCAAAGATAAAATGCGCCGACCTTGTGATAATTAGCCTGGATATGTTACGTAACAACCCTAAGCTACCTCCTTTTCAAAGGCTGAAAATCCAAACCTTGTAAAATGCAAAAGTAAATTTCAAAACTTGCTTTGACTGTGATTGGATTGTGGATTTGGCAGCCGCCCAGCGGGGCTCCGTGGCTGGCTTCAGGAGAGGAGGGAAAGACCACGAATGTTAAGGTTAGCAGGCAGCTCTGTTGACTCTGGAGTGGAATTTCAGTTTTCATGGGACTGATTAAGTTAAATGGTTTCTTTTAATGGTATAACTTGCGCATTTGGGGCAATGGAACAAGAAAAAAAAAAAGCTGGACGTATGCTGGGGTTTTAATTTGAACATGCAGTGCTGAAAAAAGGAAAAGATTTTATGGCTGAGAATCTAGTCCAACTAAAACCATCTCTGGGCTGAAACGTCATGTACGCTTCAACACTTTATACCTTGTAACCTGCACGGATAATTAACAAAGTTCCTTCTAAAAACTAAAATTCAAACCAAGCGTTTGTTCGAAATGTTTTCTTACAGAGTTGTAGCTCTTAATGACTTTATAAAGGGTTAATTCATTTCTTATGTAGTCACATTTGTGTTGCTTTGCTTTTTGATTCCTTAAGTGAAGATCTAGGATTATAGACAACCTGAGACATCTAGGATGTGACCATGAGTATCAGAGTGAAAACACATGAGCGTCTCAAGGCATCTGGGACTCCCTCCTCTGGTGAGAGTGCTCCAAACACCCGGCCCCTCAGAGGAGCTGCCTGTGTGTGTTCAGTGTAACTCTCACCTCATCAGAAGCTGGACTGCAGTGGAACACAACCATAATAACTGTAATTGTTTTTGCATACAAACAGCAGATGATAGCTTCCCAACCGCCCTGGGAAAAGGAAAGTATTAGTTTGTTTCATTCACAAATGTTTTTCTTTCTTTATTTTTAACTTTTTTTTACAGGGCACCCTCACTTTTAATTTAATTTTGATTTAATTTGCGGTCACGAAGCCATGTTAGCCAACACTATAAGCTCAATTGGTTCCACTTTTATAATTCACGAAAAGGTCATTAAGCCACATAAAGAACCATTATTACATTTTGTGGTTAGGTGTTTCACCAAATTACGTCAAAGTGCTTAAAATACTCAAAAATCTCATAATACCAATCACATGGGCATATATAAAATCAGTGGGTACATGTATAAATCCTGTAAAAGAAAACTTAATTGATTCCACTGGGAAGTACTGCATCTGTATCCAAATCCTGTTACAGCTCATAAATATGCAAAATAAAAAAATGCATTAATCAACAAACATAATAAGCAGCATTGCTGCACTGGTTCCTGCTTTACCATAAACACACACTGGAGTTTACACACCATCCTGCTGCAGAATTTACTCCAGTTATACTCAGCTGTTTAATAAAGTCTTTAAAAAGATCAACAATAAAACTATATATTTATAACCTGCTCTGTTTGACCGCTCCTGACATCTTTCCTAAGATCTCCACCAACCGGTTTAGTTGCAGTTTACATCCATGTCAGATTCACAGAATATATTTAATGCAGACTTATTAATGTATGTTTAAACTGTATCTTTTTGCAAAATGTGTTTGCTTCACACACGTTTCTCCCACCCAGGAGCAAGAATAATCAGAAGTTTTCTTTTGAGCTTTTTTATATCAAGTATCATCATTGCATAATTTTATCCTATTTGAGTTGATTTTTTTTCATAATTCCTGATGTTTTGTGATGTCACAGCGATCTTTTACCACCAAATTCTAGTCCAAGAGGACATTTGTGCTGAATTTGAGGAAATTCCCTCTGAACATCCTAAGATATCGTGGTCACAGGAATGGGAAAAGACAGCATGAAAACTATATTCACATAAAAAATATCTTTGTAAGCTGAACGGGCTCAGTGCTGCAGACAAGGCAGGAAAATCAGAAAGTACAAAGACAGAATAACTTTTTTTTTTTTTTTTTTTTCCTGATGATGAATAACAGCAGCTTATCCTTAAAGCCGTTTGGCCTTTTTTTAAATTGTCACACAAGAAAATATGGCACAGGAAAAGAAAACATGAGATTTATTAATCGTCATCATCATCATCATCATCATCATCACAACATTGACATCAATACATTTCTCCCTTTTTGTTCAGCTCATTTGAGTGCAATCAACACCATTAAATAAAACATGTTAATAAATAAAAAGAAACTGGTTATTTACAAGCAACCAAATCATTTTAGCATGGTTTTGCAATATTATTACAACATAAAAATATAATAATCAGTTGTACAAAACAGAATTCTGTGCAAACAGCTTACTGAACTCAGTGAAGATTAAAATTTTAAATGATTACTTTTGGCACCCTGGACGCTCTGTTTGACACATCAAGATTCATCACCGCTTTTAATCTTTGACAACTAAATTAAAACACTTTTTTGTAGTAATTTGAAAGAAGTGAGAGTGAATTCTTGTTATTCTGTTAGTTGCTGATTATTTACAGGATCCCTTCCATCACACCACCAGTGAAATGAAATATGATGAGTGTGGTACCGTGCTTTTCTCTCAATGTGCAGTAGTAATACTTATTGACAATATTCACATTGTATTTGACTGAGGAAAGATTTGATCCCTTTTTCTTTCACAGCTGAACTGTGGAGGTTAGTAGAAGTGAGAAGTGAGGGCCCTGGATTAGACGGCATGAAAAGGGGGGCAGCTGGACGCCGGTCACTGGGGTATTTTCGGTTATGGCTTTAGGTCACTGTTACAGTGAGTCATCATGCAATGCTGAAGCGTGGCCTGTGCTGGCCTGCAGAGCAGCCACATGAGAGGCTGCACATTCCCTCTGCGGACGCACAGCCCGTCAGGAGCCCCGGCGGAAGGTTTTCGGCTGCAAATAACCAACACTCCTTTGTGGCTGTTTTGACCGCGCTCCACAAACACTAACAACTCAGGGTCCATACAAAGAGACAGAGACGGATTTAACATCAGACATCATGGGTCATGCTAAAAAAAACAACCGCACCACCTCCGCCGTGTCGGGCTGCAGCATCGCGGTGACGCATAAACAAATACACAAACTTGCAGACGTGTTTTTTATGCAAAGTCTAGCCAGTAAACTTTTTTTTTTTTTACCACATAATTCTCAAACTCCATTTAGAAATTACTGTGTAAGGAGAGTGTGAATCAAGTCCTGAGTGAGAATGCTACGTCAATTTTAGTGTCAAACGATAAAAACAGCTTTACTGTTTCAGATGTAAACAGTGGAGATGAGAGAAAATCAGTTTTCCAGCCCAAATCCACAGACATCCAACTTTTCCAGTTACTTTCCTTGATATGATTTTTGATATTATAAAACAAACTGGAACTGCATAATTTTCTGAACTGATTCTGTGCCTTAATTTCTAACATACAGGCCAAATAGCTGCTTGTTTATACATTACACATTCACATTTCTGTTCAGGACACTTTGATAACAACTAGGTTGATAGTAAAAAGATTGATTACCTCAACCTACAATTCACTGCAGATGTTCTCCACATAGAGAAACCATCAGTTAGTCTTTGCATCAAACACGTGTAACAAGTAACAGTGCTTTTTAACACAAACTCTCAGTAAACGACCTGTCCCTGACAAAACTGTCCGTGAACAAATTAAAGGGGATGAATCCATGCCTGATTCTCTGCCGGATGCAGACAGCGAAGCCTTTCTGATCTCCCACAGTGAATGCGGGCTGAAGGCTCATCTCGGTCTTTAAGAGGTCAGCTTGGAGTAGTTGGGCGGGGAGAAGCGTTTGCGTAGGTACTTGAGGATGTAAAGAGGCAGACAGCTCACCAGCGTGATGACGATCACCTTCCACAGGAACGATAGTGTGGTGATGAAGTACACGTCTGCCGTGGACGGAGAGGCAAAGGTCAGAATCAGTCGTACAGCACAGACACTTATTGCTGAGAATCACTTAAGATTGGGTGGGATGGTTTATTTTTTGAGAAAAGGCATCTGATGGTGAAAGCCTGATTTAATAGATGAAGATCCTGCAGAAAAAGTTATTATTCCAGCATTGGAAACAACCACCTTCACAGCAAAGCAACCCAAAAAAGGGAAGAAGGACTAGAAGGACTGGATGTAGCCACAAAGAAAACTACATCTACATTATTTTAACACTGAGGAAAACCTCATAAAGCTTCTGGCTTTTTAAGGAGCATCATCATTTCTCCATGACTTTCAAGCCCATGTATGGCAGTTTATTTGGACACAGAAAGTATATGTCACACTCAGAATCTATAAATATGTGTATGTCAGTGTGTTTAAATCTGAGATCTGACTCAGAATGAGTACGAAAGTTGACACATTTTGTGGCAAACGGGTGATTAGCTGTGCGTCAGAGCTGATGGTCCAAACAGCAATAACTAACTTCCCCTTGTTTTTAGGCTTACACCTGTCTCTCTCACCTCACACAGTACCTTTCTCTCCTGCACCCCTTTGGGGGGTCACAGCATCAAAACCTTTGGTATACACTGCTCATACATGAATGGAGGAGACAGAAAAGGGAACCTAGCTGCAAAATGTCCAATTAACTGTGTAAACTGCACATGCAACAGAAGAATAGCCTTTAAAATCTATTCCAGTCTGACTTCAAGGGGGAGGAAAAGTGTCCAAGAAGGGTAAACTTGACCACATGCCAGTCATGATCCTCAGTGGTCCAGATTGCAGGCTGAAAATGGAACTCCACACCCCACATAAAGCTGAAAATAAAGGCTGGGAAAGCTCTCGGTTAGGGTATTGTATATGTCACGAGTCTTAATGTGGCGCAACTAAAATTGGCTTAGTTTTTTGTTCGATAGCCGGGCAGAATGCAGGCTGTAATAGCGTAATATTAACACTGACAATCTGATATAAATGCTGTTTATGTTCCAGTCTTTTAATGTTTGTATCTAACACAAGGTAGAGGATTATTATTGTGGCGAATGTTTCCTGCCATACACACCTTGATTGAGGTAAACACATGAACCTTGGCAGGCCACAGGAAACTAACAGGACTGTTGGCATTTCCTCTTTGAAGTTATGGCTTGCCTGAGCTTCATCCACTCCAGGACACTTTGTCAATAAACTCACCTTTAGCCTTCCTCATATCCAGCATAACACAGCTAATGGTACACTAGAGGCATAATATGAATAAGCTGAATGCTGACGCACTATTTCAAGGTCAGCTGAAGCACAACAACATCGATCAGGCTGCATGTGAAATGAGTGCACGCTGCATTTGTTTTCTTAATTAAACACACCGCTACAGGCTCGGAGTCACCTTCTCTGTGGGTGAAATATGAGTTGAAGTACGTGATTGTGCTCACTCACCTATGAACTCGTGCAGGAAGACGAGCGAGGCGATGTAGCAAGCCAAGCTCAGGAGCTCGCCGACAATCATGAGCCAGTGCCACGTCTGAATGGTCAGGGCCACCATCAGCAGCTCCGTCAGGATAAGAGAGGTGAAGGAAATGGCGACAATATGGACGAACTCCGACTCGAAGAGCAGCATCGCCCCGTACATGATGATGCTTCCTGTGGAGTTTAAAGAGAGAGCACAGACTATGTAAACTATGATCTGGCGTTACAGTGATTTATTCTGCAGTCTCAGAACTATAGAGGCCTGAACAATTATAAAGACCAGAAACATCAAGTTTTATACAGCCTTTAAGCTCTAATCCGTTAATGAAAACAATCCATTTCAATAGTTGATGTGGTAGCTGAGTAGTGAATTCACAGTGTATCTTTTTATTGAGCTGCACAACTGAATTTCCGCTTTGTCAGATGTGGTTTAACATGCAGTGTGAATGGAGAAGTTTAACTGTTTTACTGCCTTTTGTCTTTTTGGAGCTTTATACAAAATGTGATCAACTTTCTTTTTATTTTAAATGAACACGATCCAAACACAGAATGATACTCCTCTTTTTTACTTGTTTGTAACCACTGATTTTTATTTAAGTGTCTGGCCTTTCATGGAAAAAAGGCTTGTACCTGAAAGTATTTAATCTCTTTGAAAATATAAAGAGGTACAGTACAAGAAAGTGAGAATATCATACTAGCATTGCTTGTAAGAAACCAGAATTTGATTTGCCTGTCAGCTCAATCTTCCCCCTCGTGCCTAATGTGATGCCCACTGTTTGAATACTCCAATATCATGACCTCTGACTCTTATAGTTGCTTTCAGTTAAGTAACGCCTCTATGATTCGGTATGTTTGCACTCTATGTGCAACTCTGTGTACTGTGATTCATTTCAGGCTTTGAGTATATTTCTCTCCAACAGCTGCAGTTATTCACTCTGATTATCAGCCGTTTGTGTAAACTCTTGCTTACCTTGATAGATGCTTATTAGGACCCATATTAGAAATGTTTTGAAAGATAGAGGTCGGCCCTGTGGAACAAAACAGCAGAACAATAAATTATTTTTACCATTTTCCATAAGTGTTTATGTATATTACAGGGTGTCCATAAAGTCTCTTTACAACTTAAAAAATGGATTACAAAAGCAAATACAGACAAACGTGGAAATTATTACTATTAGTATTAACGAGGAGTAGATATTGAAGTTTTCTTTTTGTCTCATTTAATACTCCTCTACATGGGCACCATTAGCTGCATGAAGCACATCAAGACGGTTCTTGATTTCTTGCCATGTTGGCTGCAGCAGAGCCTCAGCAATGGTCACATCAGTGATCTTTAGCTTTAGGTCAGCGATGTCCCGTATCTTTGTTCTAACACAATATCTTTAACATAACCCCACAGAAAGAAGGATCCCATTTTGTTTCAATAAACCAGGAAATACACTGTGCCTTCTCTTGAGTAGGAGTAATTTTTTATAGGGGCTAATTTACTACCTATTTCATCAACAGGGTACCTGAAATACACAGATGATAACCACTGAGTACACACAACAAATCTCATTAAGATATGTCATCAATTGCCTTTGTAATATTTTTTTTAATTGTAAAGAGACTTTATGGACACCCTATATATCTGGCTGCACTGTTGCAGTCATTCATCAAATACCTTCAAGAGATCTTTGTATAATTCTGGGTACAACATGGCAACCTCTGACTTCACATCTTTGTCCAGCACCAGGGAGAAGACGGGGAACATGGTGTAGATAGTAGAGTAGCTGAAACAGAAAAGTTCCTCAGAGTGAGGAATAATCTCCAGATAATATGGCACACAGACAAGAAGTTTCACACATTTCATTGTTAGATTCAGTAGTGGGGCGCATCAGTGCAGTGAAGACTTTCATATTTTCCCCTTCTCGCATTTCAACAGCGCTTTAACACAGAGGAAATGCCAGGGAGACGAGGCGGCCAAATGCTCTCTTGATAAGTCATAGCCGCACACAGTTTGTATCTTACCCAATAGTCAGGAAGCCTTGGTAGAGTTGTATTGAAGCAAAGTAGAAAACAGAGGAGAAGACCGCCTAGGGAAGCGGGGAAAGAAGAAAGGAGAAAGTCAGTCACTCTTCTTTTCAAATCAAATATCAAATGGCAAACCAGAAAATAATGGAAGAAATCAGAGGCATCACTTTCCAAATGCTACAAGTCAGTAAACATCAGTGAAATAAAAGGAAATGAAAAATACTGCATAACTCTGGTACCACAAATCACAGAGTAACCACACTTGGACTAATCGAAGAGTGAAATCCCACACATAAAATGCAACACTTCATTAATCTGCATTCTACCGCAGCGCTACTGCTGGAGCAAATCAGACTTCACTGACTAATTCTAGCATGTGTCTTACACATCGGGATGTTACCAATATTGTCCTGTCAACCAGTCAGCCCCGAACCAGACAGGTCACAGCTGCCGCTGTGGTTGGTGTTAATGTGAGACATGCGGAGGAGGGCCCCCCTAAAACCCCAAAGTCCATGATGCAGTGAGTCATGGGCCGTCCCTCCATGGCGGGGGCTGAGGTTGGACTGGGACATGTGAATTGGACCGGGGACGGTGTCGGGTGTGTGTGTGTGCGGGGGCTGGCTCAGAAGGGCACTACGGGCCGACTCCTCTGAGTCATCATGCACCCCACCCTTGCAGGACCACCCCTGAAACTTCTCCCTGACTCGCCCCAATCATTTCCCTCCTCACATGTAGATTTGAAGGTGTTGTGGATAAACATGACCCATATCTCCCTACCCAAACCCCAAGATAGCACACATGCTTTTTCAGACATTTTACAACATTTTAGGATTGGTTTGGCTCAATATTTCCACATGCAAAAGCCTTGAAGCAGAGTGTCAAACGGACCTCTGACTGAATTTTGCAAATAATGTTCTTCATACATACAAAGAGCAAATAACATGTTCAGATTTCAGAATACAGCCTCCTCTTGTTAGCAAACATTTCCAGTTTTACCAACATTCTTGCTAAATTTAACAACTTTTCAGACCCTCAGCAAGTTCAATTCTAAAAAGTTACAATTGACAAATTTGATAAACTTATTCATCAACCTATTAAGACAATCATGGAAAAATCAAGAAATATATTCAGGGTTTATTCCTTTCCCTGCCATTGTAAGAATTAGAGGCAGCTCCCGAGCCACTCCGGGCACCACCTTATTAATGTAGAATAAATACAGCGAGCATCAAAAACAACTGAAGTAATTTCCTCAGATCTAACTAATTGTAGTTGTATTTCTTGGCCAATTTTGACTTTAAGCTTTGTGTGTGTTCTTTATTTATTGTCCGTGAGGTTATCCAAATTTGTGCGCATGCATATAGCAAGGGTCTTTACCTCTCGTTTGCACTGTGCTCATACAGCCAATCACTTATCTCTATGCAATTGATATGCAATGATGTCATCAATATGCAAACGAGTACATGGCATCATTTGGCAAGCTTTGAAGATACTTTTTCAGTCTGCCTCTCTGTTCTGTCTGCTGCATTCTTCACACAAAAACATGGATAATTGAAATCAGGTATTCATTGTAATATCATTAGTGCAGATTTCTTTGTGAAACTGACAATGAAACAGCACAGATGTTGTGCAATTCATGTTGCTATCTGTGGCCACAATCCATTCTTTCTGAATTAGCACATCAGTTCTGACTGGAATTAGTTCACTTTGACAGCTTTATTTGATTATTTCATAAAAATGTAAACTTTATAGACAAATATGTGATATATTATCTACTTTGATACAGATGAGATTATAGTATTTTGTAGTCAGGGTTTTGCAAGCTGATACTGAAAACTGAGCCAAAGCAATTAAAAAAAATACTTCAGAAGTTCATATGTGATGGCATGACTGGTGAACACAAAGCCAAACGGCACCATGTTTGAGCTGTACTCTACCTGCATGGTGCTGATGCACAGGCTCCTGTGGATGACGAACTGGCTGAGGGCTGCAGACCTTTTGTAGCTGTTCCTACCGTGGACCATGAGGAGACGGCCTAAATGTTTGAACTGAGTCACCGAGAAGTCCGCAGCCAGCGCAGCCTGCTTTCCTTCCTGTCAAACACACAGCACAGAGGGCAGTGAGGACAGGCTGCAAGATGTCTAACTGACCTGAAAAGCTGGATTTTGGGAACTTTTTATGACTTGGAAATACTCCCTGCAGCATGGCCTGCATGGAAGCACAAAAAACCTTGAATATGCACTTTTAAATTCATGATTTATCATATTCGGCCAGTTACTGAATTAGCTGAACAATATGTTTGTCTGTAAAGTACCACAGAATTGTGAAATATAATCATCAAACATTTCTCAGAGAAAGTTGATATATTCAAATCAACAGTCTATAACACAAAGAAATCCAGTTAACTATCATACAGGACTTTAAAAAATCAGAAAATAATCACATTTGAAAACCAGCCCTGAAATAATTCTGCATATAAACCCTGGTAAAACCCAATAATGTTGTTTTTTTTTCACTTTACACTTTCCCCGTTTCCAATACGTATGCTAAGCTAAGCTATCTACGGCTATCTTCTCTAAGTAGTACCATTTCTAACACATGTATGAGGCAAACTAGCCATCTTAAACACGGGGATTTACAGATAAGTACAAGTGACAGGCTGATGAGAGACTTTAACTTTTACTTAAGCACAAAAGCATCCGGCCATCTTTGTTTCCTCTTCTCAAACAATGGATCCTCCAAAAGAGGAATCATCTGTGTGCTTGTCTCTCTACATGTCTCTGAACGTGAGAGAGATCTTAACAGGAAACACAAAGTAAAAATCTGTGAGAGCGGCACGTCAGTGTTAGGCGATGAGATGGAGAGAGTCTTACTTTTCCCTCCACTCCCACGCCACAGTCGGCTTCCTGGATCATGCTGACATCGTTTCCTCCGTCCCCTAAGAGAAAACAAAAGCCATGGAGGTGTCAGGATTCACATCAGTGACTCACCAATACAAACTTTTAGTGAGAGTATTGCGTGTGTGTGTGCGTGCATGTGTTTGTATTTCACAAGACACTCCCTTAATTTGGCCTGATTAAGAGATTAGAATTATAGCCACAGACAGGAAAATAAAATGCGTGTTTGGAATTTGCCAGATAAAGTTTGTGATTAAAAGGCTTAGTAATAAGGCTGTGATGGAACGGGGGTCATTGTTTGGTGCACACAGAACACACAGTAAGTAGATTTATTTTCGTAGTGTGGAACCAAGTTCATAAAAGGAAGTTCTGCCCAGAAACTTTAGTCATACCGTTTGTGACATGTGCCGAGGTTATCACGATGCAATGAAATGCTGGAGGTGGAAGACCCACCTGCAGGTTCCCAGTCAGCCAGAAAAGCAACAGAAAGAAAGGCGAGGCTGTTCTGCATGTTCAGTCATCAGTTTACATTTTACTGCTTAATCCGTTGCAATATACTAATGTTTTGGTGCTGTGAATGTTTTTGTTTTTTGTATTTTTAATTTCATTGCACAACAGATGCTTTTCAGTTTTGTAGCCTATTTGTGACCTTTGCCTTTTGGGAAAGCATTTGTTCAGAACTGGGGATTCAAACAGTCTAATATATCATTTTTACAACTGCGCTATTGTCTGTTTGTAATAAATAACATCAAACTAATCCTTTGGGGGTTTTTCTGCCACTATTGCACCCGTGACTCCTAAACTAGCGTCTCTGCACATGTACAAGCAACAAGTTAATTAACTGATTTAATTTGCTTTAATGATGATGTTTTTACCACTTAGTGTTCTGATGGCAGAAACTTTATAATCATAAATTAGAGGCCTATGTTATTCAAAGGATGTATGGCTGTTTTTAGGTATATTGACAATAAGGGGGTTCTTAGTAGTTTACAGAAGTCCTCACCATCCATCACAGTAAAATGAAATTCTTGCAGATATTGACAAAATGTTAAAAATCTTTCAATACCAAATCATAGCATGGCGTTTCCTATGGTGTTCCCAGAGGTCGTGGTATCTTAAGTGGTATTCTAAAGGGAATTTTGACAATTTTGATCAATTCTTGTGGTAAAAGGGTGGTAAAAAAAACTGTGTCACAACTGGAATCAACCCAAAAGTACAACCAGACATCATTAAGGATGGAAATGGCCTCTGTATACTCCCATCAAAATGTTCTAATCCCTTATAAATGCTCACATTTGAATTAGATAATTAATTTATTGCTAAAGGTGTCATCATTATCAAGTGATGCATAGTACATTAGCATTTCTGACATAGCATAACATTTAAATATCAGCTCTGCTTAATTATGGCACTGTATGGATACTGGGAGTATTGGTGGGATGAGTAGAAGTGAGTGACGGAGGTTTGTGGCTGCAACAGATACACATGATTTCAGGAAGATGTGGAGAAGGGAATTCAGCGGGTACATTTTAAAAACCCACAGTGAAAAAAGAGAAAACCGAAAACCATCTGGAAGCTGTACAGCTGAATGCCCCCCATAAAAAAGCTGTTGACCAGTTTCTATTTTCAACTCACCTACAGCACAGGTGAGCTTCCCTGTGCGCTCCTGCAGCAGCCGGACTATCTGAGCCTTCTGAGTGGGGGTACACCGGCAGCAAACCACAGCGGGACACTGACACGCAAGTTCCATGAACTCGTACTCGTAGTATTTCAGACAAACCTGTAAGAAACCCAACAGATAGCACGGGTGAGCAACTTAGGCCACCGCATACAACTGATCTCAGCTGTGGATCTAAAACAGCTCAGCTTAACTTACAGTTTAACTCCTACTGCTTTTCAGAAAGTGACTCTAACCACAGATACCACTTCCAGAGATGCTTCCGCGGCAGTGACATTATCATGCATCACACAGAAAGCATCTCAGAGTTTCGTAAGGAGAGATAAGTCAGTAGGAGCACTTTACCTCAAGCGAGTCCCCCGATATCACCAGCGCACAGTCGTGTTTTCTCCTGAAAGCGTTGAGCTCCAGGTGGGCTTCCCCTCTTGTTGTCACCTATGGCAATGGAAACCACATTTACAAAGCATGCACAAAGCACTCTCGTAACAAAAAATTATCAAGGAGGACAATCTGTCAGCCTCTGCACCCTGATTGTTATCAGAATTGCAGTTTGTTTCCCTCCAGCTGCAATGCTGGAAAACTGCTGAACATTTAACTTAATAACGATGAGGCTGGATGATATGACTGAAATAAATCGCACAACATTAAATATTTTTTCTGTATTAATTATGATTGAACTGATCAGACTTTTTCTCTGATCATTGGGATCATTTTGATGCATTATAAGAGTTTATATGGGACTTTTATTGTAAGATACCACATCTTTTCTTTGAATAGAGGTGTTCATACAGCACATTAAAAGGTTGATTGATATTGGTCTATAATTCAACAACCTTAAATGTATATTTTAGCAATTCCTTCTAATTAATTCAAATGTAATAATGGTAACATCTGGCTGTTATCCAAGTCTGTGAATCCTTTTTATCAATATATGGGAAGTGGAGGCTAAATATGTGCAAACTGTGATCTGTTTTTATCTGGTTTTTATGCATTACATTAGAAAAAAATACCGGTTTATAGATGGTTTATAAAACATTTTAAAGTAGTTCTTAATTTATCTATCCACAGCTACAACAATTCCTCGCCATGTGGCCTCCTATGAATGGAGGCTGGGGTATAAAATGAAAAATGACAATATAGTAAATACCTACTTATAATAGTATATATTTTTCTTCAAAGGGTAAGTTATACTTTGTTACCCTTTGCTGTTGTAGCTCTATGTACACATATATTATAAGTGTGTTATAAGTGCATTATTAAATGTTTAAGTAGTTCTAATAAATAATTAATACAGAATAGCAAAGTAATAAAATCTAACTTGGAATGGGAACCTGGGAAGTATGGAAAATATGCTGTATTATAAAATCAAGGGCTGCCAACAAATGCGTCAGTTTCAAACATAGACCTAAAAATTCTCCAAACATGCAGCACTGACAAGGCACGGCGTTAATCTGTCAACAAGAGCTATGCTCTGGTATGAATATCCTTCAGCCACTGACTATTCATACGTCAATCCAGATCAGGCCATTGGTGGCCACCAGGAAACTAATCCAGATGTATGTGTTACAGGCCCAGTCAGCACTCCCCCGTCCACTGGGACTGCGGTTTTCAAGCCGTGCCAACCATTGTTATTCTCTTCCAGTAACCACAGTTGTACGCAAGTTGTAACCTTCCTATATGGCAGGCGCTCTTTCTGCTCTGGCACGGTTCCAGAGGGGAAGGCAGAAGGGGACTATCAAAGCGGCGAAAGAGCCCGAAACCTGCAAAACAAATTAGGAAATGAGCCCTCTGCATGTTCCCTCTGTGAGTGGTTCAGCTGGTTTCTCCTCTCTGTTTGAGCGAAGGCCTGTTTGTTCTCATTGACAGCGGCTTGGATGCTTTCACTGGTGGGAGGTGATTTATTCAGCTGTGGATGCTGGCTCCGGCTGCATGCGTAGTTGTGTGGGGCTGTGACCACTAGCTAATGGGCCTTGGTCGCACAGAGGATGGATGCCCGTGGGTCGAGAGAGTCAGGAAACTGTCAGTGTTGCACTGAACTGGGATGAACCTTTTAGTACTAAAATCAACTATAACCTACTTCATATTCATCTAAAAGGAAGAGGCGTCTTTGTCCTGCACTTACCGGTCTGAAGATATGGATGTCCTGGTTTCGGGTGATCAGATGGGCGTTTTTTGCGGTGCATGTGGCTGTTTCAAGCTTGTCTCCTGTCAGCATCCAAACCTACACAGAAACCAGAGAGCAACATCTAGCATAAGACATTTTGGGAAATTCTGATGTTAAAGGATAAAATGCGTAACTAAATGAAACAAAATGTTTCCATAATCTATCTGTTAAATCAGTAAAGAAATGCTAAATTCCTGGGATCAAAGACTCTAATCACAGACTTAAAAAGCCTGTAAATGCTCTGTCTGGGAGCTAAAGTTTGTGACCTTATCTTACAATCAAACATGCTTTACTTTATGGCAGTGCTTGTGCTTCAAACAGGAGACAAAAAACAGTCATCACATAGATTGGTATCACAGTATCCAAATTCAGTATCTGATTTTTAAAGGATAGTTTCAGATGTTGCTTAAATAGCTGGGCGTTTAAATAGCTGATCCAACCAAATAACACAAAAGAAAAATCTTAACTGAAGTGGTTCGGGGTGATATTTGCTTTTTTCTTGAGATATTCATCACAGAGATTTCTGCCTTCTGAAGTTAATTACTGCTGCTCACAGCGTGGAAAAAGTGACATTTAAAATATATCACAAATACTTCCAGAGACAATGCTCTTGTTACTTTAAATAATCCACAGAACACATGGTCAAAGTTATCAATGGAAGTACTTTTTACAAGGGATGTCCTGATCAATCTAATTTCCAAGATAATACTGCTGCACAATGCACACCTCCTAGTACTTTAAAGGTATTAAAATCTATATGCTTGAAAAGTTAAATAGTTCTGAATTGTATAAACATAAATGCCAGCATTCAAGCTGGTAAATTAAAATTAAAAATGTGGCACCTTTGTCTGTCTCTTCTCCATGCAGATGAACACAATGAAAATAAAAATGTCCTTATAATGGATTTTAAAAATTCCCTGTAATCTTGTTTTTTTTATACTAAAAGGAGGCACTTGGATGAGGCTCGTTCATGTTGGCAGATATGAAAAACACATGTACTTGTCCTGTCTCTGTGTTTTGTTTGCTTAGTTTGTTGCTACTGTGAGCTATGACTCTGTCGGACCCCCCAGACCTTGATGCCTGCGTTGCGTAGGATCTCCAGGGTGGGCCTCACATCAGTCTGGAGCTGGTCCTCTACCCCAGTGAGACACAGCAGCTCCATCTCCATCTCCAGACTCTCAATCACTGTGGCCACCTTCAGAGAGCGGTCATGGACGCTGAGCTTGGCCTGGACGTACCGCGCCTGGGGAGCAGGAGGGGGATGGGATTATTTTGAGTGGGTGGAGATGAAATGAGTATATAAAGTTGAATCACTGCAAGACCAAAGAAGGAAAACAGCCAAGGATAGAAGGAGAAAATATCAATATGGCCAGCAGCTGTGGAAGCCATGGCAAACACAGAGAGAAAGGAATAAAAAAAAAAACTGTAACAGGGATGGTTCCCACAGTTTGCATACATGAAGACTTTTTTCCAACCTTCACAGAGATTAAACTGTGTGCAGCATGAATACACGCCATTCAACATGCAGAGAAACTCTACTATAAGATATCAAAGTTTAAATATAAACTTTGAGGTTACAGAGCTTAAACCTACTATGTTTTAGAAAGCTGGGAATACAGAGCAGACATGATCAATTGGTCAACGCCCATCTCCAGCGTTCCAGCTCCAGGGCAATTTGTGAGTGAGATAAAGCAAAAACAATCTGAGTGTGACTCATACAGGAACACAAACTCTGTGTGTGACTCAGTTGGTGACTCACTGCTGCCCACCAGCTCTGCTCACACAATTATACACTTCAGTAATGGGCCTGGGGCTGAAGACTGCAGGGGAGACGGCCCTGCCCTGCTCGAACAATGAGTAGGGGTGAGTGCGTGGGAGGGTGGGGTGTATGGACTGGAGGGACAGGGGTCAGAGGCTAGTCTAATTACTCAGAAACACACTCTGACATTTAGAAATACTGAGCATTTCTGCACAAATCATCATTCTGAATTTATATGCATTTTGAGTGTAATTTCAGCATGAGAAATATATATTTCTGTGGTTTACCAGCTTTAATGGCTGTATTAAACATATACCTGACAAAGTGTTTTGTCTTAACTTTTGTTTAAATTTGACTCTGAAACCCACTCCTTCATCTAAGCCTTGGATTGCTTTGTTTAAACAGGACAGTTTAGATTTGTTTAAGCAGGGTTGTATGATGTACATTGTCAGTGTATTATCTACAGTAGATGGCGCTTGTCAGCTTTGGACAAGCAGACAGGAGTACCTGCATGAAAGCTAAGCAATGTACTGCTTTAGTCCCAAAAATAAATAAAATAAATATAAGTTTAAGTGTACGCTATATTTGGAATATCTTTATGTCTTTACCTTGACATCAGACAGCCCCTTCTGACATGGAACTGAAACCATAACTATTTACCAATCACTCTTCAAAGCCACCAGACTTCTTTGACACAAACAGTAGTTTTACCTCGCCGAACACAGGAATATCCAGTATACCGCTGACTCCATAAGTATGTTATGTGTGTGTGTTACTGTGTGACTTTTGGAATCCAAACTAACCCTTTAAAACACCAGAGTCACAAACTAACACAAAAAAACTAGCCAAACAAGGCAGCAGTAGACCTGCCACTCCTGTGTTCTGCAACACCTCCTTTTGTCAAAGGAGTCTGGTGGCTTTGAAGAGAGCATTGATGGATAGAACAGCTTCCATTCCCTGTTGGAAAGAGCTTCTGATGGTAAGGTAATGTGGTCCACAGCAGTAGATTGCTCAGCTTCAATGTCGGTACTCCTGCCTGCTTCTTAAAACTGGGGGCCTGCCAACCTCCATCTACTGTAGGTAAGGATTGGGACAATGAACAATGCTCTCGTCCATCATAGACGGCTGACAGTCACTGACCACTGAGCCCAATATCGTGATTTAAAAGCCTTCTGTTCTCTGTCCTTTGTGCTGACAGTAGTGCTGCTATTGGCTCTGCTGGTTGATGAATGCAGATTGTTACAGATTGGCTCTCATAACGAGTCAGGTACGTGT
Source organism: Serranus cabrilla (assembly GCA_903364295.1). Taxonomy (NCBI): domain Eukaryota; kingdom Metazoa; phylum Chordata; class Actinopteri; order Perciformes; family Serranidae; genus Serranus; species Serranus cabrilla. The sequence continues at coordinate 394,242 of CAFUXE010000156.1, read as the reverse complement.
ATAATAAGAACCCATGAATCACTCATTGAGAGGAAATGTAACCCCAGGAAAGACCAATTGAGTCACTGAGGATGGGCTCAAAAGTGCGGAGAAAAAAAAGTTATTAATATCCAACAAAAATATACATATAAAAATTATAAAAGAAAGTATATAAACAATACAATTCAGTCAACATCATCCATTGCGATGTTTCACCATAATGTAGACATCGTCCAACCCAACAAAAGTAATACACTGACCAAGTATCTCATAAACTGCAGTTCAAAAAAATCCAAATTACTCCTTTAATGTAATGAGAGAGCAATTACTTCAAAATCTTGATACTGCTCCTCCGTCAGGGACTTCTTTGACACTACAAGGACCCTCAGGCCTTCCCTCGCCATGTTCCCACACTAGAAAACAGAGTCAGAAACATGTGGATTTAGCAGGTTACAAAGTCTATTAGTTATCTATAACAGGAACAAAATCACTGTTGTAACATCTTCATCATGTTGTGTGAAAAAGAAGGAGATTTACCTCCTCTTCCAGCCAGTCGTTATATTGGACAATGCCTGCCATCACCACATCAGCACCCTTCATGTAGAACGTGATCTCTCCTGTGGACTCATCCTAGAAGACAGTTTCCGCAGTTTATTCAGACATAAATAGGATATAAAAATCTGATCTTTCATTAAACACACCAGTGTTGTTGCACTCAGACAGGATTTCCAGTCCACCCCCACGTGAGCCAAGGTGCATGTGCACTATTTTCTCACTTTGTGTTGCCTAGAAATGCAAAACTTATTTTGGTATTCTCTAGGGTGTTTCAGAAAGCGTTCGAAAATATTATCATGAGGAAGTTTAAAAATCCCAGGCTTCCTGAGTTCCAGTGCAGCCAACAAAAAGAAATTAGTCATCAGACTTAGTCAGAGGTGATAAGGTCAGGTAATTCACAGATAATATGGTTTAATAAGAATCTGTTTTTCTTTTGTTTGTCTTGTTAAAGCCAGCGTCAAGTCCAAATTGCCCTCCTAGCAACAAGCATTGACTAACATTTTAACTGAAGGAAGTATTCAAGCAATAAGTCAAAGTAGGAAATCTCTTTGGAGAACATAAGAAAGCAAAATGCACAGCAGCTCCAGCAATTTAATTAACTGACAGAAGAGAACATTTATCACAAGAAACTAAATTATCTTGGCACTTACTCGAACTATGATGCCCATCCTTTTGCTCTCATAGGTGAAGGGAAATATCTGCAGGATGGTGAAGTTCAGTATTTGGCCAGTAGGGGTCCGCAGCTGCATGGAGGACTGGTCTCTTCCCACCAGTGTCAGACCGACACTCTCAGTCCACTGCACCAGCGACACCTATCAATAACACATTGTAAAGGGTTTATGGGTGGTGGTTAAAATGTATAAGTAACTCTAATATGGTCAGGCTGCAACATCAATCTAATAGTTGTCCCTACAGAAACATGTTACTGGTGTAACTTGTGTAACCACAAAAGTTCCTTCTAACAAATAAAGCAAAATAAGAGTCATTTTAGTTGATCTATCCAGAAACATTTTTTTTTTGCAAAAGTTAAACTTTGACAAAAATGTCTTTGGTCTTTTAGTTTGGGAAATTTACATTTGAGCTGTGAAATGATTACTTTTTTTGTTTTTTAGATTTAGCTGTTTACCACATAGATATTATATTGGCTGCTATGATTATGGTGATGAAGACATTAATACATTTTTTCTTTATTAATCTGATTTGTTTCTTGCCAAATTCCCCATTCACAAATGTATATATCTACAAACAGAAAACTAATTATTTGTATTAATGGAGGAAATGGACCAGCATGTGTCAACCATTCCTCAAGAAAAAAAGCTATGCAACAATAATTGTGTGTAGATATTTCAACTGTCATACATCTTCATTTATACTAGATTTACATTCATTTGGCTGTTATTCTATTAAGTTTGGTACTGCCTCTTGTTTCTTGTTTATTTTCTCTTTTTTTTTTGTTACTTTTTTCAATATTTTTTACGTTTACAGAAATAATTATTAGTTTTTGTTTTTAAAAGCTATCTAACGGCAATTTAACCAAATGATAAATCATAATCACCATTGCGCTGCACAGAGCAACCCAGCATGTGACCACTGCTTCAGGTTTTTATTGCTCTCATGCTAAAGCTAATATGTCAATATGATGGTCCATTACTTGGCTTACAAAACAAAGACTGAAGGGCACTTTGGACTGAGTAGGATGACAGAGAGCACAGTAACCATTTAGTCTTAATCAATAGCTAAAACATTTTCAGCACTCAAGACTATTGATTGATAAACTACGGAAATGTCCATTTCTGAACTGAAAATATAGTTTTTGCTCGATCCTTTTGAAGGACACAACAGACGAAATCCATTAATACAATGTTAACGTATGTGTGGGGAGAAAAAGTGGGGAGATGACATTACCCAATAACTTCCAGACCAGAAGTCACAGCACATACCCCATACATCATTCATCTTCTGTCAGAGCTACTAGCAGAGCAGCCCAATGAACACAGATGAGAGAAAACAACAAAAATCTGCCACGTTCCAAGATTTTGTGGTTGCAAAATTACTTATTTTGGAAATACATGACCATGTAGTCTGGCAATGCCTGGCCAGGAGCACTTTAACGTCACAAAAGCTCTGACTACCGTAATGTTTGTCATCCAGGTTGGGAAGTATGAAAGATTGTGCTTAGTCACAGTCTAGAAATATTCACTGTGGGGGCATTCTTGGATCTGGTGTCTGCCACAACAGCATCGCTTTGTAATAGCAGCATCTGTGTTGGCTGCAGATCTCTTAGTGGACTGAATAATGCTGTATCCAGTTGGCTTGACTCAGAACCACCACATGGCTGACCCGCTTTTATGAGCTGAAAAGGAGAGTGATTCAGATATCGACTTTCTTTGGTGAATTATACACGAGTCACCCTTTTTATTTTTATTACTTGTGCATACGATACCAACTGCAAGGAGTTTTTAACTGGTTGTGACATGGTCTCAATTTAATACTGATGCCTCTACATGACCTACATAAGCAAAAAAGACCATCAGCAAGAACATTGGCTATTTTTATACAATCATTTTAATGCCTGTCACTGCCAAATCAGACATGACAATCTACAGCATATAGACAGGAAAAGCCTATGTTTACATTTTCCCAGGTCAAATTTGGCAGTGAGTAATACGTTAGCTGGTTAAAAGGAAGCAGGGGGATATTTTCCTTAGATAATCTTTTTTTTTTTACTATATATTTTGTGGCAATGGCTGATGCTGTGGGGTCTGATCAACAAAGAGAAAAAAATAATTAACTGGTTGAAAATGGGTGGATACAAGAGTCAAGCTTGGTTGGTCGTTCAACAGATTTGTGGGATTTGAAAGGATTCAAAACTAATCCGGAATTGTCCCTCATCCTCCAAGACAGTTATGTACCTTTGCTATTTTATTTATGAAATACATGCAAAAAAAGTTAAGTCGCTGTGTAAAACATAAGAACAGAACCCATCAAATTAGAGTTCAAACTGTATACTTACAAAAACAAATGTGTCATTTTTCTATTCAATTTATGTCCCAGAGGAATAGCCAATTATTGCATTCTGTTTTATGTACGTTATAGACAATGTCCAAACCTTTTTGGAATCAGAGTTGTGGATACTTAACCTCATTGCTATGCATCCTGCGAAAAAAAAATAGCATTAAAAATAAGTGTCTTTATTTCTCTCACTTCCAAAGAAATGCATGTGCTATGCAGATCAAGGTCTTTAGGACATGAGTGTCTCATGGACACACTGCTGCCAAAATAAACACAAAATTTAAGTATTTTGTTGTTGCTTTGATAAATAAATGAGAAAAAAATCTTTGTATCATTGCCATCTTCAAAAAGTGAAAATTGTGTCGCAAAATGTCAGTTTTGACTTCATTGGTAGAAACCATGCATCCAACAGTCACTAACGTTGTGTCCATAGCGCTCACAGCCACAACCAGATCTATATTAAGACTTCCTGAAAGCTGAACGAAAGCAAACTGAATCTTCCTCTAGATTGCATCTGTATCAAACTGATACAATGCACCTTTCAGGGCAACTCAAAGGAGACAGTTAAAAGTGTTTATCCCATGTAACCTAAAATAATAAAACAGCTCAATTTCCTTCTTACAACATAAACCACAGCCATCACAACAGATGTACTGGGCTCCATTAAATATGCTATCAAAGAGGAAATTCAAAAGGGGATAAGTGTAATGGGCTGGGGAGCACATTAAGGAAATCCGTATTTACACTGCAGGAAATGGATCGAAGTCGAATTCCGCAGCCCTCTTCCTGATGTTCAAAGAATTCATACTGATCAAGGACATAAATGCGGAATGCCAGTTAGGTTGTGAATGTTCCCCTTCGAGAAAGAAATCAGGGAAGACTCTCAAGATAATGGCCTTCACTGACAAAAACTAAGCACTCCGTCTCAAGATCGGAAGTCTGTTCTCTTGTCAGTCCTTCCATGTTTGTCCTTGAGAAAATCATGTTTAATTAGATTAAGTGTACATTTCCCAACATGTCAACTTGATGTATTTCCCCATGTAGGTATTTGCCTGTGTGTATTTTTGTGTGTATTTAATTCTGTCATGGATAAACTGCAGCTGTGTGTATAATAAACGTGGGAAAGATGCAAGTTTACATCTGTTTCCACACAGATGCACAGAAGAAGAAAAAAACAGAGCAATATATTGCCATTGTTGATTAAAAATGTCTCTAATGTATACATTTAGTGAGACCAGCCTGCATTTCCTTTTATCTTATTTCCCTGTTTGTAACTGTGGCTGAATAAGATTTTTTTAGGTGACCGAAATGTTACAATTAATTGAATGAACTGAGATCGAAGTGTGAAAGGGTCAAAGTTCTGAGGCAAATACACAGTAGTTTGAAGCCGATCTGTGTCATTTTCTGGCTTATGACGTACATAATTAGAATCAGTGTCTCTGCAGTCTTCTTATTGGATAAACAATTGTGGAAGCTACTGTGTGAATGTGTATATAAACTGTTTGTGTAAGACTCATCCTGTTGTTCATCCACCTGATGAAGGTCACTTAAGACTGAAATATTGTGTTATTAAATATTCCAACACAAAGTGGATGGTGTACATTAGTCTTTTCCGTTGTTTTCTAAATTGGACCAAATTTACAAAATAAACATCATAATAATAAATTATTACAGATAATAAATCAATTGAAAAGTATGGTCATATTCTCTATTCAACTTTTTTTCATGAGCCATGCTGGCCATTACAAAGAATGCATGTTTAAGTTACTTCTGCATTGGATTTACTTCTCAGATGTTGCCCCTTTGATTCCATAACACACTTGTGTAAGCTGCATACCAAAACATGACTAGCCTCCAAACTGATTATGAAGTCCCAAATTGTGCTTTTGTATACAAACCAGATTTAAGGTGAGCTCACAGTAACTTCCCGCCTTTAGCAGATGAATGTGAAAATAACCCTCTAGTGTGTCCAGTGAAACGCAAATATTCAAGAGAAGTAACAATGAGGATTTAAAGTATTAGTATTTTGTGTGAATTCAATAAAAAAGACTGGTACTATAAAATGTTCATGAAAGCAAATGCTCTGTGGGTTTGATAAAACCCTCTACCCTCTGGTAGAAGAAACATGAGTGTCCCTATAACTGGAGGAACATGGGATATGGTTGTGTGGCTGACCATCATACCTCATCTGGGCTGGAAGCCTGGTACACTCTGCATGTGTCTTCGTAATGCTGCTCAGCCTCGGCCTGGTCTGTCACACCGTTGGCCTCGTATACTGGTGTCACGTTGTGCACCAGGGCGATGGCCTTTACAGCCTCATGGACTCTACTGCTGATGGTTTTGCGAACCTTTGTGGCCGCTGGACCCCTCGAGGCTGGAAGGTCATGGGTGGGCTGAAGAAAATTACAGAAGGTATTGTGATCAAAAGAAGGTCATATAGGATTCTGAAAACAGTAATAACCTTTTCCAACAGGAGTCTTTTTTTTAATTGTGTTCAAGGTTTTTCTCAGAGAGGGCAGCTATTGTAGCCAGAAGAACCAATATATACACATGGATGAATTTGTTGGTACCCTTCAATTACGGTAAGGAAAACACACAATGGTCACTGAAATAACCTGAAACTGACAAAAGTAATAATAAATTATAATTTACTGAACACTGACTAATGGAAATCAGACATTGCTTTTGAATTGTGGTACAAGACAATAACAAATTATTAATACTTTTTTTTAATATATACATATAATGTGGTTTGTACAAAATGTATGTAACCCATTCATTCATTTTCTGCAACCGCTTATCAGAACTCGGGTCGCAGCGGACCCAGCTGCATTGGGCGAGGGGCGGGGTACACCCTGGACAGGACGCCAGTCTATCGCAGGGCTGACACATATAGACAGACAACCATTCACACACTCACTCACACCTACGGGCAATTTAGAGTCACCAATTAAACCTAAGCTGCATGTTTTTGGACTGTGGGAGGAATCCGGAGTACCCGGAGAGAACCCACGCACACACGGGGAGAACATACAAACTCCACAGATCGAAACGCCGCCGTGTAGCATGATGTAACCCATAAGCTAATATTTGGTTGTACAACCTTTTGAAATAAACTGCGATCAAGCGTATTTCTGTAACTCAATGTGACTTCTGCACCTGTCACAGTATTTTGGCCCACTCATCATGAGCAAACTGCTCCAGCTGTCTCAGGCCTTCTCCTGAGCTCCAGATCAAGGTTCATAGAAGACCACTTCAGTAAAGTACAATTTTTGGTTCTTAGCCATTCTTGGGTGTTTTTAGCTGTGTGTTGTGGGTCATCATGCTGTTGGAGGACCCATGATATGACACTGGGCAGCATAACTTGCTCCAGAATGCCAAATGGTAGTCTTGAGATTTCATTGTACCCTGCACAGATTCAAGATACCCAACGCCAAACGCAGCAAAGCAGCCCCAGAACATAACCAAGCCTCCTTCATATTTGTATTACAACACAAAGACACACATTCAAAGAGTTCATTCTAAAATAGAGATTACTAACTGGAGATGTGAAGGAGAAAGAGCAGTTTCAGTGATTGCTGTGATAATGGCCTGTAAACATAACCAGATGTGTAAAGTAAATATGAACAATTTGCTTCTGCATTGTTGCCTTGCTATTTTTAGAAGCCTGTGCGTTCCAGGGGTTAATGGTAGCGTCATTTAAGAAGTCCGGTCAATGCTTTGCTTGTGGGCTAATCCTGTTTCCTGCTTTACTAACCTCTGGTGTCAAGGGGGACAAAGAGTGTCATCTGAGGTCAGGAAGCATTCAACCAAACAATAATCACAAACTGATATGTTTCTTAAAAACAATGCACACGCCTGTTTGTTTGACCCTTTTCTAAAGATTTGGGAATTATAATGTTTTCAGTTTGTTTCTAAGTGAATTTGTTAATTTGCATTTTTTCTCTTCTCTTTGACGGACTGAATAGACTTATGCATGCTTTTATTGTTTTGTCATTTTTACCTGAGTGTAGGCGCTGAACACATGGCTCTGTACTTCATCCATTGAGTCCATCCCATATGCCACAGTTCCGAGATGGAGGCGCCTGAACACCATTTCATTTTGAGTAAGAGTTCCTGGTAAAGAATAAATTGAAGGCATTCAACAAGTGAAATCCCTCCAAAATAATTACAACTGAAAGAACTAATAAGAGTAATTAAAGCATCCTGCATACATGTCACACTTTTCAGGGCTCCACAGTAATGGTTGCCATTTTGAGAAATTGGCAAACAATTATTAGCCTTTGGTTTCCATTTGTTACAACCTGCTTTTTAACAAAAAGGTAGGGGCAGCAGACAGCAAAACATGCACTTTTTAAAAAAGTTAGAAAATGTGTTGCATAGTGATTTTTGAAGAACAAGACAACCGCTTTTATACCAGGGATTGTGTGTGGACTGTTAACTGTTAACACGTAGGATTCAAAACCTCAGATAAAACAAAGACTACAAAGAACTTTAGTTCAGTTCATGAAAATAAAGGTTTTATTCTTTTATGTGTGTACATAAAGCGATTAAAATGCCGATTAATCCTTTAGTTTGGAAAACAAAATATGATCCAAATACTTTAAAAGTTAGTGTTGAGCCCTGCTTTTGCATAATGATTAATTCATTTGTGTTATAGATTATGATTGCTGGGTGTATAATATTTTGAAAACATTACAAGCAAAGATATCTCAAAAAGATTTCCTCTACACATTTACACATGTTTGGATTTACTAAAAAGTACTAAAAACAGAATTTGCATGTCACATGTGGTGATTGGAAAAAAAAACAGTAAAGACGCCAGAAGACTTCCCTTCAACACTAAACACAGCCTCTGTATCCTCACACTCACTTTAAAAGCATTTTCCGCCAGTATATCAAAAAGACCTCAGGGTCTTTGCACGTACATTAGCCTGACCTGCAGACCCCGCCGGCCTTATCACGCTCTGGATGGGGAAATGGCTGATCACTTTATTGGGCATGAGGGCCATAAATCTGATGTGTAACACCTCGCGCCTGAGGAAGTGGTGGTGGTGTTGCGCTCTAAAGGTGTGTATGGATGAGAGACTTTGGGCTTTTTTTATGATTTAAGGGTCCAATAAGTAGCAGTTCTCCAGGAGCAGAAATCCCACCACAGAGCAAAACCCCCCAGGAAAGGAAACGACTTAACTCTGTCCTACTGGATACTTCCCTGGCAAATCCTCAGCACTATAACTCCTCATTTTATACTCCACATGCTGGCCTCTGTGATTCTTTTGGCCACACATCTGAGCAATCTGAATAGACAGGGTATTTTTTTTTTGTCTAACCTGTTTTGTCAGTCAGCAGGTAGGAGATGCGTCCAAGCTGTTCAGGTATGGTGCTAGATCTCACCATCGTCCCTGGGATCTTGGAGTCTTTCTTAATCATCCAACAGAAAACCATCTTTCCCATGTCCAGATTGACACGCAAACTGCAAGAGAAAGTAAATTAGTGTTTATTTTCTAATTTTTTACATGAAAATATAATAAGTTATTAATAAATAAATATATACAATACAACACAGCAGATGACTGAATAAAGAATCTTAAGTCGTACCTAATGGGCACAATGCTGGAGAAGAGCAACAGGAAGCGGAAAATCTGGAGGTACCAACGGCCAGCAAAGTGCTGGAGGGCCACCATGACAAATGACACCACCACAAGGGCGCCAAACAGGATCTTAGTCAAACAGTTCACTTCCAAGTCAAACAAACCCACCTATTAAGAGCAACAGAGGCAAACATTATGAGTCAAATGAATGAAAAAAAACAAATGGTGTCTGTATGTGAGTTATATAGGTCTAACTAAACAAAGACTCGATTCAAATACACATAAATTCCATGAAAATTCATCATCTTCATGCAAACAAAATAATAAAATGTTGGTCTTCAGGTTCTGGATCACACTACTGTACCTTGTGCCTTGGGTTGGAGGTGTTCATGACGCTGCGCAGCTCCTTGCCTGTGTAAATCACAACCCCCACCACTGTGCCTGGAGTGAGTGAGAGAAAAAGACCTAAAATAACTGCCTCAGGTCAATATAGTAAAAGAACAACATAAAACACAGCATGTCAAGAAGATGTTTTCCAGACTTATAATCTTGACAAGAATAGATTTTGGAAAAGATGAATGTCATTTGCATTATAGGATACAGATTTCCAATTACTTAATGGATAACATATGTAGTTATATGTTAAGTCTCCTATTGAAGAAGCACACCTTCTTTACTATTTGGGGAAACTGCCCCAGAGCTATTTGTCTGACTGCTTCATTATTTTTTCTGTGTTTCTTTGGTTAGACAAGCCACCATCATCAACTATGTTTCTGTTAAAAAAAAGGGGAAAAAAGCAATGTTTCTATACACTTCTGTGTGCTAAGAGCAAAGGGGGGGTCCTGGTTACTTCCTGGCTAAAAGCTGTCTTACTCCAGTCAGGTATTTACCAGAGGCAACAACGGTGCTGGCCCACAGGGTGTTCTCAATGCTGAGACTTTCGTTGACTGGAGGATCTCCATCTTCCTGTAACAGTTGAAACAATAAATATTTAGAATAATGAGTGATGAGAGAAACCGGTTAAATAGTTGTTCTATTTGTTTTTTAAATATTGCTAAATAAGAATCCCTGTATGCCTCACTGCTGTTTTATTAATGTGACAACAAGCACTAGATGACAGTAAATTATGTTCAGATTATCATATTTATAGCTCAAATGATATATGTTTTATGGATATGAATTTATTAATTCATAAAGATGGAACCAAAATTAAAATATAGGTGGAGATTACTAGTGAAATTATGACTGCGATTTTTTTCAATCTCCTTTTTCCTGGTCTGACCGAACAATATTGGCATCAGGACTTAACTTGCCATCGGATTACCATAAAGTGGGACAGGGTTCAACAGAACAGTAAAGTCACAACTCACCCTGGTAAAAGTTCCAATAAAGTTATGGATGTCAAGGTTTGGTTCTTCTGCATACACGTATGATCTGATTTGTAGAAGATCCTGTGAAGCATCAAAAACATGGTTTTGGCTCATTGACAGGAAAGTGATTTTTAATGACAAACAACAAGCCAAAAACTAGCAGAGTTTTGCCTTACTCCCTCATCAAACATCAAACCTTACGTCACTATCTCTGATAGTTAATATTACTACATAGACACCGGACTCTTATCTCTTCATTTCAAGATACCGCAGCAACAGTGTTTGCTCTATGGTTTTGCATTGCTCATGAAGAACTTTTGCTCGGGGGCTTAAATTAGTAGGGAAACTGCTCTGAAACCTTCAGACGATAAATATTCCAGACTTGTTTGACAAACATGACAGTTATTTTATCTTGTATCTCCTGAGGCAGATATTTTTTCCACTCATGAATTATCCTGTCATCAGAGAGCGGGACATGACAGCAGCAACACAGGTGGGAAACGAGGCAGTTTAGACCAACCGATGTTACGTTTTTAAGGCTGATTTTAATAAATATTTTACAGGGAAACATCTACAAAACCCCGATATATCGTGATTTTAGAGTTGGAATGAAAAAAGATGTTGCTATGTGGATTATTATGACGTGTATATATATATATATATATATATATATATATATAATGTATTATTATTATTATTATTGACCAATTCTTAAAATGCAAACAGAGAAAATAATGAATAAATAAAAATGAAATAATCAGTACAGTTAACTGCTGAATATGCCAATAAAGAAATTAAATCAACTTTTATCATCGGTTTATCTGCTGATTATTATCTCAATCAATTAATTAATCAACATCAACCAGTTAATTGTTTGGTAATGAGAGTCAAAGTCTGAATCAATTTATTTTATTACACTTTGACTTTCAAACATACTTAAACAAATAAGTGATCGCAACAAGAGCTGCCAAATTATTTTCTGTTGATTAATTGACTAATCGTTTCAACTCTGGGCAAATACTTCAGCTTGCAGGCATTATTAGCCTATTACTCTTTCCTGACACAAGTTTCATAACTGGAAAAAAACTATGAAATGCAGCGTTCAACAAACAGTTTTCTCCTGCAACCTTGCAACCTTTTTAATCTCTTTATTTTATGACTCACGCCAGCAGTTGGCAGTCTCTGCGTGCAGGCCACTGGGAGGCGTAGTTTCCAGTCTGTCTCACCATCCAGCTGGTCAGTCCGCAGGAAACAGGAGCCTGGGAAGGACAGGACAAGAGCTGCAACTGATGCCAAACAGGAATGCATTCACCCCTAGGGGGCAACCATATATAGGCTTTTAGTTAAAGGGGGCATCACAATCTCTATTCTTGATGGTGGCACTGACAAATCCCTACATTTGTTTATTTCAATAAGTACTGAAGGCTATTGCTGGTTTCTAATTGTATTTGTTCTAATGAATATCAGTTTTAAAGTTCCCAGTTTTAATAAATATAAGGAAATGGGGGTGAAAAACACATCAACAATTAAGCATGGAGTAACTTCTCTGAATAGGACTACACTGCATATTAGTGTTGGGATTGAAGTGGAAGCATCCACCAAAGCCCATCCCCCCACAGGCGTGCATGCGTCATCCTGCCCAAAACTCCCAATCCTGGCCTAGGCCCTTCATAATTGACCTAATGGCCTCCACATGGAAGAGAGATAACCAAGCACTATTTCCAGTAAAACAAAGCTGTTGTTTTTCTTCCCCCAACAGGAAGAAGCAACAACAACAAGCATCTAGCTTCTCTCATTGAGCCACATTTGGATTTCTGGAAGCAGAGAATACAAACATGTCCCTGTGTTGTGATTTTTTCATGTGCAGTGCCTCTGGGTTGTTATTTTGAATGGACTTGTGTGTATTTTGTATATGTGCAAATAAACAGTGTAATGTATTTCACCAAGTTTGTGCCATCACTGACAAATCTTGTCCTAATCCATATTTGATTATTCAGATGAGGCATCCTCCTCTCATGTCTCCTGTTTTCTCTTTGCATTTGATTTTTATGTGTCCCTGGATTTTCCTTTTCATTATCTTCTCATTTGAAAGACAAAATCATTTCCCGAAGATAAGGACAGAACAATGTTTTGTCTACACTGCCCATCTCACGATTACATGGAGTAGGAACTCTTTACCACACAGCACTCTGAGTGATAGTTTAGTACTGGACCCAATTACAATTTAGACATTGTAGGACTTCCTGTGCTGGCTCAGGGTTAATCCCTGCACCTCAGCGCCTTTTTAAACAAGTCATTTCCCCAGCAAGCCAGCCAGCCAGGCAGCCAGCCTGTTGTGGAGATCTGGATGAATGACCAGCAGATGTTTACCATTTCTTTCAGAGGTCCTTAAAAAGATCATGTCAGCAGGAACGCGCTGGTTCTACAAAGAAAAGGCAAAAAGAAAAACATCACTTCAATATCCTTTCCTGATCCTGCACTTTTCCTCCTCCCTCTTCTGCTCTTTAACTGTAGAAAAGTCAGACTTTTAGCTTTTCATGTGCCACATTACCAACAGTCAGTCAGTCAAAAATAATAAGCCCTCCAGCAAATCATCCTGTCGTGGCCTGAATGGGACCCTGACCAGGTTTTACACTCTGCCTGACCTGGTCCCTCTACTACACTAGACAACCTCTCCTTTCAATTCATCTGGACAGCTTCCCAAAAATTTAACTGTGCGTGGTTATTGCTAAGCGCTCGACAGTCTAATAAAGATGCATAGTGACTCTTCAAATGCAGGTTAATCATTTTCTTTTTGTCAGCTTTTGGTTTCACCTTCTGATGATTAGTTTACATTTCTGAATTGTAACCCAAATAACTCTGAATCAGTCAGTCATATGAGTGAAATGTGTAGGACAACATGTGTGACCTTTCCTTCAGCTGAACTGAAATGAGTGACTCAGAAAGAAGCCCTCAGTTGGAAACTGAAGACAGGACAAACTTCTCATGTTTCATGTACAAAGACCTCAGAGAATCCACTCTGTCCACGAGAAGAGCAACAGATTTCCCTTCAAACTCAAACACTATTTAAATATTGTTAACAACTAGAAACTATAAATGGAATTTCAAGATAAAAAGAAAATATCAATAAATAGCACTTAACTGAATTTGTGTTTAAGATCTAATTAAAGGCATTTTCAGTTCATGTCTGTTGTTTATGCATTGAGTTTGACAGGCCGAGGCTCAACATTGATCACAAGATTACAAAATCTTTACTAACTCCTTTCACCTCAGTCACCAGTGGAGCACAGCAGATTAACAACCCCCTCATTATTTGCTGTCATATAAATGCTAACGTGACAGTCCTAAAAAGCAAAACTACTCACAGATGTGGAGGAAAAACAAATCTTTTACAAACCTTTTCCACGATTATAAGATCTCCAACTTGAATACCGCTGCTTTTAACCTTCACTGTGCCTGAAATACACAGAAAAAGTAAAAGTTAGTGAAGTGTTTAGTAACATTTTATTTTAGTTTATTTAATGGGTTGCATATGCTAAAAATCACGTAGTTAAATTTTTTTATTTATTTGGGCCATCCATTCTAATACTTTAACATAGATTTGTGAGCATTTATGGAAATGATCATTCAAAGATCATATCTAAACACTTTATGCTGTGTTATTCTGAAATGCAATGTGACTTCAAACCACTAATGTCCTCTTTGGGTGAGCTGTTGTTCTGCGTGCCTCACCAGTCACCCCTGTGAATTTGGGAAAGTAATTTTCCTTGCAGATTTGAAGGAATGCTGGGGGAGTTGAGCCTTTTCTCTCATTCCATTTGGAATGAACAGGCAAAATTGTTTGGAAGAGATCACTGACCCCTGACCTCTGTCGTGACCTCTGGGCTTTGCATATGTAAGACATTAAAGCACATTAATATTGCTAAGCATTAGAGCTTCACGGAACACTTCACATTAGTGCTCTGCTCCACTCACAGCTTCATGTAACACCATTCAGAGACAAATGCAGCAAAATATATATTGATCTAAAATAAGAGATGAAGTATCGATTAATATAAGAAGGTGCTTTTATGTCAATATTTTTACACACATGTGATCAGAGCTGCAAAAAAAATACCTGAATAACTGACTAGTTGATCAACAGGTTAGCCTGCAACTATTTTGATAGTTTTAGTACTTTTTGATTTCACGCAAAATGCGAAACATTTACTTGACCAGATTCTCAAACAGGAAGAGTTGCTGCATTTCTTTGTCGAGTGTGACAGCAAACTGAGCATTTTTACTTCTTGGACTGTTATTCTGTATAAATCTACTTTAGCAGTGAAAAATTATGAAGGATATTTTTAGTTTTTAAAAAAATGTATAGACAAAATGATTCATTGATTGATCACAAAATGTTTCTTCCTATGCTAGAAAAAAACAGGCCAAGTTCTGGCTCCATAAAGTTTGTATAAACCACAAGAAATGCACGGGGGCCGCTATCATGGAGGCAACCACTCATTGTGTTTATGGGTAAAACAAGCTGCCACATCAAAGGGGCAAAGTGATGGAAACCACAAGAGGTCCCCTGCTTTTTATTGCTGGTAGCACTTTATACCAAGGCCTCTTATGTACTCTTTTACATCTCTGCTTTGAATTACCCACCATTTCCCCTAGCCCCAATAAGTTTTAATAGGACCAACCTCCTACAGTTAATAGATGCTGATGCTAAGAAATGGGTTCAGATAGAAACCAAAACATAACCAATGTTGTCCTCCAATCCTTACCTCTTGTTGAAAGCTTGCTGTAAATCTGAGAATTTACTTCTTTGTCTCGAATGATGCATCTAATTTCTTCAACTGCCTCTCTTATTATGGTAATAGCCAAAACAAAACCCTGGAGATAAAAAAAATATAGTTATTTCTCAAAAGTAAACAACAACAAAAACACAACTTTATAACAGTGAGTGCTTCGGCAACTGTGTTCCTAGGAAAACCTCCGTTACCAATATGCAGTGAGCACTAATAAAGTATGGAAAATTTAATTGACTGACAATAATAATTAACAGTTAGTGAAATGCCACATACCAGAGGGACCCAGTAGGTGTAGAGCGCCCCTAAGCGTAGCTCATTGATAAACTGAGAGCAGGCCAAAAGCAAGAAGTATAAGTTGTAGAAGTACTTGAACTGATTATACAGCACCTGCGAAAAAAGAAGCACAGAGTGAAATATTAGCTGTGTGGCAAATTAGTGTGCACATGACTTTACTGTTGTCAATGACTAAATTTAATAGAAATGTAATCAACACCATCTGCTTTGTTAAACACTGTTTTAGTGGCCTGTAGATGAAAATTAATCTAAACGTCTATAAAACATAAATTGATCATATGAAGTATTCATGTATCCATAAAACATTTGTTTCAATACAATTTCAATATTTTGTGTGACAATCTTTAACAGTGTTATCTTTATATTAAACTTTTTTAGTGAATAGCTGAAAGATGTAGTAACTCTACCATCACATAGAGATATTTTAATATTTAAATTATTGTTTTTAGGCAAAAACACACAAAATTCATCAGTTGCTGCTTCTTAAATGTACTTTATAGACCAAACAAAGAATTGATATATTTTTTAAGTAATCTTCAAATCAATCATTAATAAATCATGCAACTAGAATCATAATTTTCTTCTAAACAAAAATCAAACAAGCAACTATTAATTCAGTGAATGGAAAATGTAACAAATTAAAATTATATTAACAAAAATTAGAATAAAGTCCAATATTTTCCAAAATGATCATCCTTTTGTGCCTTATAACCAACCCAGATATATGGAATAATATGCAAATGAGTCATTCTTAAACTTTAACACTCGTGTTTCAGCTTTACCCAGTTTCATTACCACCAGTGTGCAAGATTACTACCAGGGGAAAACTTGTGTCTTCACATTGCTACTGTAGGTCATCTCCAAAACTGTTGCCGAGTGGAGGGAAGACTACAAAATGTTCTGATGAGAAGAAGTTCTTGGCATGAACCAAAGTAAATAAAAAGCATCACATTTTGCAATGCAAATAAGCCCGGCTCTTGTCTTTGGTTTTCTAAACAAATCTGAGCTACTTTTAATGTCTGACTTCATATACAAAAAAAGTCATAAGATCTTAAGACAACTGAATGTCTCGAAAACAAATGAATATGAAAATCAGTCCAGGGGAAATGCGAGGATCAAAAAACACACAGCTGTGTAACTGCCGACATTGTAAAGAAATTAAACAGCCAATGAGACATCTGTCTCTTTCATGTTCTTCTAAAAATGTGAATGTGATCTGGTGCTATGAGACCATGTAGCTCTTAATCCAAATGTGACTGAAACTAACTATCACACTGCTCTTGTCACCATTTAAAGAGCTTAATTCTAAGGTCAACTAATGATTTTCCCATACTGCTGGTACCTGCAGTGAAACCAACACATCAGACTGTTACACTCCTATGACTGTTAGGACTGGCATAAGTCGTATAAATAATAGTGGATTGAGCATTTATGCAGATTGACCATCTGAAGGTATGCTAATATGTATTCATTTAGTCTGAATCTTAGCAAACACAAGACTACAGCATAATTAGATTAATTTGAAGAAACCCTAAAACACTACAAAGACACTACAAAAACACTAATAATAGTAAAATTTGTGGTGTATACCTGTTCTAGAGTTTAGACAATTAGTCAATTCATCAACAGAATGTAAATAGAGAACAATTATTATTACGATGATAACTGATCAATTAGTTTGAGCCACTCTTCAAGCATAAACTACTATTTAATGTGAGTTAAAAATGTTTTTTTCTCTGTTTTAGATTATTGTAAACTGAGTATATATGGGTTTTGGACTGTTGATCAGACACAATGAATTATTTATAGATACCAGCTTGGGCTATAGTAAGTTTTAATGGGCATCAATCATTATTTTCGGACAATATACAGACTAAATTCTGGAATATAACCGTCGCAGCCCTTATGTTATCCTCGGATCCACAGTGATTTAAAATCAGTCAAACACCACAATGACTTCTGTTTGTTGCTGGTAAAGTGGGTGGTACAAGACGATGAATCATCAGATTATGATTGCATTATTAAGAAAATGTGTGCGACAAATGCCAGTGATTCAGAGCCAGGCTGAGAGAGGTGGGTGGTGGCTTTGGTGGCTAGCAGGAGAGAGGGGTGGAGGGGCGACCTTTGACTGACACTAACCCCAGGCAGGAAGGTGAAGAAGTTGTACTTCTGGTTGTTAATGACATTCCTTGGGTACCTCTGCTCCCTCTTTTCTGGGTGGCCGAGCCACACGGTGCGGGGACGGAAGTCACCCATGCCACAGCATCTCGACCACGGGCAGCACCTGAGAGGAAGAGGCGAGAAGAATTTCACACATCTCACCACTAGGTTCAATAGCTGCATGGCAGTTACATGGAAAAGTAAAGATATATAAGATTTAGTTGAATAATTTAAACTTTTTCACTTTACTATGAAGATTCTCTAGTTTGACCCATACTCATGTTGTTTTGTGTGAAGCTGTTGAGGTAATGGCTTAATTTTTACTGAATTTCCTTTCTCTTAGTTAATGTGTTGCTTATTGCTGCTACAGACCCACAGAACAGACTTGGCTGAGCTAAATGTCAGCATCATGGAATTTGAAAAGATTATGCTTCACAAGATAAACATTAACTTCACCTGGTAAAGGGTGGCCACTCCCTTCGCTCTACCCAAACAAAGCATTCCTTATCAATAAACTAAGAGCACAGTGACTATGTGATTAATAGCTGAACTACTTTCTAAGTTACATAACACTTCCTGTATACAAAATATAGGCGTGAAAAATATAAAGCCTGGATTTGATGCAGACAACATGGTTCCTTTCAGACAAGACGGCTTTGAGGAACCAATGGTTTTATGACAGATGATTTAAGTTTTTTTAACGCCATAAAATATTCACAGTTCAGAAGTTGTCTACCAGGCCTGTCAACTTTTCTACTGCATTTAATTTTTAGTTGGTTTAACCCTTAAGTGGATGGGACACCAATCACAACGTTCCTCTTCAAGGATCTTTAATTTGATGTTGTGTGGTTGCGCCTGCGGACAAAAGCAGGTGTTTTCAAGAGCACAAGACTGCTGTTAGAAAACCTCTTATTTTACTGTAGCGGGGTCTAACAGCCCGCCCTGCTCAGTCCTGGTTATGGTTCTTTTGAGCCTCTCTACCCTGAAACTGGCCCAAAGAAACTGCATGGGCCTTCAGTAGTGTTGTGTCATTGTGGGTCGGAGAAGCAGGGGGAAGCTCAGCTGCTGGCCAGGGGAGAAGCCACTGCTGCCAGCTGCTGAGTCTCCAACTTACCACCAGAGCTCAAATTCAAGCATATTCCTTACACTAAGACTTTGTTTTGACCCTTTTTGAAAGATAACTTTAAAAATGTATTAATTATCATTGCCAATCTATTTTATGCCAACCATTTATTTATCGATTAATCTTTTTTTTTTTAATCAATGCAGTCTAATAGATAATATATATCCTCTTTAATTGTATTTGTAATGTTCAATGTTCATATGTCATATGCCAATTTGGTGTGGGTACTAACTATTTTTAATTAAATCACAAAACAAGTACAGAAACTCCTTTTAGCTACTATGCTCCATGACTGTGGAACATCCTGCCCAGCTACATCAGAGGTGCATTTCTGTTGATATTTTTAAAAATCAATTGAAGACATGCATTCTGCTACTGTAGTTTGTTTTTAATCCATTCCTACTTCCACTTTTTACTACTATTATTTGTATCTTTTACTCCTTCTATATTTAATGTTTTTATCGTGTTTTTTTCCCATTGTGTTTTGTTTTTAATGACACACACTATATAGCTCTTTAAGTTTCCATCATCAATTTTTCATATCATACTGTGAAGCACTTTGAGCTGCATTTTATGTATGAAAGGAGCTACACAAGTAAAACTATGTCAGAGGGTGGACAGGTGAAATGCTTAGGCTTGACTGTAAATTATATTCCAAACTGATGAAAATACATAAAGCAGCTAGCTACAGATCAACGTTTCTGCAATGTGACAGCTATTTTTCAGTCATTTTGTCTTTGTATAATATGAGTATAAAGGAGGTGACATCACCATGGCAGCCTGTCCAGACTGCTGGCTGCATTTCAGCACTGTGTCTGCCCTGTGCGTGTTTCTCCATCATCCTTTATGAGGCCTGCCCCTTTTTGTGTTGGTTAAAATGACACTACAAAAGCAGAATTTAGCCAGCATGTGAATTCAACACAGCGTATTTCTTTTAAGTCAGGGCCTAGCGTTACATTTATGCCTTTTTAACAGACACAGCTTCTGTCTACCGAGCAAATATTGACATGGGCGTCAAATGCACTTGTTCAACTGCACCCCGGAACAAGGATGTCTCATGGAGCTATAGCTAGCTATTTAAAAGCTACTATTGTTCGCCACATCATTTTTAATAACATTTATGTGCCTGTTAGCTGTTGTTTTATCCTCTAACTGCTATTTTCTGCCCTAAAACACGCCACCGCTATGCTAGTTATTGTCGACGCGCTCCTGTAAACAATTAACGGCTAAACTGACATCTGCGAAATAACGTCAACAAACGGCTACATGTTCATATTTCAGAGCTTTTTAACGCCCCTTACCCATTTTTGTGTTTACTGTCTTGTCTTTTCGGCCGTCTCACGGGTTGTAGGGGGATATTATCGGTCATTCCTGCTGCTTCTTGGTAGCGGGGTGGAGGCTGGCGGCAGTCAGCCCGGCTTGTAGCGGCTCTTCTGGGCGGAGGCTTCCCAGCTGTCACTCACAGAGGGCGGTCAGCAGGTTAGCACTGCTGCTGCTGCTGCTGCTGCTGCTGGGACTCATACTGTAGCCTCCAGCACTACACTAAGTACACACGCATGAGTCAGTCACCAATATTTGACAAGATATATATTTTTTATATATAATAATTAGTGGTGAGTTATATTTCTTATCAGTCACTTTCTGTGCCATTAAAATTAGGCTATAGTTCATGGTCATTTCTGACATGTACCATCAAAAGAAACAGGGAAGCATGAGTTTAAAAAATACATCAAATTTTTTAAGCTATTTACATTCATTGCTTGTACATTTTAACATTTGCTTGTTGATAGGGTCCTGTCTATATAAAATGTATATTCACCTCACATTCAAAGCATCCCTTATGGCATTTTTACATTTAACCTGCAATATTTGGGGTATGAATTAGTATTCTTCACAGAATATTTCTATTTGATGGATGTTGATTGAGTGATTTGTCTTTCTTGCCCTATGATCTTGTTGAGTGTCATCTCCCTATTTAGGATGGCTTCTCATTTTCCAAAATCATATTTAAGGACTAGCACCCGAAACGTTGCAATATGTCTTTCAAGTTCCATAGTGTGCAGTGAGTCTTCTCTGTATTTGTTATCCACACATGTCACAAAATATATTATCATTACCTCTATATAATGCTGTTTTGTTGAAATTACTGAGCACAGGTGGAATGTAGAGCTTGGCAATATATTGATTATGTGTCAATATCGTGATATGAGACTAAATATCCCCTTAGTTTTTTGATACCATAATAAGTCATAACCTGTCTTTTATTTCTGATACTTTAAGTACATTTTGCTGGTAATACTTCAGCAGAATATTTATGCATTTTGATAGCCTAACTGTTGTCTTTACACAAGAATCTAAATACTCATTCCAACACTGCTGCTTTGTGACCAGAAAAAAAGAAACATGTTCATTACGATCCAATGCACCAGTTCTGTCGTGCTGGTACATTTTTTAAAGCATATTGTGTGTTGCATTGTCATTTATTATAAGCTGTAGTTCTCTGCATATGTTAAGTGGGGAGAACAATATGTTAGAAACACCTTTACCTGTAGTGGACTTTCAATACACCATGTTTAAGATGATTGAGTGTTGTAGAAACCAGCAGAGGTACATTATGATATTCGGCATGGTTTGGAATTTTTTCAGAGTTCACAGATTGGCAATTGCATCACAAATTGGAACATATTAGATAAGCATGCATTTTTAATTACATTGGCAACTTTTGCTGGGAACTATGTTTAATTTGTTTCACAGAACGAATCAACTGAAAGAGAGTCTGACTAACCAATATGCGCCCTGCGTATTTGGTAAAGTCGCTGTATCCAATAGGCCCCAGGACTTTTAGTAGAAATTTGGATAAGTGTGTTAATTTGTTGTGTTAAATGTAATGGCACAATAGTCAACAAAAGCGGGGCATTATAATCTTTTAATTGTAACACAGGGGTTTCTGCTTACTCACTGTACACCTACTACTAGTTTAGGTGCACTAAACAGCTAGTTTAGAGTATTATAGCCTTTGACAGGTCACTGTGTAGTTGATTAAATAGGATTGTGAACTCAAGATTGGAGAGCATGCATCGGTTGTGGATGCAAATTGTTGTACACTGAGGATGCAAAATGGCAAAGGATTAATTGCTACAGGTCATAAGAATAGAAAAAAATACTTCACTTGAGTCACCGGAAGGTGAACTGATGTAAATAAGGGATTTTATTTTTATGTACATTTAAAATGGCCTGTTCCGTCACAGCAATTAGCATAGCACCAGGGTACATTTCAGTTCTACTATTACATGCGTGTCCAGCCGACATCATAGGATCAAACTGATTTCTTCCTGGCTATTGGCTTAAATAAGATTGTCAGTGTCTTCAGTGAAGTAATGACAAGAAATGTACTGAAAAAGTCACCCTGATTTTATTTTTCAAAATCAGAAAATATTTAGGTGTAGGAAACATTTGAAAAACAAAACAACATTTACATTGTAAACAGGCCAAATTGGCTCAACATCACGTGAACTGTAGAGACCAACTTGAAAGCAGTTTTGACATGGTTTGCTAAAGAAAGGCACAACTTGGCAAATGCATATCGATAAGGAATGTACAGCAGGGGCCTACAAAGTATTCTGACCATTCTGAGTTGTGTAAAGTGTCCAGTGGTACATTCATTACTGTTGAACTCAGCAGGTTGAGAATGAAAATCTTATCGTATAATCGAGAATGTATCGGAAAATGTACAGAGAACGTTGCAATGAAGAGTAGGGGGCGTGGAGGACAACTAAAATCTAAAACGAGGTAGAACTTACCCCCTAACCTCAAGCAGTTTGTGTATTATAAATAAATTAATGATGCTACAGGTTGATACGATAACCTAGAAAAACAAAAAAAGTCTGACGATTACTCTAAAGGTTGTTTCACACAAAATCTGACAGTATGGAGAAGTTGACAAAATTGTTGATTTGCCCTTTCCCCATTCAGCCATCACAATAAAAGCAGTGAAAGTATAACATGTAAATGTAGGTAAAAACCTGAAATAAAGTGCAGGCATGAGGACATTAAGCATTTAAAGCCTTCAGAGCTCAGCCAACTAAATTAGAATCTGCAGATTAACAAGTGGAATATGTTGGGGGAGGGGGGTGGCTGACTTTTTTAAACTGATGAAAATATGAAATACAATGTTACACAGTACACCACACTAATTTATCTGTCTAACAGGGCCTTCATAATAACCCAATGGGGCAGTGAAAGACAACAGCAACATTGTACAATTAATGTTAGGCACTTGGCAAAATGTTCGAGTCATTACCTACTGTATCTTAGCACCGATGCAACAGTAATGAAAGCCTATTTTGTAATCTACGCTATCTGAAACTGGTGTCGCCATTGTTGACCCGAGAATTAATGAACAAGACACTGGAATAATCTGTCAGTCTGATCAAAAGCCCCTTCAAATTGAGACACGCTAATGACATTTACCACTACAAAAAATGTACAATGTCATAAAACCTATGGCACACAACAGGAGGGAAAGTAGTCATTCTAGATACATACAGTTAACTACACCATTATTTCTGAACACTGAGACATGGTGTCCTAAAAAAGTCATGCCCTGAAACTTTCTATTAAAGTCAAAAATCCTTCAAAAAGTAACAAGGAGACAGTCTGAATTAAAGCAGTTTCAAGTAAGTTATACATTCAAACTTCTGGATAGACAGCAAAACAAAACAAAAGTCACAGGAAAAAAATACCCGCATATATATTTCTATAAAATAAAATACAACTACAGTAGTTATATCAGGTTCAACTAAAAATAACACTTGAGGATCATTCAGATGAGAAGGGGAAGAGAGTTGGAACGGAGTTACTGGAAAAATTCAACCAATCTAAGCAGATTCTACAGGAAATATTGATTGTACCTCATTCAAAAAGGAGACATTCAAAAACTGAGTTCAGGTGGTAGATTGACTTGAGGCTAAAAAGCCTAATTAACTGCAATTTTACCCTCCTCCATGAAATGTGGGAACTGCGACTTCGGCACGCTGTCTGAGCTGTTCTTCTCAATTTCAGCCATTGTTGCGGGCAAGCCAGAGTGGGATCCATCCATCTTCATGAGGCCTCCGGTGGAGCCAATCAGAGGCCCACCGGCAGGGCTCCCGGGCATCGGGATGCCACCGCCCTGGATGACAGAGATTTCATTGGTCTTCATGGTCAGTCCCCCACTGAAAGCAGCAGCATATTGGTTCCACAGAGACTGGTCAAAGTTAATTGGTGGAGCGCCCAGCTCTTTGGGGGGCTGCATCATTTCGGGCATCATCTTGGCCTCGGAGCTCATTGCCATCAGCGCCATGGGGTTATCCAGCGACAGGCGCTGGCCACGGCGAGACGTGTTGTTCCACATGTGAGTGCCAATGTGCACCTAAAAAGACGAAACACAGTTAGTTAATTATAATCCCATCACAATGTTTGGTAGTATTTCCACATTTAATAATGGCCTATTCAGCACTTTCATACAATGACTTACCTTTAGATTTCCCTTTGTGGTAAAAGCTCGGCCACAGATGTTGCAGGCAAATGGCTTCTCCCCTGTGTGAGTGCGCTCATGGATCTGCAAGGCGCTGGCTGAGGAGAAGTTCTTGCCACAGGTGTGACACACGTGTTGTTTGGTTGATCGTCGCGGTGCAGAGGAGATGGAGGAGGGCATGGCCGTTCCCTGAGGCATATGGGAGCTGAACAAACCATGAGGGCCCAAAGGATTCTCTGGAGGAAGTTTCATCTCCAGACTTGCCAGACTTGATGGTATTCTCATGAAAGGCATGTTACCAGGAACTGTTTAAATAAGAAGCAGAAAGTTAGGTCTAAGCATCCACCATGCCCAGTGTTAAAAAGACATTTCTGATTAAATGTTTTCTGTGATAAACTCACCATAGTCTCCATTTGTGAACGGCATGCCAGGCTCTTCTTTGATCGCTTTTGGGATGAAGCTACTGGAAGCTGTGAGGTCAAGGGCTCCACTTGGCTCAGTGCCACCTTGAGCACCTCCATCAGACTCTGTTTTGGGCATTCTCTGGGCGAATTCACTAACAGCGGACTCAGGGGACTTGCTGCTACTCGTGTTGTTCAGTGGAGAAGAGGAGTGAAATGACATGGCAGAGTCAGAAATGGCAGGACTGCGGCCGTTCTGATATTCCTGCTCTTTGGGAGCCAATGGGGATTCTTTGGATGTTCCCTCACTTTCCGAAGCGGTGCTGCTCTGTCGTTTTAGTGCAAGAGCAGAGGTGAGATTCTTCAAAACGTCAAGGCTGGAAAACAGGGCGGGGGCTGCGTGCTTCTGTGGTTGTTCCTCAGCAGCAGGTGGGAGAGGATCAGAGACCTCATTTGGCTTCTGGGAGTTCAGCTCTGGCTCTGGTTCCTCCATGCTTGCTTCAAAACCATTGATATCCACAGACTTTTCCTCTGAAAGAGATGACTCCATTGCTTCTGCTGCTTCAAACTGGTTTTCTGGCATTGGGGTGTTGGGGATCTGCCCACCCATGTGCATACGAATGTGCTGCTGCAGAACCACAGCGTTTGTGAACTTCTTCTGGCAGATAGGACATGAGTGCTGCATTTTAAGAGGAGTGTTTGCTCTGTGCACTCCGTAATGGGCCTTGAGGTTACCTTTGGTGGAGAATGCTCGGCCGCAAATTTTGCACTTGTAGGGCCTCTCGCCGGTGTGTGTGCGGTAATGCATTTTGAGCGAGCTCTGGCAACTGAGCACCCTGTGGCAGATTACACACTCGTTGGGGTCGTTGGTCCGCTTTTCCAGGCCGTCCACCATCTGCTGAAGTTTTGCTGTTCCAGAGCTTTGTTCTCCCATGAGGGCATTACCATTCATATGATGCAGTGCTCCGAGCAGTTCCTTAGCATCCTTCTGATTGTGATCCACTCCTGTCTCTTGGCCAAACACATTGGAGGAAACAGAAGGGGAGCTATCACTTGTTGATGGAGATGGTCTCTGGGAAAATGGGTCCCCTGCAAAGCTGTCAAATGTTGACTTGTATCCTGGTACAGGTGATGGGTGGAAGCCAGCAGCAGGATGACCTAGCACAGGTTTAATGTCAGTCAAGTTTGACTCTTCCATGGGCACAGACATGCCAAAGGGAATGCCGCTGCTGGTGGGGATGTTGTCCAGGTGCTCTGGCACAGGATGTGGGTTCATGCCGATGTTGGGATACTTGTCTTTATGCCGCTGGAAATGCACTTTAAGGTTTCCTTTGGTTGTGAAGCGGTTTCCACAAATGTTACACTTGAAGGGCCTCTCGCCGGTGTGAGAACGCAAGTGAATCTGGAGAGCACTGTCATTGCCAAAGGTCTTTCCACAGTACTTACACTTGTGCTTGTAGAACGAGTCACCATTCTTTACTTCAGGTGGGGGGTTCACCATTTTTGTCTTCATTTTTTTGGAGGACTCGACCCCTGCTTGGATACCATTGAAGTTGCTTGCGAAACCCATGACACCTGGTGACTGTGGCACCTGTGCTGGTAAACGGCTAGCCAGATCTGGAATGCCCTTCAAAATGTCTGTTTTAGAAGTCAAAGACCCCAGTCCAGGTAGAGAGGTAGGGATGGCAGTGGGCAGAGGTAGTTTACCTTGCTTCATTGTCTCCATTGAGAGGCTCTGACTGCCGGTCCTTTTTCCTATAAGAGCCGCTGCGGCTGACAGCTGTTGAGAAAGATGTGCACCAAGGGCTTTCAGGGGGTCCATGGCTGCCCCTACTGATGACTGGAGACCCTGAGGCGTCATCATAGCTACTTGGATTCGAATCTGTTCTGTGAGCTGGATTTGCTGTAGCTGCTGTTGCTGGAGGCACACCAACTGTTCCAAGATTATTGGGATGGCCTGTATGGCCTCCTGTGAAGAGATCAGAGATGAACCGTTTGAATAATGTTGGGAGACAGCTACTTTAGTGTCTGCCATTGTTTCAAGAGTTACATTTGTGTCTTGCATTTTCGGTGAGGGATGGTAAGTCATCTCAGGGCTGCCAGGCATGTCCGTCTGATCTTGCTGTCCCAAATCCTCTTCCTCTGTTCTTTCCAGATGGTCTGCATTGACATTTGATAGGGAATGACTGCTGGACTGGCCATCATCGTGGTCGCTCATGAGGCCGTCGGAAGAGCCTTGTGAATATTCCTCAGGCACTTCATTGCCATCTCCATCTCTCATGATGACCACTTGCTGACTTTTAGTGCAATTCTTCTCATGCTCAAGAAATTCTGCTTCATCAAAGAATTCGGCACAGCACTTGTTGCAGACCCTGGTCTCCTCCATCCGGATTCTCTTCACTTCATTTCCACCCTCCTCCGCTGGATCACCTTGAGGTATCCCTAAAACAAGAAGACACAGGATTCAATTAATGCTAATCATAGAGTTATAATAATATCTGACCAAATTACTACAAATAAATATTTTAACCAAATAAAAATATATAGTATCATAGAATGTATTTGAATAATGAATGAATTCATCTGTATTGGGTTTACTTAAAAAATATTAGTTGCTATTCTGACAAAAAGTTGATTTGGCACAGCAGTGATTCTTTAAGGCTTTAGTTTGTTGTATTCATTTGACTTCTTGTAAGTCCTGTAAGACATGCCTTTCCTTTTGTCCCCTCCCTGTGGGTCCCTGCACTGAGCTGTTAAGGACTCTGAATTTGCCTACAGGGCCAGCAGAGGGCAACCATCTACCTTTGACATTACCCAGAACAATGTCCAGAAAGACAAAGAGCCATTGGCATTAAATAACAATATTTCTGAAATAGTCCTCTAAATACTTGCTAAAAATCAGATGTTTCCTGTTCAACATATGGGCCAAACATGTGACCAATACCAACACTCAACCCAGTAAAATGTAAATGCAGGTACCACAATAAACATTATAAACATAATTTTATACCAACTGGGTCATTATATTGAGTAGACATGAAAAAAGATTAAGTATACTATGCAAACATGTGGTGGAAAAAAAGAGAAAAAGAAAGGAGTAATCTAATGTTGATTACCTTCAAGCATTTTCACAGCCTGTGAAAGCCTGATAAGTGCTCCAAGTGAGCATTTTAATTTGTCTGCTAACCAAGAGGCCATTTCACAACTGGGTGTATTGTTAAATGCTAATGCCTCAGAGAAAGGGGGTAGACCACCTGTTTGCATTTGCCCAAGGAAACTGTTGGACTTGTTAATTGCGCACCAGGAGGCATTGAAGCAGTGTTACAAAAGTTGCAAACTGCGTTACGCTCTGATCTATGAGCAAACAGTACACAGGACTTAGTCACATTTGCGCACTATAATAGTACAGCTGGTCTTATCATAATACAACTGACCAACAGGAACAGTGCACACAAGGTGTGACTAAATATTTATCTACTACTCTTTCCAATAAAATCATCAAAAAATGTCGATTATGAAGTAAAAAGATTACCACTTAACAGCGCATGACCTGTATCTGATCACCTTTGGTGGGGTAAGTAACACGAGGTCAGGCTAAACTTTCAATACATGGGTCGGTTTGGATCACAAACTTTGAAATATTTAATGAAATTACTTTAGACAAAAGGTAAGAATGCACTGCGGGGATTCTCAACATCGTGTTCACAAAGTCTTCTAATTATAAGGTGAGGTCCTCGCCAGCAGCTACGGGAACTTGCATATGGCAACACCAAAACGCACCCCCACCCAGTCTACACAAAAAAAGGCCACAGCTCCATCCCCCACCTCTCCACATATGTACGAAAGGAAACAGTCATGCATTAAACTGGGGGATTTATTGCCTTTAGGTCAGCTTACTCCGGAGTCACATTTCATACTGTTTTTATGTACCTTTGTTTAAAAACTCAATGTTGGCGCAAAAATTCCGCCAAATATTAATATCCAGATACTCAACTTACACCACAGCAACTATCTAAGCAAAGTAGAACATTTGGATGATTCATTTTACAAAATCACTGTAACAATGCCTTCTAAATCAAACTAGTTTGGAAGAAGGCTACGCACTAACAGTTGCCACCAATTAAAATCACGTTTCATGAAAAATAACACCGGTTAGTGATATTAACATTATATAAAAAGGGAAAACATACACATTAAAAGACATATTGACCAGCTTGGGTGGTCACAACGTCCTCAGGAAGTCTACAATGTATTTAAAATCAACAGGTAGCCACACATGCTTCAATGAAGCCCAAAAAAAGTTCAAACAGATTCGGCGACTTCAATTTTGCCCTCGAAACCACTCGACAAGTAGCCGATTTAAGATTCAACTGGCCAATTAAAACCACACAAAAAGTAAAAAAATAAAGCATCACTTAATCGTTTAACCTGTCTTTGTGTGAACAGAGTAAAAGCTCAGTGTGTCATATTAAAACGCTCCTCGCGGAACACCTGTATTGTGTTAAAAATCATTTGTGAATGCGTTGCTTCCCATGACTGAGGCGAAGTTTTTTTTTTTACTCCTGCTCAATTCAACAGGACAGCAACAGGTCAAAGTGCGAGGAGAACGGTGTTTAAAAATAAAACAAGCCTCCAACTTTGAGATAAAAGGTCGATAGAATGCAACATGGCATGGCGGAGCTACATGATAAGTTTTCGGGTTAACAACTCTCCTCATGATGCGTAAACTTACCATTTTCTAGCGACCCGGGCTCGTCGGAGTTGATGTGCTGCGGTTTGGCTTGCTTGCGCCTCGACATGGTGCAACCATCAGGAGCAAAGAGTTGCCAACAATTTTCCTTCTCCTTCTTCAACAAATTCTTGGGGCTTGGAAAATTAGCCCCTCAAGTAGAAATGCGCATGTCAACGTAATTATTATTATCAATAATGCATTGCGATTTATCACGGGCCTCTGACAGCTGATTGGCTCCAGTCCAAGTGCTCGCACATTATTCAAATGTGCCCTATTGATGAGCGGAGCGGAGTGCCAGGAGGGGGCGGGAGGAGCCATGCGAGTGGATGGACTGCAGGATGGAGGCAGGGTTAATAACACCCAACTCATCGCTCTCTCCCTTGTTCCTGAAAAAAAAAAATATTGTCACAGAGAGACACGAGCGACCAAAAGATGAGTCAGAAACACAATATATGAATAGTAATCTGCTCTCAATTAGTGGCAGTTTTACCTCAAAACACCTGAATAATATAATAATTATATATCCGGGGCTTTTAACCTGATTTTGTAGTATTTATTTGATTTCTTCATTAGATCAAATTCATGCACACAGTTACTTATCTTGTATATGTGCAGTCTTTTTCTGCAGGGACTAATGCCCAACAGTAACATCATATTTCATCATTATAATAGATAGATAGATAGATAGATAGATAGATAGATAGATAGATAGATAGATAGATAGATAGATAGATAGATAGATAGATAGATAGATAGATAGATAGATCTGACTGAACACTGACATCATACAATATTTCTCTTAAAGCATCACTGAAATCAGAAAGAATCAGAAACTGTTTTAGGTTTTAGGTTTACAGATACAAGTTAATTGTCCTGGTTATTAGAGTATAGCAATAAACAGTGTCCAAAAGATATATCATATAAAATGTAAAAACAAAACAAAAAAAACAATAGAAAGTAAAAAAGAAAAAGAGAGATGTGTTTTTAAAGTGGGAGCAAACTGAAGTATGTATTTTACTTATGATGTTCTTGATGGTGAATGTGGTGCATCTGTGTCCAGATAAGTCAGTTAATGGTAATATTCTGTTTATATGTACATAAACATGCACATATTTATGGTATCCCTACATGTTCTCATGATGTTCCTTGGGGAATTTATGGATTTGTTTGGATATTCTTCCAACAGATATAATGGGGTTGCTGTTTATTTGTAGTAAGGGTATAAATGTTCATCTAAACGTTTCCAAATACAGTCAAAAGTCCGAGCAGGAATGTGCAGTGATGGAAAATGCATACACATTAACTCTGTTTGCACATCTATTTCGAGGCTGACATATTTATGATGTAGCTTTATAAAAGACGTAACAAAGTATAGTACCAAACATGACAAGAATATTGCATGAACAACCAAAGATGAATTAAGTCATACATGCTTCTTTCTTATGGCTGTTATTGTGAATGGAAGTTGCTCCAAAATATATTATATTGTTAAGTATTACAGACAGAGATCACAGCTGCTATGTATATTCAGGCTTATTGCAAACAATAATACACATGAAACTGGTTGTTTCAGTAATGCAGTATTTGTTGTGAGGCTGAATTTATCACAAAGTGTTTCTTTATAGATTGTTATTTGAAATAAAATCAACATTTTTGGTTAGGCCAAAGTGTTACACTGTCAAAAAGATGTGTTATTAGTAAATTAATAAAAATGAACCTTTTTCATCACATTAAATTCACCTTTTGGGCATTGTTGTCGTGCCAACAACACATCACTGAAGAGAACTTAAGACGAGGGGAAAAGCTCCATATATATATATTGTGACCTCTTTAATGACAAAAGTGGTTTTGACAAGTATCAGTTGAGTTGATTATCAGCTGATCAATAACCCGACACCTCATAATGATTTCTATTAAATCCTTGAGGGTAAAGATCCTGACACGTTCAGTGAGAACACAGGATGCACTGAATGTTGATTTTCAAAAGCATTCAAATCACTACGATAATCTTAAATGTGTTCATAGCATGAAATACGTAGTGTGCTCTTGTATAACCTGCCTTCCTCATACTTCACTCTCAGATTACAATATGCTGGCAGGAATTTATTTTTGGCTTGTGACACATGAGGACATACAGAGCTGTGTTGGGGGAGTCAGTTCAGATCATTGGAGTGTGGTAAAATCTGTTTTGGATACAAATTCATCATCAAGAAGCAGAAAAGCAGAAGAATCCTCATGGAACACAAAGATAACAGCAATAATATTATATATACATGAAAAAACTCCATGCTTTCAGAGTGTAAGCAGCATTACACAAGAAACCTGACACAATTGTGCACAAACTAGAGTGAGAAGAGTGTGAAGGGACACACAGAAAATGTTTCCTTTTACAGTAATGCAGGAACAATAAGTCTATTAGGCAAGGCACATTTATTTATACAGCGCAATTCATACACAAGGCAGTTTTAAAGTACTTTGCAGACATTTAATCTTAAAAGCAACACAAAAGAAGGAAAAGTGTGAATGTTTATAGATATTTGGATGTAATTCAGACATAAAAAATGAATATAAAGACATAAAAACAAAATAAAAGCTGTGAATAAAACATTAGAAGACCATTTTAAGATTTCTTTCAAATCAATAAATAAGTCCTCAGTTTTTACTCTTAACTTGTGCTTATTACTGCCATTTTTTTTAACCGTATGACGTTTTATTTAAAGACAGTGAACTGACTTCATGCATGTAAAAGTAATTCATATATCAGCCAAGAATGAAGACATTCAATGCAAAGTTGTTACATCTATCATTTAAATGAGCTGATATACATGATATTCACCATTACTACTTCAGTCTAAAATGCCTCTGCATGTGTTATATAATGACCCAGCTAATAAGTGCGAGACAAAGACAAACCAATATATTCAGATAAACAAATGCCCTTTAAGGGGCTGGCTGAAGGTGAAAAAGAGGGGAGTGCTGTCTAGACGGTTTATTGCCCCAATAAGAAACTATGCTTGAATACACTGTTTCTTCTGCGCTCAATCTAAACAACCCAAACTGTGTGCAGTTGTAAAATAGCAGTTGTGGGAAAGCTGCAGAGGGAAATATCAGCTGCATGGCAAACAAAACAAAAAAAACAGTACATCTTAAATAACAACAACACATGTTGGTGATATGTAAGATAGGTTCATAGAAAAAGAAAATCTATTACAGAATAGAAATCCATCTTGCTTCCTTGTAAAGAGCAATAAACCATGTGGATAGATGATCCTTGGCCTTTCCTTTCCCTTTTGGTAAAACGATAGCTGTTTGTCAGCTGCTGAGCTCCATTGTGATCACTTTCTGCCGGCCAATGTCAGCCGTGCCATTTTTCAGTAAAAGAGAAAGAACAACTGTTAACAAGTTAAATTGCAGTGGGCACAGAAACCATAACATGTAATGTGGCCTTGACCAGGTCAAGTATCTGACAATAGAGGATGTATCTTTGTCAGAGATCGACACAGGACAGTCGCTATTCACTGTTTTCTATATGGCGACCTCTCTCTCCTCCTTTTGCGAGATGGAGAGACGTTAGCTTTCTCACATGCTTTACGATGACCTTGCAGTAGACAAACAATAACAGCCCCAACACTTGCTGGGGATTTGTGAATTGAACATGTGTTTTTTAGGACTCAGTAAAAGATGAAAGGAACAGACCAAGCTGGGAAGGA
The DNA here is from genome assembly GCA_903364295.1 of Serranus cabrilla. NCBI lineage: Eukaryota > Metazoa > Chordata > Actinopteri > Perciformes > Serranidae > Serranus > Serranus cabrilla. The sequence continues at coordinate 361,007 of CAFUXE010000156.1, read as the reverse complement.
TTTCACATCAGTGTGACGATCAGTACTGTGGTCCAAACAGGCACAATTTTTTATGAATAGAGACTGCTTTACTAATCAGCATGTCAAGAAAACACAGTCAAGTAATTGAAAATGTGTTTCTCTTAGTGTGTCTTCATTTGTGCAAAATTCTGCATTTCTAGTTTTGCACTATGTTGTTTTTGCATTCATCTGCTAAAAGCAATATAGATGCCTTAAAGGGACAGTTCACTTCAAAATAAAAAACAAACAAACAGATTTTTCCTCTTACCCGTCGTGCTATTAATCTATTTAGACTGTAGACACAATGTATATTAGACCAAAAAATGAATTTCAAGATAGTTGTAGCATCATAAAATCCTCCATCCCCTTACCTGTATATCAATCTAGACTGTTTTAGTGTGAATGTTAAAAGTTGGAGAAATCAGCCAGTGAGATGGAATTTTTCTTGTGATTTTGTTTTTACACTCAACAGCAATGTCTCTTTCCACGATCATGACCTACTAACTCAAGATAATGGCAGACATCTCTACGGCTGATAGCTTCAACACTCAGTAACTCACTCTAACATAATCTAGATTGATTAATAGATTAAAAGGTAAGAGGAGAAATATGTATTTTTGATTTCGGGTGAACTATCCCTTAAAATCTAATTTTGTACGTGTGTATGACTGATTTTGTGACGATTTTGTGTTTCCAAGACACACTACAAACATTAACAGCGATTAGAAAGTCTGTTTCAACCCACAAAAGACACAAAGAAACAGACAGCAGCAAACACAACCATCATTAATATGCAACTTAAAACAATGTGAGTCATATGGAAACCTGAATCCTCATAGCACACATCCTCAAGATGGTTGTTTTACTGAAGACATTTTGTGTCAACATATATTCATACTCTAGACTAAATGAGTGTGGAATATGTGCTACTGAAACTAGTTTATAAGCATACATACCTGACATAAACTATTCCTAAAAGCTAAGCATTTTCATTTGTCTTCTAACATTTCTGGAGGGGAAAACACAATTTAAATACTGTAGCTTAGGATCAAAACAGCATTCCCAGTTACATTTCTGCATAATCCTGAGCTCTTTGCATTGAATCACACACTTAACAAAGTGCTAGATTACAAATAATTAACAGCCTTCTGGAGAAACACGATGAAAAACAGCATTCATTTTCTCACCATTTCAGTCATGCTCCCTTCAACAGTGGGACACCACAAACAGTCACTTAATGGTGGACCAGTTTCTTGCTAACTGACAGCAGGATTTCTTCTGAGTGTATTTCCTATATCCTGTTTTATTATTTTATCCTCTGTTGGTTTTCTTCAGGTGCCTCTTAAAACATTTCCTCCCTTGTAGTCATAAATAACGTCATTAAAACTCATACAAAGGACAAAGGGAAAAGTTTGTTTTTTCGTGCAAGACTTGATTCCCATGGAAAGGGTAAGTAATGCTGAGGACAGGCGGGCACAAATGAAAACAGTCCCGGTGACCTTTTGTTGTTACTTACACTACCGAGGTCCTGTGTTTTTTTCCATTCATATTAGTCATATCGCGACATACTCTTTGCTTTCACGCGATCAATGCAGCTTTTTCAGTGGAGCACAAGACTATACAGTAATTTTCCCTGCCACTCTTTGTTTTCAGTGTGCAATCATCTAAACATAGCATATTCTAGCAATTACAAGTATAAAGGCTGACGGCAATCACTATAGTGTCAGACTGTTTTCATTATTGATCAGCAAACACCCTTTCAAATGTCCTCCTTTTCATGAACACATGTATTTAGTTCTTTTGTTGGGTAACATCAGCCTAAAATAAAGACTGAGGGCACTGAGGTGAAAGGTATTGGATGTTTGTCTGCACTACCAATATTGTTTTTTCCCCCATTCAATGGAGCTTTTGAAAAGCATTATCCATATGGGCCATACGGCATGCCACATATACCGTACATACTGGTTAGCATGGATATAAATATGGATAAGAAAAGATAAGTTAACAAGAGTGGATATATATTGTGGATTGCCTGTAATAAATAGATTTTTTAAAGCCTTCCTCCACTCAGAAATGTGTTTGCTTATAAATTCCAACAATTCCTCCAAACAAAACAACTGCATATTTGTTTTCTTCCCTCAAACACAACCCACAGGACAGTTTACAAAACGAGTTGTCCTATTGTCCTGAAACATGAATGAAACAGTCCCCACTTTAAAGACTGTTAAACGGTCTCACTCTGCTAAGGTTAGGAAAGGAAAACATGGTCAGGCATTATAAAAGATAGTAAAAATAAGTTAAGTTACATAACTTTTAAAAGTCCTTTGTTTGTTGAGCCATCCTCTGTACCTCCAACTCACCTGCAGCGGACCATATCGTTCTTTATACTCACTTCCTCTGTTGCTTTTACACTCTGTAACAACATTTGTGCCTCGGCTTCTTTCATTACTAGAGGAGAGTTGACACCAATGTAACATTTTTCACTTTTCACTCTTTTACTCAAATATTTTTTCACCTACATGTGTGATATTTTCAGGCAAACAACCGACACATGTCTGCTATCATAAAGCAATTCAAGTTTTTCAGTTGAGAAAACAAGTCGTTAGAGATCAAATAGAAAGTCGGTGCTTTGTACAACTGAAGCATCATGAAATGCAACTACTCAATATTAGGCAACAAAACTACTTGTTGAAGGTTCAGAAAATATAAAAGGGTTAGGCTTAAAACAACTACTTTCATGCAAAACTAATGAACGGTGTTACAATCGTGATGTAGAACATGAGTGATGAAGTTTCTAACGATACACAAACACTGGACTCTGTGTCTATGTTTGACCTTCAATGTGCAGAATGAAGTCTGCACAGTTTGATACTCAAAGGCTGTTTTCACATTTTTTAAAAGGAGAAAAGTGAATGTAACGTGTTCATACAAGCATGATTGTATTTAATTATGATTATTTTATTACTTACAAGAACAACTTACATAAGTGTGATATGTGAACTCCAGTGCGCTCACACTTAGACTTGACTTTACAGTGACATTAATTATTACTCAAATAGAGCATTTTATGTCTTCATTCAGGTTTAAAGGGGATCTTTGAAGGAGAAACAAAATATGACAAAATACAAAGTCAAATCTGGATGTTAAGAGTTCAACTGGGAATGGTTGTAACACCTGGGTGAAACAGGAAGTAAATGACTCTGTCTTTGAACCAGATCTGTGACTTTAGAGATAACAACATGACTGCTTATTTGTCTCACACTGTTGATAGGGAGGGTGGAGGAAAATATGAGCCACGGACAACTCTGGTTAAGAATTATTACATTTTATTTGAGGACAATAATTGTTGCCAACATTCCCTCACAGGTGGTGACATGAAAAAAAAGCTATTTAAAGCTTTTTTAACTTTTGGTTTATAGTGATGCTAACAGTCTAATATCCTGCTCAACCCTCAGTGTGTGAGCTGTGTGTGTGTGTGTGTGTGTGTGTGTGTGTGGTGCAGGGGCGGGCGGGTGAGGGGAGAGATCAGTGGCCCACACATGGCTGTAATTTAATGGAGAATTGCCCAGTGGTTCCTGTGCAGAGGTAAACACAGCAATAGTCAGGCTTTTGTTATTGCTCGACTATGACAAGCACCTCCATCAATAAACAACAGAGTGTTGGGGGGCAACAAGGACTCACTGTATGAAGAGAACCCCACTGTGTCCGCTTCTCACTCTCTCTTCTTATCAGAATCGTATGATGAGTTGGTTCAGTAACGAACTGGGAGAGCTGAAATCACACAGAGGAGAGAAAAAAGGGCACAAAGCATCCACTTTAAGTTGCCTCAAGCCTGCTATTCATTCACACCTTTCTATACATTGGTCCAGATGAATTGTAGTTTTGGAGCTGAGGGGTCAAACTTGAAGAATTTGAGACACAATAAACAAAGAGATAGGGAGAGCTGGGCAGTCACCATCAAGCTGTGAGTCAACAGGGGGGCCAATCCTTCAAATCTGAGATGCAATCTGGGCCTGGGTCATAAACATTTACAGGGTGGGAAGTGCTGGGCAGAGGGCCTGCAGGATATCAGTCCTTTCTCACTCCTAATTAGCTAATGAGAATGCACCACTGACACAATAGCAAACTGACAAAAGTGTTAATTTCAGCTGGAGACATTGAAAGCCAGAAATACATCAAGGTGAAACAAAGGAAGATTTTAATGTATGGACTTCAGAAAACTCTGGACATTCTTTTTGTTTATTATATCCACCAAACAACTTCTTTAACATCTGAAGACTGATTCAACTAACCCTAACCCTAAATGATTACATTGACTTTGTCATATTTTGGTTGTTTTTATTTATTTAAATGTATCCAAGTTGTTTTATGGTGCAGGAGGACACATGTTCTGCTCACCCACATTGATGGATTAAGTTTTGTGGAAAGTGCAGCCAGATGGCAGAGTGACCAGAGTAAAGTATGGCACTGATGAAACATTGATGATTGTAACACGCCCATGTTAACATTATCTCATGCTGAGACCCACACACACACACACACACACACAATGACAATGAAGCAGAAAGTGTCGCCGGAATATTGATTGATCATATTGAGGTCACATTTATTGACATGCAAGCCAAAAATATATAATAACGCACATGGACTCATTTGAATATGATTATTTTTAAGGAGCCCTTACAAGATATAGAAAAAGTACGTCCCTTTGAATAATGTAATGTGGCCTTTTATTGTATCTTTTTATAGTCTTAGTTAAATGAAAGAACAACACAAGAGAAATGTGGTAAGATTGTCCTCAACTAAGGACTAATTCTTGGTTGACAAACAATCAACTAAAATCTTAACTTTAAGTATTGTTTCATAAGTTACACTTAGAAAATGACTAATTGGTGAAAGTAATTTTAGTTGACAAAGAGTAAAAGAAGGGGGCAGCCCTGGACATGTATTTAATAAAATGAAAATTAAATATAAATGCATAAAAATTAAGAAATTAAAATAAATAAAACATATTTAAGTTTAGACCATAATTTATGAACAGTATAACATAGACTTAACAATGTAAGCATTTGTGAAACTAACTAACTTGAATTTTCTTTAAATATTTAACATTGTGATAATAAAAAAAAATAAATTGCACATGGTGGGACACTTTTTGGTTTTGTGTTTCAGATTACACTTTGAAGTCTGGCTCCACTCTGACGGGTATCACAGGAAACACACCAATAAAATGATAATTGAATGATTCCAATAATATACATATTAAAGAGTTAATTCAGCAAAAAGCTCTGAATAGTGCCCTTGGGTGTTGAGGGGTAAAAACTCCCGTGACTACAAAAGAAACACGGAGCATAAAGCACTTGACAGTGAATGTGGTCGTTCTTCATGGGGCTCACAGACTATAAGACACCTGGTGGGTTTTCATAGGTTTACAGCGGCTGTGGACAAAGACAGCCGTGGACCTCAGAGGTAATGACTGCCTTCTGTGACCGCTGAAAGGAAACTCTTAATCCCTGCAGCCTCTGTCTACTGTATTCAACAATATTCACTCTCTGGCACTTAAAATCTGCTCAAATTTCCTTTAAAATTAGGAAAATATCATATTTTTTTGTTGAAAACATACTTATATCTGCTTCTTGGTCCCATTAAATCTGATACGGAACATTTAGGGCGGTTTCAGATTTAAAACTCATATTAAAAAGACATGTTTGGGTTTGTTATTACGTGTAATCAGAGCTCATACTACCATGAAGGCAGGAGCATGGATAAGAGTGTATTATGGTTGTTATAGTAACCACAGAAATGGCTTCTAAGTGAACAATGGTCAGATGGGCCTCAGCCCCCCCTCCACACACACATCTGCTGCCCCCACATTCAGACTTATGGGATGTTCTGCCGATTATTTTCTGTCCTGCTTCCCCCTTTCAAAAACTGACAGGCTCGGAGAATGAGAATGAAATTAGGAATTCTGCCAACATCTGTGCAGGAACTGCGATGCAGTAAGCTCTGGTGGCGCCGTTTTGATAGGAAGTAAAGGAAAAAGAAAAGAGACATACGAGGCACCGCTGAAGTTATTCAACTCAATAGGGGGTTAAAACATGTGTGACAAAAGTTCTTATATGCTGTGCACGGTTTATAATGGCAAACAATTCCAGAGGAAGAGCCAGAAACATCCAGCTGGATGGGCTGTAAATAATAACAGTGCATAGCAACCAGAGAGGTATGCAGAGGTAGAATATGCATGTTTCCAGGACTTTCTCATGCTTTTTTTTTTTAGACTTTTATTGGAGACACTGATGGGACATAAACACACCAGGTGAATAAACAGAGGCAGAGCATGCAAACAAGACATAAGTAAGAGAAAAGAGTCAATGAAAACCAATACTGGGGCTCATGTGAGAGCCAGAAGGTAAATGTGCTGATTTGCTCACTGAAATAATTAATTAAATGGACGTGAAAGCCACAACAACCTCCTCTCTGATGAGAAAAAAATTAGCAAAGGTTTGTGTGTGTGTGAGAGAGAGAGAAAGAGGGTGGTTTACTTTATGGTAGGCACAACTGTAAATCACAACAGAGACAATAAGGAGAAACCCCTATAGTGGCTTTTGTCCTTCGATTCCTGGTGGACAGCAGCTACGGTAGAATTGGATTGAAGCCACCTGCCTGTCGGTGCACACTGAATAAAAGGAATAATGACTGTTGCTTCCCTATGCAGGAGGAAGGATTTAAGAATTTAGGGAAAAACTGGAAACGAGAGGGAGAGCTAAAACATTCACACAAATGTGTCTTTTGAGAGCATTTTCCCAAAATAATGTTCATGAAAATCTCAAAGATTGTTGATAATATCATGGAATATCTCATGATATTATACAATGAGAAATATATCATCAAGTAGCAAAAAATTAACTCAGCATGTCAAGTTATTTTTATTAAAATGAATTGACGTCACAGTCTGTCAACACATGACACTCTCTATTTGTGAAAAAGCATTGAAAAGGGAGAAAAAAGGAAAAAAACTACCGGAGGAGCAACAGAGGAGGGCACACAAATGCAAACAATGTTGTTATGAGGTGTCCAAACTTGTATTACTTGTTGAAATCCTTGTGTGGGTTGGCTAGTCATTAACCGTCCTCTCAGGTATGCATTCTCTCAGTTTTCTGCTCACACAGATAGAAAACTGAGCTAACCCGGAGTTTTCCAGGGTGACCACTGATGCATTTACAGGCGAGGAGAAAAGGAGGAGGGGAGAGAAAGACTTCTGTCCGAGGAGGGTATCCAAACCCCCACATCCATATTGATTAAACAAATTTGCCACAAATCATATTACAAATGCCCAGTGGGGGGCTATAGAGGTTGGTGGAAATAGCCCATTCATGCCCTGTCCTCCCCCGCAGGGCTGAAGCCTCGACTCTTGGCTCGTTTAAGCGTGCTGACAGCCTCTGATCCTCTGGCCATCTGCAGGGTGGGCTGGCCAGCGCTGAGGGGTCTTTGTGTTTTAAACTTTAGGAGATTTAACAGTGGAACAGAAAGAGAGAGAGAGAGAAAAAACTTAAGGTGAAGGATCCCCCTCATAATTCTCGTTCTAGCTCATTTGCAAGACACACAAATCAAACTGTGAAGTCAAAAAGCCATGGAGCAAACTACCGCCATCTTTATGATAAACATTTTGTTTAGAAGATCTTTTCACAATAAAAGTATCTGATAAGAAACTTTCTCTGCAGCAGAAGCCTGGTGTGCTTTTTCAGTGACTCCTACAAATTTAGGTTAGCTTCACAGCCCCCCTCACCCCCCCTCACCATGCTGCTCTTTGTGAATGAAAATGGGTGGGAACAGCTACGTGGAGTGTACGTGTGTGTGAGTGAGATTTTTTTGTGTGTGTGTAAAAAACAGGCGGGTGGGTGCATGTGCATGTACATGTGCCGAGCCGTTGCCCTGCAGGGGAAAATAAACAGGCAGTGTGTACAGATTGTATCATGTGTACACACCACAACATGAATCACCGATTGACTCTTTATTGCTTTTTTCTCAAAACTCTTCATTTGCATAGTTTCTATGTTTGTAAAAACAATTTTCTTCAAGGATTGTTTACTTTGGTGTATGTTATTAAGCTCACTTACAGCATTAGTCATTGTAAACATGGCATCAGAATGAAAAAATACCTTTTATGGGCTATTGAGAGGAACAATCATCAATAATTAAGATCATAACAAAAGAAACTGAAGCAGTTAATGATAGACAAAACTGAGAAATTACAATCTAAACATTTCACAAAATCATCAGCACTGAGATCTGAATGAAAATCCTCATAACTGATGTCTTATCATCACATATTCTCCAGGTTTTAATAATGCTAAAGTAAACTGCAGCCATCTCCACTGTGGCTGTTTTGGCTCCGTGTTAAGGGCCGGTCCCTCCCCTTCTTATAACCTCAAACACATGGTCAGCTCCTATTATTTTAACTGCTTCCAGTGACTTCAGATCTTGCTCGACCTCTGAGTGCAATCAGGAGAAGGAACGGGCACATTAAAACAACCAGGCGGGCGACATCTTAGGTTACCCCGGTTATGAAGGGTTAGAAAGTATTTTAAAAGCTGCATATGCTCAGAAATGATTGATCTGTGTCTCTGGAAATCTTTTTAGAAGGTTATAAAAACAAAAAATATATAATTTTGGATGTAAATTGGTTGTAAAAAAGGAGAGAATTGCTTTGGGTCTTTGATATACATTACTGAAACTCCCGTTTAACCCCCTTCCACTCATGTGGAATACATGTCTGGAAATTATCTTGCTCCTGTTCATACAGAGGTCAAAAGACATATGATGAGTAGGCTCAGAGGGAGCAGCTGATTTGGTGTCTGCAGAGAACAACAAACAGGTAATGCTTACAGCAGCTGTGTGACTATTCATGTGTGTATAAGAAGGCACCCACTTCCTGCTGAGTGGGGTTTCCATCATTGCACAAATACGGCAGCATTTGTATCATTTACAAAGTCACTTTCATTCAGACACACATACAAACATGTGCACTGGATTACATGCACACCAAAAGGTCATATCAAACATTTACTGGGATCTCTGAATCCGTTCCTGTATCGTTCTCTGCCCTAAATGCTTCCCCAGAAACCTAATCCAACAAAACAGCCCATCGCTCATAAAGACGCCACATGAGTGATGTGAGCAGAGCGAGTTATAGTGACCCTGGGACACACAACTCTTCCCTTTTCTCAAACACACAAATTCCACTGATTTGCGCTCATCTGTGATCTCAGGAAACTGTCACATCAGTTTCAGGCCAGCGTTTATAAAATCTGTTCATACACTGGTTTTACATTACCTGTAAAAGAGTGGCACGGTTTGTTTGGAAGGAGAAGAGCAGCAGCCGTGTTCAACAAACAGGCTGCTCATGAAATTCTGCTGTCTGATTGCTGCTATTCACAAGCAGCTGCTTTTGAGTTGCAAAGACAAAAAAATCAATATGTGTTTTTTCATGTTTGCTGCTGCTGTGGAGATCAAAGACAGAGTCAACAGCTGATAATGGAGATGTAAAGATAATTATGAGAGTAGCTAATCCAAACCATTCTGCAAAATATATTTTAATATTATTTTACCACACTGTAAATATCTATCTCGTGAGCATAAATATGTTACAGTGAAGATGAAAGAGCAGAAATGTAAAGTCACAGAGGCCAATAGATTAAACATAAAAGCCCTCTTTTTGGAGAATGCAGGCAGATCGTATTTATTAAAAACTGACAACCCTTCGCTCTCAAACACACCCCTCTGGGTATCCAATTCTTTCTCGACCCACCTAGTCGGAAGTTACTGAGGCTTCATCCTCCACACAATGAGATAAATATACTACTCTGCTCTTGCCTGCAGATTTTTCTCATAAAAAAACCCTTTGATAGTTTAGCCATCTGGCCGGAGCCGAAAAAAGTCCTCATAAAAGAGGCCCAAATAAGGTCAGGGGTCACTCCCTCCCTAGGTCAGGGGCCCTGGAAGGTTGTTATAGTGGACTTTACTAAAGTTGTCAGCTCAGATCCCCTTGACAAATTAAAGCACATTCTTCTGTTTTTAACAAGTATTCCATTACAGTCAGACTAATCGAAAGGAAATGTTGTTCATACTCTGTTTCTTTGTGGGAGAGAGGGGAGGTCAGTTGCACAGATATGGGAAATTAATTCACTTTTTGGTTTATGATTTGAAGGTAAATTCAATCTCTCAATATTATAATCAATCAGTGAGAATGTATCTATAACTTTACATTTTTCATCTATATTTGATTGAAGATTTGGCATTTTTCTTTCAATCTAAAACCATTATCCATAAATGGCCTTTACTCAACACATAGTACATTAAAGGTGCAACGACAGCCTGTCATTAACCCTGACCTGTCTGAGTCTCCGTCCGAACATCCAGAGGATGAAAGGCTTGGGCTGGACTTATCACACAGACACATTTAGCTGACTGCTGTCTGTGTGTCAGCGCAGAGAATCTGCCTGCTAACATGATACAGACACCGGCATGTTTGGTATGAGATACACACGACTAATAACATGACAATCCAAATCCTAACTTACTTATAATGCACATTTAAAAAACAAGAGATGAACAAAGTGCTGTACAATACAAAAAAGACCAAAACTGTAGAACATAAAGACCATGAGGTGCAAAACATAGAATTGCAGTAAAAACACAATGACCAGTTTGAAAAAAAGAGATAATAAATGGCAACCATCAAAGTGACGAAAAGCCTGAGGCAACTATTCACTAATGTTTTCCCCTTCAAACGTTAAAATTATGAATATGTCCACATTTTGGAGTCAAGTTTGACAACTTTTAATAACAAGGACTCAAAACATGGAGAAACAACTAGCATAGGTCTGCCCAAGGGCACAAGATTGTATAGTACTAATAATAATAATAAGTGAGCTTTAAAGGTGACATAGGCAGGTTTAGTTACCCTTGGATGAAACCCTTTTCTGTCGGGTTTGGACGTGTCTGTGACAGTGAGTCACTTCCTGCTGGTTACATGCAAAAAACTTTTCAAAATAAACTTCCGTGGTAATCTGAAATGGTTGACTTTAAGCAATAAAACCATTGTTGTGCTATTCATATTGAATAATTTTGCCTCTAAACGTTGATTATTAATGCAGATAGGTTTACATTACAGTCAATTAAAAACGCAGAACGACTCATATACGCTGTAGGCCTGTCTGATGAGTTGGGAAAGAGAACAGACAGTCGTTATGCTAAGCTAAGCTAAACTAAGCTAAGCTAAGATAAACTAAGCTAAGATAAGCTAAGCGAACCAGTTGCTGGTGGTACCATCATATTTACTGTACAGACCATAGACAGTGTAAAAGGAGATGTCCATGCTACCAAGACGTCAACAGTTTTTGGAACCAGCACATTCTTTGGGAGCTATGCTAACAGCTAATGCTAGCACTATCTTGGTTAGCAAGGTGCATGCATCATTCGAAATGAACAGCCTTACCTCAGTCTCGTTTAGTACAGCTGAACCCGGAACAAAACATTTTCATGTAACAATAAACTTTCATGAAGAGAAAACTCACAATGAAAGGTTCAAACTTCTAAGATGCAAACACAAGTAGCCCGGTCCTGAAGCTTACCCTGGTTTATTGTCTGTTTTACTCTAAATAAACATCATGCTGTACTGAACAAGAATTTAAACTAGCGATTGAGACCATAAGCGAATTGTGGAAATGTTCACTAAGGTTGTAAATCAAATGAAAATTAGGTTAATTTTCTCATAGACTTTCATATAATGTATAACTTCTTTTTGCCATCAGTAGAGTCGCCCCCTGCAGGCCATTAGAAAGAATGCAGGTTCAAGGCACATTTTCACATTTTAGACCCAGAGATTGACATGAAAGTGGTATCCATTTTCTCATCTAACTTTAAGAGAGAAAGCAAATCATTTTTTTTCTGAGGAAGTAATGGCTTCCTCAACATATATGATAGAATGAAAGAAACATCTGAGAGCCCAGCTGATTCTTCAGGGACACACTCTGAAGTAACTTCACAGACGAGGTGGGGAACAGGAGCTGAGCAGTGCTACATCTGTCTTTATACCCTGTGACTTTCACACACATAAGAATGTGTTTGGTTCCACCCCACATGCATTCAAAAACCCATCTGAAACAGTCAAACAAATGCTCGGCATATGACAGCCCCTATGTGACTGTGGGAAGAACTGGACAAAGGCAAGTGTTTTCCACCACACAGCTGCTCTGCTGGAAATTTGTCTTGCACTCATTGTCTTACTCTTTTTTTTTTTTTAAAGAAGCGTTAAAGCTCTCGCTCCATGCTCCAGTCGCTTCCTAAGAAAGGTGCTGCTGGATGAAACATGGGCAGAAGTGTCCAGTTTCAGAGGAAATGGTGAGAGAATTGGTAGGGGACGATGAGCTCCATTAAACACCACAGAAGAAGTGGACCTCGCAGGGGCAATCAATACTGCAGGAACTACAGGTGGGGTGTGGGGAGTGAGGCCACACAACACTGAAACCTTTCATCAAAATAAAGTGTGTTTAATGACTTTCTTTCAAAAGAATACTTCATCCCCAAAATTACCATTTGTACATAAATAACTCACCCATGTTATTTGGAACTGATAAAGAAATGTATTTTTTGCACTACTTTCTCTCACTAACTCCATGCATTTTTGCTAAAATTTGACAATTTAATAGCATTCCCCTATTACTAATCTCATGCTTGTGCAGGAGCGCTACTCATCCATGCATGAGTTTATTAGTGTTGAAGTGTTTAAAATAGTAAGGTGAGCATACAGCTGGATAAATGGGACTTGGAGTATACTACATAAGTAGTGTGAGTTTGTAAATGGATGTTTAATGTACTTTTGCTGTTGTTAAATGCTGTCCCCATTTTCATATTTGCGAAAATTAGTCTTTGTTTTTAGATTTGTCTTTCACTTAGGAGGAATATGAGAGAAACAAAGTTTGATTTATGACTTTTAAAGTAACACAAGGTGAGTAACTGACAAAAAAAATAAGTTACTTGAACTTTACTTAAGTATTTCCATTTTCTGCTACTTTTTACTTTTACTCCACTACATTGATTTCACAGCTTTAGTAACTAGTTTCTTGCAAATTCAGATTATTAAAAAATACAAATAATTGATGATATGCTATCAAAGGTAAGCTGCAGAGTAGTAGTGTTTAAAATTGGGATATACACATTAATGCATTGATATTATGAATCATTAACATAACCTAATATATGATTCGGAAATGGATCATTCTGCATAGTAAGGACTTTTAACTTGATGACAATAAACATGCGACTTTACTTAAGTAGCATTTTAATGCTTTTTAATGTAACAAAGTAAAACATCAGGATCCTGTTTCCTCCACTGGTAGATTGTATTGATTTCACATTTAAAAATACATGCAGTGCCTTCATCATTTTGTCTGATAAAAACCAACATGCCCTCTTTTGTTCTTTCTTCCAATGAACTGCTGATGAAAGGTGACGGGGGGAAAAAACACTTGAAATTCCATGCAGACAAGAATGCAACGTCTCCAGTTTCTTATAATCAGCATGACTATGAAGGGTGAAAATAAACAAACACTTTTTTTCTCACAGAACTTTTGCCTGAGGGACTGCTGAGTGCGAGGAGGGGCTTCATCACAAAACACCATTATTAATCTTTGTTAATTGTAGCCTTCTCCATACAAACGTCCCACAGCTGTATTTTTCATCATTAAGCTTGTGTTTATAGTGCTGGGAAACTGACCCACAACATGAGTGATAGATAATAAAAACCGTAACACGATTTTGTTCAGCTCCTGTGAAAAAGAACAAAATATGTTGTATAACCTGCATTAAACCCTTCTGTTATCTACACCAACAATCTAATTATTATGAATCAGTGGAATAAAATCAGCAACATCAGAGCATGGGGATGATTTTTTTTAATTCCTGCACATGTCATTTCACTCTTGCACACATCCAGTTGTCTGTTTGATAAATTGGCCTTTACTGCGCACAGAGTAAATAACCACACTAAGCATATTGTAAAAGCATTTACATGAAACCAGTTTCCCCCCACATATTTTGCTCCCTACTGTGCATGCAGCCCTTAATGCCTTTGTGAGCACCTGTTTTGCTGTTTCTGATGCACGGCTCTAAGGTTTTTTCGTGAGCGTTCGGAGGATGTGACAAGCCTTCAGTGCCCATAACACAGCTTGCATTCCATGTGTTGAACAGTGATGGTATCCTCTTTTGAAAAGGAATTCATCATGGTGGAATAATTGCCCTTACTCCTCTCTGACCACTTAGTTAAAAGGGATTCAGATGGTTTGGGATCTCTCTCTCTCTCTCTCTTTGCACCACCCCTCCTCCCATGGGGCAGGGAGAGGAGGAGAACTCGAGGGGGATGGGTGTGTTTGACTTGGGAGAGCTGCATTTTGAAGGGGGGTATTAGCATTTACATAAAAGGCCAAACTAAGTTTTGGCCTCCATGTTTCACCCATAGTGAGTTTTGTTGTTAGACTCAAAATTACAGCTGTTCCTCCCCCGAATCAGGGGTTGGTGCTAATGCTACTACTAGCATTCCACAGAGATTCCTCCAGCCAGCTCTCCGATAGAAGGTGACCTGCACAACAGACATGGATATTGGATTATCGTTGCCTTTTAGAGGTCACATGATCCTCTTGGATCACGTAAAGATTTGGCTTCTTGTCACCTCTTGTTGGCAGAGCTGGCTGGCCGACTGCTGGGAGGTCCAAATGGCTTCAAGTGTGGCTGTGGGACAAGTGAATGCATGTGGCTGTGGCTTATTGCATCCTACACGTGCATGTTCACAAA
>CAFUXE010000156.1:327156-340414 GCA_903364295.1 Serranus cabrilla | reverse complement strand
ACACACACACACACACACACAACGGCTTGCATCTGTAAAGATCAGATTTCCATGGTGTTTGTTTTCTTAGGATAAGGCATGTGTGAACAAAGAAAATATTTTGCTTGCTCATGGCCATCTGTTGAGACCAGAGGAATTTCTAAAATTGTAAATAGGTTTGTTTGACTGGGAGATAACACATACGTATTAATTTAAAAGTTAAATGTTTGAGCTGTGGATCCCACCAGCTGCTGACACCTCTTTTATTTGCTGGAAAATTAAATTAAGTCACTGTAAACATCCACACAATCCTACAGCACCCCGTTTATCTTTATGAATGAATGCTAAAGAATCCCTCTCTGATGACAGACTGGCCATGAAAACAAATGTGGAACCAGACAAAAAGAGACTATCCTGCACCACCAGATAGAGGAAACACAAAGCAACATGCTGATGTGTGAGAACAATCAAAACTGAGCATAAAAACACAGATCCTGTATCCCTGCAGAGCTCAACCTGATGGCACAAGGCTAACACTTTAGCCAGTGTCTCCAACGCAACTTGCATCCCACAAAAAAAAAAAAAAATGGAATAAAAGAAAACAATTGAGCGATTGTTCCAGCTTCAATACATGGCACCATGCGCACGGTCAAAACCATGCAAACATTCATTTGTTTCGGGTTAGTGGCACAGAAACAGGCCAGGGAAACAATGGCTAAATGTCTTTGTTGCTGAACCACAAAAGCTGATAGCTGCTTATTTGCATTCACGAGATCACACTCAGCGCCCATTGCTAACTGGTGAAACCCACATCGTTATAAAGGACATTGTTGTAAAAGGCAGTGGCTCTGTGTTGCAGAGCAGGAGATACTGTAGCACGCTTTTGTCCATCAAAGGACTTTTATGGGCTTTGGCGCTCTCACTGCAGCCGTGCCTATTGGCTCAAAATCATACTTATTTTTCTGCCCCCCTGAGGACTGGTTTTAACTGCTGCTTTCAATCTTAAAGAAACAACAACAAAAGAGCCTGTCGGGGTAATGCTTCCTGACAACCCAGGATAGACAAAAAAAAGACAAAAACAACACCCTTAAAAACCCAAAAGCCAAATGAAGGCCACAGAAAGGTGACAAAGCTTTCAGAGAATGTGGGAAAGTAAAACGAAGATGTTAGATATATAGATTTAAGCAGGTGATCACTTGAAATTGTGAAAGAAAATATGACACAAAGGCTGTTAAAACCAGAATTTGCACTATTGATTCCACCCTGGGACGCTACAATAGCCTAATAATGTCTTTGCAAATAATCACACTGCATTCAGAAAGACAAATGAAAGCGTCTTTTTGTTACATGGCTGCAAAAAAGGCTGATCAATTAGCTCTATCGTGTTGTATTTCTATCACACAGATGAAAAGAATTGAACAGAGACAAGATAAAAGCCTCCAGTGTCCCCAGAAATCAAAACTCACTTAAGATGTCAATAGTGTCACAGTGAAAAGACGCCTGCATCGGAAAACAAATCCATATCAATACTTTGCCAATCAGTTAATTTCATTAAAGCATTCAATGCCATTTACTGATGGGATAGCAAATTGTGTGCAAACAAAGCAAAGGTCAGAAATGTTTTGTTGTAGGTGACAGATTGTACCAAAACAGTTATCACTCAGGCTGTCCATGTGATTTATACCTCTGATCAGAGACATAAACGGCCACACTGATTCCACTGAAGTTTATTTTAAGTAGCTGAACCTCTCATCTGTTTCTGCTTGTTGTCTTTCTCTCTCCTGGTTCCTCTCTGGATCTGTTTATGTCCAGCATGAATGCAACACAACTTACGATTTCTTTAAGCAGCTGTGAGTGGAAATTGCTTTTTGGGGAGATGTTTATGACCCCATTCAAAGGCTGACATCTCAAACACAGGAAGGAAGGAACTGAGGAGAAGTGCCATACAGTATCAAAAGGTCTGTTTTTCAGAAGAAACAACAACTTTTAACCAGAGAAAAATGTAAAATTTATGACAGAATTGGATGTTTTTTTTTCTTTCTTTTTTAATCAAAGCTAAGTGCTTAAAATATGGCGACATACTAATTCATTATTCAACCAAAAACCAGCACAGTGTAAATTAAGATCTGCTGAAATGTAACATGTTTGGCTCTAAAGATGTAACTCAGAAGCACTTAACTCGCCCATGTTGTCACATGTGGAGCAGGACTGGGGGGAGAAATGGGTGCTCCTCCTCAAGGGTGCTCAGGATTAGGGCCTGGAAGTCTGTTAGATAATAGATCAAAGACATACACCAGAGAGCACTTCTTCTTCTCTTCCCCACAAACGCTCATCTTCATACATAATGGAATTTCAGGAACCTTTTTTAGCGATTCCACCTGAAGATCAGGCGACAAGACTTTGGTCCTTGAATCACACACAATGTTCAGAAGGGTCGCCGCTGACACCAGCGATCACCGCCGCCACTAGAATATAAATGTGAGCTCGAGTGCAGATACTGACAAAGGAAGGGCATCATTCATCCCAGTGCAGACACACAAAACAAGCTGCCCTCTATTTTTACTAATCACCTCTCCTTTGTACATGAAGGATTTTTTAGAAATGAATTATATTAATTGTGACTTTCAAATTAAAAAGTTGTATTTTTACCAGTTTTCTCGAACGTCACATAGAGTAGACATGCTCACTTATCCTACATTTAGGATATTATTTGCTGATATATAACAATCATTCTGCATTTACTTTGGTGGTGAAAGAAATATCAGATGTTACTTCAGTAAAAGCACAATAAAACAATGGAAAAATACTAAAAGTAATACAATGAAAGTACTATCAGCCAGATGATAATTAAAGTATGTTAACGTTAAATTAAGCCTTTATATGACATACTACACCTCTGATATTTAAACAGTATTCTAATGTTGATGTTTGGCAATTCTTTTATGGTTTAATCTGCATTATTGCATCATATTTAATTCACTGATGGTACGTCTTGTACGACAAATCCAAAACAAAAAGCGTGACATTTTGGAAAACACGCCTATTTGCTTTCTTTCAGAGTGTGAGATGACATGATTGATGCCACTCCTCAATCACTCTATAGCCAGCCACAGTTAGCTTAGCTTAGCATACAGACTGAAAACAGGAATAGCTTGGCTCTGTGCAAAGTTAGATATACAGATAAAGATATCTGGTTTAAAACTGTTGATGATGAGGCTGCAGCTTCATGTTTGACAGACGTATATGACAGATAAATGTAGGAAAAGCAGCAGAAAACAACAGTAAGAAAACAATAAAGATATGAAAAGTTTGTACTAAAAACAGTGCTTGAGTAAAAGTACTTTGAACAGAATACAAATAACACAAATAATATTTACAATTTAATATGTCACACCCTGTTTAAGAAACAAACAGGTTACAGTCTTTATTCTCCTTTTCTAGCACTACCTGGTCCCCTTTCTCAACACAAAGTAACTGTGAGGTGAAACTTCACTTCTGGCTGAGAGTCCTCCATCAAACAACTTCATGTGAGTCTGTGCTGAGCCAGAGTCAGCATCAGCAGAGCCATTAGTGCTGAGGGACAGGGAAGAAATCAATGGTCATCTGTACATGGGAGAGACCTATTCAGGTGCAGCCTTCACTCTCTGCAAATACTAAGTGCTGAAGTCTGAGTGTAAAAAATGGCCACAATAATAGATAGCCACGAGCAAAACAGGCACTTTATTGAAAAATCTATCAGGAGAGCAACTTGGCTTTTAGAAACGAAGACCTTGATATGAAGTCTGGTTTCTCCCAATGACATCTACTTCCTAGATTAAAAATGAGGACTTGAAAAATGTTAATTTCCAAAAAAAGAAAGAAGCAGCAGCTACATATACAGAATATGTAGAATCAATACTAAAACATTACTCCACAATTTCAGAGGAAACGACACCCTTTATCGCATCACTCTGCTGCCACCTAATGGACAAATTGGAGAAATGCACAACACAAAGACATTTATTCAATTTCAAGTTGTGTCCAGTTGTTTCAGGCTTTATTCTTCACTATTCACACTTTTTTCAAAAGATGTTGCCTGAAAATTATCATTATTTTTTCTTAATTAAAATTGTTATGCCTTAAAGAATGTATGCGAAATGATGTCCTTATGATTAACTTTCATATTTAAAAGATATTCAGTGATGAAGTTTTAACTATTTTGCTACAACATCAATTACTTCTTCTAAAATCTGAAAACTGAAATGTCTCCAATGTCTTGATACTTCAGTGGTTAATGATTAAAATGCTAGAAAAGAAAGCAGTTACTGTTAATGGCCTGCACATACGTAACCGTTAAGCCTAAGAGTTCTTACTGGTAGAGAAATAGCTTATGATGCAGTTTAAGTCTTTTTATTTTCAGAAAGCTCTCCACTCATTGCGGGATGCCCTCCAGTGTGTGTGTATCTGAGTAGAGTGTGTGTGTCGAGAGCTGCTCAGCTGCACTCTGCACTATCAGTGGGACGCCGTGGATGACCACATTCTGGCTGCCCAGGCTGATGTTTGGCACCAGTAATGCACTTTCCTCACAGGGTAAGTCACCCTGCTCGCCTTTAACTGTCCTCTCCGGCTTGGACATGTCCTCTGATGGACCGCACACCATGTCAGACGGGGTTGCTGTGGTCACCATGGCGGTGTTCCCTTCCGTCACCACTGTAACCTCTGTGCCTCCCTCCTGGATCAAGGCGTTGAGGCCTTCCAGCTCAGAGCAGGTGGTGATGAAAGTCTGCGAGCCGCTGCTGGAGCTCTGAGCGGTTATGGCGGTCTGCAGCAGGGCCTGCTGCAGCGGGTTGTTGGGGTCGTCGGGGCTGAGCTCCGTCAACAGAACTGCCTGGGGCTCGAGAGTGGCTTCTCCGGGCTGGGTGGACCCGAGGGGTTGCATAGGTGCGAGCAGGTTGACCTGCTGGATCATGGAGTTGACAACCATGTCCTGGCTTCCTGGGCTTAACAGGACCATGTTGGTCTTGTGTGGACTGTCCACACCAGCTGGAATCTCCTGGCCCAGAGGTTGAGATACGATGATTTTGAGCTGTGCACTGCTGTAAGGAGCCATGGAGTCAGACGAGATAGGAACTCCAAGCTGGGTGTTGCTCTGTGACGCTGCCACCAAGTTGACAGTGTCTGCCGGGGCGGCGAGCTGCAGCTGCAGCACATTCTGAGTGTCTCTGTGCTGCTTCTTGTGGCTCCGCAGGGAGTCTTCCCTCACAAAGGAAGCGTCGCACGAGTCACAGCAGAAAGCTCGAGCTGCTTCTAGTTTGGCCCGATATCTGGAGCCGACGGGTTTTGGAGAATCACCTCCTCCACTTTTCCCTCCACTCCTCCCTCCTTTCCCCCCGCCGCTGCCTTTCTCAGGCTTGTCTGAGTGGCACTTCTTTTTGTGGATGACGAGGTTGCTGCGCTGCTTGGACGCAAAGTTGCAGAAGTCACATTTAAAGGGGCGCTCCTCAGAGTGGATCCTCTCGTGGACTTTGAGCGCCCCCTTGCTGGCACAGGAGTAATTGCACTTGGAACACTGGATGGGCTGAGTGGGTTGGTGTTCTCGGGTGTGTTGCCGCAGAGCGTTCTTGCTCGCACACTGGAAATCACAGTGCACGCAGTGGAACGAGTTGTCTGTGCCATGTTTGATCTGAATGTGAGATTTCAGGTTGCCCTTCATGGCGCAGCGGTATTCACAGAAGTCACACTTGTAAGGTTTCTCACCGGAGTGGATCCGGATGTGCCTCTTCAGGTCTGAGTTGATTTTGAACTTTGCATCACACTGCTGGCACTGGAAAGGTGCATCCCCTGGGAATGAGATCAAATAAGTCAATGACTCTCGGTGCAGAGTACAAAACAACATCATCCCACAGTTGCTGACATTTGTGGATTTTTCACTACCTACCAGTGTGTGAGCGGAGATGGACGGTGAGCTGGCTGGAGTTGCGGCTGGCGTAAGGACAGATCTGACATTTAAAAGGCCGTTCGTCATAGTGGATTCGCAGGTGCTTCTTCAGACTGCTGCTGTCTGCTGCTGCGTAGGGACAGTGTTTACACTTGTGCGGCTTCTCGCCTGTGTGTGAGCGGCTGTGCATGTTGAGCTTGTCCCGCCGACTGAAGCGCTTGTGGCACAGCTCACATTCAAATGGCTTCTCACCTGAATGGCCGATGAAAAAACCCAACTTGCATTAATATCTGATTCTGAAGCGCAACAGAGAATCACACGTGCAAGGCCTCTGAATCACCTGTGTGGGTTTTGAGATGCCGCTCCATGTCTTTTTGTCCATACTGTGTCTTGAAAGTGCAGCCTGGAGATCAACAGAAACAGAGCTTTTTACAAGGTGTGTCGGAAAATTAATTTAACAGTGTCCTAAATAAATAAAACATAATGACGTGGGACATGGCAGGAAGCAATGCTTTCCCTGCTTGGCAGCCAAAAAAAGAAGGAATGTGTTGCGGTCGTAAACGGCAAGAGGCACCGACCTGAAAAACAGCAGCTGTGTCTCTTTGAAGTCAAGGAAGGTTTTAATTTTTTGGAGGGTGTTTTCTGTGCTTTGGTCAGGATCTTTTTGACACCTCTCACGACACAGGTCTGGTAGGTTTCCTCGAAAAAACACTCACGGCTGGAATCTGAGCAGGACAAGAATATATTAGACATTAAGTGTATGAGACAAGCAGACTGTAAAGTAAATCTTCATGCACGTTATTGACAACAAAACCACAAGTATATTATATATTTTACCTATGAAATTAGCTGTTGCAGTGGTAGCTGGTGTGTCAGAGGTTGGTAGGGAGCATCCATTTTGCTTATGGGCGAGAAAGATCTCGAAATTATTGTACTGCTGCTTGCAGAGTCCACAGATATGGATGTCTGGGCCCACCTCCACCTCAATAGAATATCCTGCACCGACATCACAGGGCAGAAAACACACAACAGGAACCAGCGATTTCAATAGGAGGTCGTATATGTAACTGACTGCGACATTAGAGCACAAAACAATGATCAGGATGTTATAAATATGGTATAGTCAGGTATCTTCTATCCTAAAGACTGTTTTCCTTTACCTTCGGCGTTGTATGTTGCCATTTTCGAGCTTGTTTCGCTGGGGATCAACTCATCTTCTGGCTCCTTAAAGCCTACAGGACGTCCACCATGTTGTTAAACTGCACCGGCTCGAGTGGAGACGCAGCCAGAACAACTTTTATCACATTTCGAAAGAGGAAATCTACCGCGGTTTGGATAGAAATGGCAATAACAGTTTACTTCTCTGACAACACTGATACAATCGGGTTTACGACATGCTACGCTGGGTTTACGGCAGCGGCATAAGCATGCGTTTTGTCCGGTGACGTCACATGATGCCTTTACAACTGTGGGAAAAAGTACAAACGTCAGTTTCCCCGATTTGGCTTTTTATCAAAATATATATTCTTTGTGGTTGATATGATTACATTGACAAAGAAGTTCATGCATTTTTACTTATTCATTTTCTTCTTCCTGTTCCACATTCACAGGTGTAAATGTTAAAATATGTTCATATTTGTTAGTATTTATGAACTATTCCTCACAAAACAAGAACCTATCTAAACAATGAATGCATTGAATACCCATAAAGATTTTAACTGAACTTAGTGTCATATACTTACATTTTTATTACTGCTTATTTTATATTATATTTATTTAGTTTCTGTTGTTGTTTTTTCTGTTTTGTGTGATTCTTGTGTTTCTTTTGATTCTAACAGTAAACAGTTTAAGCTGTTTTGAATATATATATCAATATAAACACAACTGAGCAGGGACAATAATATGATAAAAAATGATGTATTGTGGTTTTAAAAATGTTTATGTTTGGGTTTCTTTAGAAATGTCAAGCAGCCTATATTTATAATTTAAGTAAATGAATATAAACACCAACTGTAAACATGATTTTTTCTCCTCCGTGTTCTACCATTGGATCATGAACCGTCTTCAGAGTTCTGTCTTAATAGCACAAAATAAACAAACAAACAAAAAAAGATAAATAAATCATCCAACATGGGGCCAGTCCTCCATTTCTTTTTCTTTCTTTTTTTGTGGCACATTCAGAAACAGTTCAGCTGACAGCATCTAAACAACTGAGCGAGCCACAACAAACAAAAAGGAAATAATGATTACCACACAACTAAATAATAATAATAAAAAAGGTAGCCTACATCAATAATCATATAGATATATACGTCTTTTGGCATTGTACTTATTGTGTGTATAGGATTGACTAGTTTGGACATGCAGCAGACAGAATAGTTTTTCCCCTTCAAAATAAATGAAATATTTCGCCAAGATTATTAAATTATTATTACTAAACTCTTGACTTTTCTCAGGTTGGAGGCCAAACTTTATTTTAATATCCTAGAATAATGCCACCTGTCGTAGCATACACAAACCTTGTTAAATCATAAAACTTTACTTTTATTCTAAAGATATATAATATGGAAGGCATCCCAAAAGTTAATACTTAATAAACAAGAGTGTAAAAGAAGTAAATCTCTAGTCAATGACACAGAAGTCATAGGGTATTTAACCTAAACTGTAAAAAATAAAGTATTTACGAGTACCTGAACGCAGCATGGCCGTTTTGAGTGGTATTCAGCTACTAGGCCACTTTTGTCAGGAAAATGTTATGTAGTTCTTTTAAAAATAACATAAGTCTTATTATAATAAAACTATAACAAGTAAACAAAATTTGGCTCGAAGTAGGAGGCATTTAAGAACATTTTCTGGCTATCACCGGCATTACTAATAATCCTAGCAAGACGGGTAAGTAACCGTTACTGCCACCTGTCGTAGTGGAAGTCCAATGAGAAGGCCCAAACTATGCTGGCTACCTGCATAGACAGACTTTTGTTTGTTTAACCATAAAAGTAATGTCTGACTTACCGGTGTTGGCCTAAAAGTCCTCCTTTAGCTAGCAGTATGGTTGACAGAGTTGCTGCACTGTTAGCGCATTTCAGGATATAGCCGTAGCCCTCACTGTGGTACCTGCATCGAGTTACTGAATATTTCTCGTGTGAGAAGGTAAGCTTTCAGATGTAACAATTGCTGTAGGGCACTTAAATATACATACTCTACCATTTTTCAAGTAAGGGCAATTTACTGAGTTGTTGGGGTGAGTGAATGAGAATGCCTCTTTTTTATGCCAGAGCAGTCGTTGCTGGTGTGAATAAGCCATGAAAGTGACTGACACACAGCTCCATTTTCAGTGGCAGGTCCTTAACTGCCTGATTGCCACTGTGAAGCTCAGGAATTTCCTTACGCTGACTTTCCTGCATGGCAAAGGCACAGGACTGATTCCTTCCCTGCTGAAACAGCAAATCCTTGAGACTGACACACACATACACACTCTCCCACACAGACACACACACACAATGCAGGGCCTTTCATGGCATGCCCAAACGAATCTGACTAGTTGATTACTGCTGTCTCTGGATTTGATTCTGTCAAGGATTGTCCCCGTAGAGCCAAATAAATGTAGGATAACAGTTTATGTCATATTAATATAAAAGGACTGTTTTCTCAGGGCATGTTGAAAATTGATGATTCAGTCCGAAATAGAAGAAAATACATGAAAAGAAGATAATTAAATAAATAAGTTTGATCTGACCGAAGAGTGTGCAAATCATGTGCACATAAATCCTCCACAAATTCAGTACTTTTAAATGTACATCAAAGACTGCATTCACATGTGACAGACAAATGACTCAGAGATGGGTTAATTACAGAAAGACTTATGTCATCCCCCCAGCAGCGGAGAACAGGCCAGCATGCTCTCTGCTTTGATCTAGACTTCAGCTTTTACAATCTAAAGAATTGTAAATCTGGTTTTTCACTTTTCACACTCGCAGCTTATGAGTCTTATGAGTGAGTAGTTTAGTCACGTCATTAATAGGCCTTATTCATGCACCAACAGTAATGTGTGTCATTACAAATATTCAGTAGGACTGGAACTAGCAATTATTTTGCCATTTGTGCTTGAAAAGTTACTTTAATGATAAATCGATTATTTCAATTCAATTTTATTTATACAAGCACCTCAAAGTGCTCCACCGAGCAAAATGAAAACAGCAAAAAATAACAATAAATAGAATTTTGCAGGGCTAGAAATGACAATAATAAACTTAAAAACACGGGAGATTAAAAATAGTATGAAAACAAATAATTAACACTTAAAAAAGCAAATGATGAGACACCTTAAAAGGACAGTTAAGCCCCAAATCTAAAGTATATACTTTTTCTTTTACCTGTGGTGCTATTTATCATTCTAGTCTCGCCTTCTCTCCAATATAAAGGAACCTGAAGCCACTTCGCTTACTCAAAGCCCCCAAAAATACATTTAAAAACTCTCACAGCAATGTCTCTTTCAAGAAATCACAACCTGCTTACCCAAGACAGTCCATAGATCTTTGTTGTGAGCAGTTTCATGGAGGAACTATTTTCTTTCTAGAATAGTTCTTATATGAAACTCTTCTCAACGAGGTCTGTGGATTGTCTTGAGTCTTGATTATTTGTATTTTTTTGTTGCTTTGTGCCATCTAGTTCAATTTTATTTGAGAAAAGGCAGAAGCACTCGGCAACTCACACTTAAACTAATTTAATTTGCGAAATAGACTACAGGTAAGAAGAAACAAATATAGTATATTTCTGTCCTTTTAAGTAAAAGCTTAAGACTTCTCTTAAAAATGTCCACAGACGCAGAGTCCCTTTATATTATTAGAGATGATGCTAATTAATTTCCTGTCGATTGACCGGTTAATAAATTGTTTAAGCTCTAATTTACAGCAGGTAAAGCACACTGCACGCTGCTGGTGTTTTATTCCCACTCGAGTAACTCTGTCCTTTTAAAACAATGAGCTCTTTTTCATGTGTTGTTCTCAGAAACAAAGTATCATTTGGACATCCTGCTGTGCCAAGTCTAATTTGTAGACTTGCTCCTTTCCCATTCATTGAGACGCCCGAGAATTCAGTGAGTGATGTAATGTCCCTCTTTTCCCCAATGAGACAAGGGCAACAATAGGGGGGAGTGCCTCTGTCACATTATTTTCCCCCACCGAGGCACGCCAGCTGCTTACAGTTGCTTAATGGCTACGAGCTGTCACAAGGCATCACAGCCCGCTGCCACACAGGAGCGGCAGATGCTTTAATTGCACAATGACTTGTAGGTTGTCAACAGCAATTATACCAGGCTTCCACCTGAGGGCACCCAAAGAACACCGTCTACTCACTTCACTGGCAAGACGCAAGCCTCAGAAGCTGGCTGTTACACATAAACCTGATCTCTGAGTCCTGCTTCTGTCCAGACAAGAGCCGCAGACGGATTCCAAGTCTCTTTTTAGCTTAATGGTTTACCCATGTGCTGCAATAACCTGTGCAGGATTGTCAGACAGCAGGCTCAAGACCCCAAAATCATATTTAGACATAAAATATTTATCTAGCTTTGTCACCTTAGGGCCCACGGCTCACCGTGCTGCGGCAGGTCGTGGTGTGCAGAGTTTGAGTAATTTTGCTCATTATTAATTCATGTCATTTTTTTCCTTTGCGATTCAGGGGAGGCTCATTCGCCGCTGCCAGCCCTGAGATTAGTATCATTAAGAGGAAGCAAATAAAATGGTGAGTTCAAAGCTTTGCTGCAACATGCTTCAACCCACATTGGTTCAAATATGTTGATAGTTTGTTTTTATATATACAGTTCTGAGAAAGCGGTGTGTAATGTGCTTATATTTGCGGCCCATTCTATTTATAGACAGCGCTGAAATTATAATCAAGCAACTCAGAAACCAAACACACACAGTGACCTTCTGTTTGTGTCATGTCAAATCGAATGGGTAAAAGATGTCCCGAGTCCTGTGTTTGTTTTGAGCCATAAGACAAATTATACACACATGTATGAATTCCTTTGGTCAACAGCTGCCATCTCAGCATCAGATAAAACAGAGCCAAAGTCTGGGAACCATCACATGCCTCCCAACATTCCCACTTTGTCATATAAAAAGACAAGTGTACACACAGCGCACACACACGGGCAAGTGCAGCAGTGCTACACACAAAAGGCGCACATGCTCACACGCAAAACAGCGCTATGCTCTTTGTATCTGCCAACTGATGCAGATGATAGGGCTGCAGATGAGTGCAGGCTAACCAGAGACTAGAGGGTACATGTGGCTTCATAGACAATAGCGAGCCATAGCCTGAGGAGGACGATACTCAACGCTGAGAAACATGCTTGGATATAAATGACGACACAACTGTAATTATCTAGTAAAACATTTTTTCCTATTGTTACAAATTAAGTTTTTGCCTGCACAAATGTTAATGCCGCCACAGTGGCAGGTGTATAAAATCTGATTGTTACCCAGAGGAAGAAAAATGAGCTTTCCTGTCTTCTTATTAGAAGCGCATTTCAGTCAGAAAACCGAGGTATTTTTAGTGGAGAAGGTAGTGTAGGTGTCTTGTATTTTGCTGTAGTGTCAGCAGGGGGTGTCCAAAATCAGGCTAGAGAAAGAGACCCTGTGCTTGTTTGAAGCAGCTTACAAGGCAGTGCTCCAGTTTGTAGTCGCTGACATTTTGGAACCAGTGGGTCAGCAAAATGGAGAAGCCACGGAGATGTATCAAAACCAGTGAGACTTTTGATTACAGGACTGTTGTGTGTAATTTATAGCAGGCCCTTTGCTTTTCTTTATGGTGAGTCCTAATTATACGGTTGCTGGGAAGTGACCATTAAAATTATTGCACAAGTAGGTTTCAGGTGTTCCTTTTCGACTCCCAAGTAGGACAGAGCAGGAAACGAAGTCACGGACGGAATATTTTGGGTTCAGGTGGATCTACAGAGCTAAATCTAAACAAAAGATGTGTGCATGTGTGCGTGCACATCAGGTGCGAATGTGTGTTGTCAATGATGTCATGATGGAGGAGGGAATCTTGATAGTTAGACAGATAACAATGAGGCTGGCTTATTCATGCCCTGCACACACACACACCTACAGACACACACACGGCATCATCATCGTCACAGAGGGAGAAAGGCTCATAATTGGACAGAGGTGTCTGTAGATAATGAAGCCAGACCTCACACCTGCCAAACCTTGGGGATTTCACTTGACTGGCCACTTAAATCTTCCTCACTCTGCGGGTCTGGAGGGCAAGAGAGTGAGTAAGGAACTAATGGAAAAAAAAGCACGCGCTACAGGGAGGATCCCTGTCAGCATGAGTGTAGTGTGGACCCCCCCTCACACA
>CAFUXE010000156.1:307824-327141 GCA_903364295.1 Serranus cabrilla | reverse complement strand
ACACACACACACACACACACACCCAAGCTAACTCAGCCCCCACAGCTCGTTCCATACAGCACCCACCTCACTTCACTTCACTGTAAATCCTCTGGTGTCAAGGATTTCAGACGGAAATGGGGAAATGCTGCACCAGCTATTTTGTTTCAAACTCTCAAAACACTCGCTTCTCCCAAGTTGTCTTTGGTGACAGCGTTGTGTGCGGGAAGCGTATTGTGCCAGCTTTTAGTGGGGTGTCATTCGAGGTGCTGAAAGGGAAATCAGATAGACGCTTCAACGGAGAAATACTTCTATATAGAAAGTTTACCTGACAGTCATCAGTGAAGGCGTGACACTGTATCAGTGGTAGCAAAAAGCTACACCAATTAGGGATCGAGTTTACCTCGGCAAAATCTTAACAATTCATGAGAAACAAAATGGAATTTCACTCTGTCTTTTTTTCTTGACTTGATCTATAAATGAGGCTTGGAAATCATTGTCATACAAATAAGGTATAGATATACCACTGGAGGGGAAAATTCTGTTCTATTCAATTCTATAAATACACAGACAGGAGTAAGATGCAGCAGGGGGGGATCACTCTTTGTTAGCTTGTCATGAAGTCAGCCATGTCAGCTTTAACATATGTGGTTGTCTGCTGTCAAAAGGTTGTAGTGGTAAATGGTGAGAATCAATAACTTTGTAGTGCTAACAGACACAAATAGAGACTGGTAGCTTTGCTTGTGGGTTAGCCGGATCCAGATGGCCGCGGTATATCTGTCATAGTTCATTCTTTATTCGGCAGATATTGGATAAAAAGGATAAACACGCGCTTGTCAAACTGTGCTGTCTTGTGGAAGTTGTTTTGTGCCTCCACTGCTACCCGAAGTCAAGCCATGCATTAATGCTTTGACTTTAGGGCTCAAGCAAGGTTACTTGGAGAAGCTCAATCACATTTCTCAGTGCTGAGAAATCCGGATGCAGAGACAACAGTGATTCCTGATGGAGATCTCCATGCACATCTGTAGATGCTGCAGCAGCACACAGTCACTCAGAGAAGTTGTTAGGTGTCAGTGAAACTGCATACAATGCACACAAGCTGGCAGATTTATAGCAGGGTAATGACAGAACTGCACAATATTCCATTGGGTGCAAAATCTGAATGAATACTAAAATCATCCCCTTTTGACTGGGGCTCTCATTCAACATGAGGGGAGCCAGAAAACCCAGCCCGCTGCGGTAATCTTCGATACTTTGCGTTTAATTTTCCGATGTCCAGGCCAGGTGGGAAGGTAAATGAGCCCAGGTGGCTCGCCCGGCCTGCGATACCCAGGAGGGAAACCTTGCAATCAACAGCAACAAAAACTAGCAGCCATGGTGATGGATAGTGTCACATGTCCACCGAGTGTCTGCGCTCTAAGTGCTGTGCATACGGAGGTGATGGCTCACATCATCCTCTCCTGTGATAGATTATAGATAGACAAAAAGCTGCGTGAGCACAGCCAGATTTGGGAAATGTGCTGTAACCGTAGAACCCTGGATCATCATCGTCCCATCTTTTACCAGCTTAAACTGCCACAGGAAGACACTTTTAGTAGTTGTGCAACATTTGCTAATGTGGATCTTCTTTCCAAATTGCAATGATAAGCAACGCTGAAATGTGCCCTGAAATGAAATCACACGGAAACCGAAAGCTTATCAAGATGAAACTGTGCAATAATACAAGAATTATCCATCACCATCCATCATGTATTTGTTTGCAGGAAACAGATTACATGGATCTTAATTGAAATATTATTTTACCTTCATTTGAATTATTTATGGGTTGCTGACTAGATTCATACCTCAGAGAAAAACATGAACACATTATGTGATGCAAGAATGTGTGTGTGTATTTGTGAGCATTTCTCATATATTATTCAAAGTGTAGAGTCAGAATATGGTCTTATGTAGCCATATGAAGGATATCAAAGGGCCTGTCTTTGATACAATTTACTTGAGATCCTCTGGCCAGAGCAGAGCTGTCCATTGGCCTACAATTGCTAATGAGATCGGGGGGTAAAATTGAGAGTGGTGGGCTGGCTGTCATCCGCTAGGTGATGGTTTTAAGACTAAGCAGTGATACTTCATTAATTAACCTTCACATTCTATGTAGATCTGCTCATCAAGATGCAGTTAATTAAAGAAAGGTCATTCCAAGGGCTGCTGGGAAGCGGCATTATTACAATGGAGGGATGGCACTGCTTTGAGCGAGATAACACAGGGGAGGGGGCAGGGAGGAGGCGATCACCCAGCCACTACTAAAATGGCAGACAACTTGCCAAAACCAGTTTCTGAACTCCTGACTGCGCTCCACCTTAGCTCTAGAAATAAAATGTATTTTTTAGTTGTTTTTGTTTTTATTTCTTCCATTCACTCTTTTTTATATATATACAAAAATACTGTTGAAAAGCTCTAATGGAGAAAGCCTCAGTAAAATATTCATACGCTCAATCGACAGCATCTATCTTTTAGCATCTCAGTATAGTTTTCTACTCTGTGTTTTGCAGCTCTGTGTCTTCCCTGCCAATTTCTTGGGCGAATTCTACTCTCCCTGACCTTGTTCAGTGTGGAGAAGAGAAAAAAAACGCCATCTTGAGTAAATAAAAGGCCAGGAACTCAGCGGGATATGAAATAGTTATGCGTCATCTGTAAGTGAAATCCACTTCTGGGTGGTGACTTATTCATTCTGATTTCTGCCCATCTATCTATATATCTATCTTTGTCACTGCCTGATAAAACACAGCTCAAAATATGTAGCCTTGTTTTGGAAAGTGGATCAAGTAGAGGCAGTGTTTTGTCATAAAGACAGTTGTATATAAAAATGTTCCTATTAGGCTCTTATCAATCAGAAAGCGATTTTTGTGGAGGCCTACAAAGCGCCATAAGGACAGAGACAGCTTCGTATGAAATAATGTGTCTGTAGAATCTCAGCCAATCACATAAGTGAGATCAGACTTAGTGTTACAAATGGCTTTCTATAATGTTTTTGCCAAGCCTTATTTTTTGGTTATGGCACCCCCTCCTCTCAGCGCCGTCTTGTTTGGAACCTTGGCGTCAGTTTTTCAAAATGTTGCTCTACTGCAAAATTGTAGCGAGACATCAGCACCTCCCCTGTGTCCACTCAGTCCTCCTGCAGTCATCCCTGAGTGTCTTTTGGCATTGCTTCCAATGGCAGGTGTAAAGACAAACGAGAAACGGTGCGCAGACGCGCGCGCACGTGCATGCATCCAAGCGTGTGTGTGTGTATACGTGTGTATATATCCCTCCCACCCTGCTACGATACAGTAACTGCTGACCCCGGACACAGTGCCATTATGGCAGACGAGGCAGGGCTCCCCTGGCAGCGGCTGGGGCGGCTGGTTGCTAGGTGGAGAGACATTACCGCGGGCCTCTGCAATAATTTATCCTAAGAGCGCGGCGAGCCGTCATGTAGCCCCTGACAGAGAGCTGCAGTACTTTATCAGCCTGCCTGTAAATCAGCCATGTGTGGGTGCAGACGGCAACATTGTTTGATCTCTTTCAGACACTCTAATAATCTGCTCCCCTCTGATTGATACCTTCACACAACAAAGCACATTACACCAGCAAACCACAGCAGCCAACAGTGTGTGTGTGTGTGAGTGTGCATGCGCTAATGTCTGTCTGTAAAAAAGTGTGCGTGCGCGTCCGTGCGTGTGTGTGTGTGTGTCTTTCTGGTGGTCATCAGTATTGCCAGTGGCCAGGGGAGGGAGAGGGAGGGGATGAATGAGTCTTCTGCAGAAACACAGGGTCATTTGGAGTCTCTAAACCAATGACAGGCTAACGGGTTCACAAAACGATCACTGGATGAAGGGAGGGGCCGGGAGGGAGAGACGGAGAGAGAGAGAGAGAGAGAGAGAGAGAGAGAGAGAGAGAGGCAGTGCCACCAACCTCAACATAAGAAATACAGCAAACAGATAAAGAGCTACTGAAGCAGTTATTCTCTTCTTAAATGGTGGCTGTTTTTGCAAATGACAATTTTGTAGAGACGCCTGTAACATTATTGCCACATCAGGAAGTAAAATAGTCTCAATTCTGATTAAAATGCATGTAAACATGATTTGAAACACAGAATAAATATTTAATTTATGACTGCGCACAAAGAACATTTTCCTTTAAAAAAGAATGAAAGATTTTAGTCCTGTTTTCAATCTCAGTATAGCCAATATTTTTGAATCTAATGTGTAGTCAACATTTTGACAATCACAGCAAATGTAACTACATAGTTCAATGCGTGTATCTTTTCTTTAAAATGCTGATATTTATTTTTTTATTCCATTCATGGCCTTCTATCAAATCAAAGCGAATTGCATCCTTCCCAGATTGCCTTCCTTGCTTGATATGGCTCATATACAAAGGAGAGCAATGTCCCGTCCAACAATACCCATACCATTTGTGCCGCTCAGCTTCAGAATGTCATTGGTTTGAGTGTGACAGTAAAACATAACTCTACCTTTTCTGCGGGTTGAATTGGAACATGGCTTCCAATTATTCAGCTCCAAATTCAATAGCAATTTTCTGCTCAATGAAATAGTGGTTTCAATCTCTAGAGTAATGTCACTTTAGAGAGATTTTCAAAATGGCATGTCTGTGAGTGAATAGATGGACGCGGGAGGATTCATTTTGCTTGAGGAAATGATACTTGTCTGCTGAAGCTTGTCATTTATTGATGAAGAGAATACCTCTTCAGACACTACACAATCTACAGTATGGGCATATGTCAGTGTTTTTGCTCCAGTCATGGAATTAAATACGTCTGATTTCTAGCTTTTAGTCAGAATTTCTAAAAGGATAAAAGATGCCAACTCGATGCATAACCTTATGATTGTGTTTGGTCAGATGGAGCCCATTTTGCTTCAGTGCGGCATTAAAAGTAGCACTGAACAATAAAAAAAATGCAATTATAAGTGTGTTTGTGTGTAATGTATCAGTAGCCCATCCAGGGCCCCATAATGAATGCAATGCAACGTGCGATCACTGAGCCGTGCGTATGCCCCGCTCAATGCATCTCTGAAAATAAACAGAGCAATGGAAATGGTTCTCATTAGTGTTGTTTTCATATTAAGTCCCTCAGACAAGGTTGACAAACCCAGCTCCCTGTGCCAGGCTCCTCAGGGACCATCGCTTCAATACAGCTAGGGCAAACAACACCAGCCGATACCAACACCATTACCACCTCCTATAGTTACTTATCCTCCCCTCCCTCCCTGTGGAGTGCTCTGTCTACACAGACCAGAGGAAAATGCATTAAGATCTTCCAGCAGCATAGAGAAAGAGTCCTGCTTTCATTTATCACCATTGCTATTGGCCCTAAAAGGGACAAATGTCTGTTCTCCATCTCTGTGCTATTAGAATTGGAGAAATGTGTGCTGTGTGTGTGAGATGGAAGTTATTTTGTGCTCCAGAGACGATCCACTGTGAGGCTGTTTAGCAGGAAGGGAACAGGTGTGCTGAGCTTCTGGCTTCCACCATGTGTTCCAGTTGTTTCATCTGCACCTGTTTCCTAAGTCCTATATACGATGATCAAAACACTTTATTAACCATAAAGCGCTCTCGATCGTATGCCGCACTGTCTGTGCGTCTAAGTGTTTCACAGCCACGTATTGCCATGAAGTAATTAATTGATGTAACAGAGGTTATTGCGTCAAAAATCATGTATGAAACCAGGAAAATATAGCCAACTAAAAAGATAAACTTTAATTTGCTACTTTGGAAATCAATTTAAGCTACAGCGGAACCAGCTCATGAAAGCATTGATGATTTTTTTAATGAACAAGCTGTCTTGACTAAAGTACGGGCTTTATTCATAAAATGACTGAGTGATGTACACTATTTCTTAGTGAAATGTGGAGCTATTTTTTATTGTAACCATAATCTGAGAGTAAAGAAAATCAGAGTTTAACCCTAAACCAAAGCTAAAATGTTTCCCGCGGCTGTCACTGCTGAGCTACAGCAGAGATTCCTCAAACATCTGCTTTAAGGCTGCAACTGACTATTATTTACTCTTTTTTCTTAAGTAATGGATTAAATGCTTAGTCTACAGAAGTTTAAAAAGGGGAAAAATGCCCACTATAATTTCCTAAAACCCCAAAAGAAAGTCTTCATAGTGCTTATTTTGGTCAGCAACAGTCCAAAACCTCAAAATATTCAATTTCCTATCACAAAAAAAGTAAATAATCACAGTTCAGTTGCTGGAACAAGATAATTGTTGCAGTTTTTGCTTTAAAAAATGTCCAAACAGTTTATCTATGATCAAAGTAGTTGCTGTTTGATTCAGTGGTTCACAAACTTTTTTTTATGACGCAGTCGTATTAAAGGCTCCAAATGTGTTCATTTGAATTTGATCATCAACTGGATATTATTTAACAGAATTCTCAATATTTTTTTGTACAGTTTTTACAATATTTTGCAATATTGTTACAGTATTTTTCATTCAGTTAAATTGTTAATGTTTAGGTGAGTTTGGTCAAGTTTGCATTTGTATCACTGGTAGCAATTCAAACATTTAACATATTCATTACTTTTAGTTGATTCTTTCATCATTAAGCCATTACTTTTAACTTACACATTACATTATATGACTTTTTATGCCTTCTGAATTGCAACATGTCTTTAAGTTGCAGCTGACTCAATATATGGATACTGTATTCATTTTTAGTTGAGCTATAACACCATGTTTACCCTGGTAACTGCAGACTTGGACTGATGATTAATTTTAAACAACCAATAGATTTCAGATTTGTCTTTATGGCTAAAACGGGCTTACTTGCCTCTAAATGTGACCATTTGCTGAAGTGAAAACGGTCAAGCTGTTGTCACACAACAGGGAAATATATTCTTAACACCATTTGCATACACAGGACCTTATCTGCATTTCAGTTTGTGGCAGTTTCACCAATTTTTTGAGACTGCTTTATTTGCTGCATTTGCTGTTTCAGCAGGTTCGTTCCTGGGAAAAGTAACCGCTCAACAGCAGCCACAGTGGTTTGTCTGAGAGAATTAAAAAAAAGTAAAGCAGTGTTTGTCTCCACGGCTAAACAATAAACTGGCTGTATAGAAATGTGATTAACCCGAGAAAAAGGCAGCACAGGACGCAGTGATACTGTAAAGGGCACAGAAGCCATCAGCACCGGTCACTGTGATCTTACATGAATCACTCTTTCTCAGTACGTATGTGAGATGCCCAACACGGAGGAGCTTCTCAGCCCACCTGAGCTGTGATTTGGCAGGACACATCACACTGCTGCAGGCTACTGTAAATATCACCTTTCTTGTTATCTCAAAGACCTGCTTTTCCAGTAAATAGGGGAACATGTAATTCAATATACTGTGTCGGGCCGTTTGCTTTCAGAGGACATCTAGGTGACATGACTTAGTGGCCCCGGAATGAACATAAAGATTAATAAGTAATGGCCATATAAAGATGATATTTGCACTCAGATATCCCCTTTTTTTAGATTAATGCTTTTGATCACATTGAAAGTGGTAATACGAAACGAGCGGCAGACAGCAGGAGGTATGACTTCTCAACACAATCTGGCACTTTGGGAGTGTCGTAATGGTTCATTCAAACTAAACTTGGGAGCTGTTGTTTTTTCTCCTTATTATAATGACTCATTTTCCTGCTCTTGCATGATATTTTTGACAGTGATGATGATTTTATATATGACACCGGCGGTGATGACTCCAACTAGCTTGCATGCTACAATTTATTGACAATAACGATAGTATTGAACTGCACGTCCCACACTGGAAAAATGAAATGGTATTTGGTCGTCCTCTGTAATACTGTTGTTGGTCCCTCTGGCATTTTGTAATTTGTTGCAGTGTTTGTGTTCTCTTTCACACTTTAATATCACGGTATTGCTTCAATTTGAGCTGCAAGATAAAGTTCTATTTCATTTTGTGGGATTAACTTACTGGGTAGCACACGTCTCAAGGTATTTGTTGTGTTTTGTTTTATCTATGAATTATTTAGAAGCTTCAAAAATAGAGAATGGGTTACAAGACTGCGCGTCCTGTCTCTCTCAGCAATCTCAGTCAGATGTTTAATTTGGTCTGCTAGCGTGGAATAGCACTCACCACGACTGGGATTAGGTGGTTGGCTATGTAATTTCCCTGAAGGAGGGGCATGTTGAATTGGAGAATAATGATAAAGGAGGAACTGAACATTTGAAACGAGGAAAAATGAACTCATGATTGCTACGTGTGCTTGAAGTTGTCATGGATTTTAACTGCAGTATGAAATGCTGTGCAAAACGAGAGACAATGCTCTAAAATAAAACCACACACCTCAACCTGTTAGTCAGTGGATGGTGCTTTAAAGTAAAGTCTGCAGCATTGCTATAATCATCCCTTATCAGGTCATTTTTCATAATTTAGCCAACATGCTAAAGTTCACGAGGTCTATTAATGAAAGATTCCCTGTTTTTCTTTACACTCCGTCGCACTTTTTAAAAATGCTAATGGACTCCAACAAGCACCTGAGCAAGGATGAAAGTGCCCTAATTCCTGCTCAAAAGGTCACTGGGATGAGTTATAGTGGTATAAGCACCTGAAAGCTATTCCCTTGTTAGATTTGACAAAGGGAGGCTGCCATTTTCCCCCTTAAAAATAGTGTTGGGTAATAAATGATCATTTGTGGAATGTGGTTGCTACCGGCAGTGACTTTTCCTCTGACATAACTTTACTGCTGGCTGATTTACATCCCGATAGTTGTCCCCAAAAATATTTAAAATGAGCGTTTTATTCATGATGCACAGCAGACGGCAGTGACACACGCAAGAGCTCTTATTGTGCTTCTTAGGGGAAATGGCTAATTAGTTGGCCATGAAAAATGCAGGCGTGCTGGTTTTACTATCATCCTCTATTTGACTCAACAACACTTAAGGCTTTTGTAACAGATTTGCAGTTATACACACAGAATCAGCACTATATGAAATATCTGCATGCCCACACTTTGCTTTCACATCGTCTAGTTACTGACACACGCATGCTATTATCAATTATGAAGCATATTGGTCTCTGGGTAGGCGGGCCTGCTGTACAGTAGGTGCTGTGTGCACCTCAGCATATGTGATAGTCCTTCTCAGCAGCCCTTCACAGGTCCCTGAAAGGTGCTCCTGGTGTGGATGCGGGGCTGTAGAGCAGGGATCACAGTGACAGTTTCAGGTGGAGGAGTCTATTAATAGTTTACCTCTCAGCCAAAGCATTTCATCATTTTTGGTGTCTGAGGGCTTCCTGCTTCAAAAAAAGGGGGTGAAGTTATGCATCTCAATCTACCCCTTCATATTTCATGCTGTTGAGGATTATAAATAAAAGGACAGATTTTGACCTGGGCTATTAGTTACCCAGGATCCTGTGGGTGGATGGTGCTTTGTCTTCTGTCAGCTTCTGGTGTTTTTCCCTCAGAAAGCAACAGGATTACAATCAAAGTCGTCGGGATACAATATGAGATATGATCCCCGCTGCCTAGAAGTGAGAAGGAGGAAGACGGCGGCGCTGAGGAACAACAAAAGGCAAAACGAAACAAAACCAATCAGTCAAAATCAGCCAAAAGGGAGCGTCAGAATGGAACAAGGTGGGGAATTTGACAGCGGGTCAAGCTATGGGTCAGTCTAAAGTACCACTCTGGTGATTGCTGTTTTCCCCCTCGTGTGACTCTCTTGTTTTGACCACACAAACTGGCCCGAAGTCTCCAGAGACGAGCCTCTCTGACAGAGTGATGAGGAAAATAGTAAGCTGGAAAGCTCTCACTCTCTCACCTTCCCCATGGTCCAATAGATGGGCCCAACATATGCCACAGCAGCCTGTCAGTGCTTCTTGTTGTTGGACAGACCTTTGATCTTGAACAAATAGAGAGAAGAGTCTCAGAGCGCCTGCCTCGGGGCATAAGGAAATATCGGCATCACAAAGGGTCAAATTCTGGGAGAAGGCAGTAAAATTAAAACCTTTATTGCCATCTTTATGGCTTCATTCCCTATGGCAATTACATTATCTATGGAAAATGACGGAGCTTTGTTCCATTATCAGTGAAATCTCTAGCTAGGAGTGTCTGATGTGCTGGAAATGAAAGTGATGTATGTCAATCTGTATATATCATCGTGAATGTGGACATATCGCACTGTGTCAAGTTGGCTGCATTCAGCAATTTAACAGGCTGAAATTTGATCACTTTTTGCAAGGGTTTAGATGCAGAACTAATCAAAGAATAATAAGAAAAGTTTTTGCAGCTCAGAGTGTTTCTATCAAATCTAGATTGACAACCCTCACTTGAAATTAATGATTTTATTTTCCTGCGACCACTCAGTCGCTAACCACCCGAAACCTCACACATTGACTTTTCTCCACAGATTGCAACTCATCCATTTTTTAATTGTGTTCATTTTTACCTGGGTCCCACCGGACCTGCAGCAGTGGTGGTCGTTGTCATCCGTCTGCTCTGACAGGGAGAGAGAGAGAGAGAGAGAGAGAGAGAGCGGGAGAGTGGCGCCACGCCACTTTCCACCCCAAGCTGATGTGTCAGGCTTATCACACAGCCGAGCGATCCTGAGGTGACATCCTCCACTGAATCAGTGACATTTCACGGACGGTGCAAATCTATCCATCTTTGTCAAACATCCGCCTCGATTTTAGCATTCCCCGAGTTAGCATATTGATCACTAAGAAACGCATGAGTGAGGACTTCTTGTTTTCTGCTCCTTAAAATGGCCATTGTGAGTCCACTGGACTCCTCTGTCAAAGTCTACTGCTGTGGGCCTTAATCTGCCCTCTTCAAAGTTGCATAAAATCTGGAGGGCTTTTGTCATTCAGGACCAGGAGGCTCACCAAAGACTTTCTTTGCCACTTTACTTTGTGTCCAAAAACTTCTCTGGAGAAGAGTTTCAACAAAGTTTACTGCTCTTTTAAAAATTTTTCATTATATGAATCTGGTATGGAAATGGGGCTGAGTTCAATTCAATTTTTATATACAATATACAGGAATTTTAATTTGTGCTTAAACATTGCAATTCATTTGTTGCTGCATTTACAAGGATGTTGGTTATTTGTCATTTTAGAATAAAATAAAAAAGACAATGTTTAAGTCAGGCCTGATAATGGCTCACGCATAAAAGAATGATCCCGATCACTTCCACATAGTACAAGAGGGTGTGAATTTTCCCTCCTGTACCATCGCGCTCTCATAAAGAACTCCCATGACAGTAAAATAAAATCCTGTCCCGTCCCAGTCTTGGAAGAAAGACTCCCTTCCCATCCCTTTCCCGTGATGAGACACAAACTGCCTTTTCTGTCACTTATAGAGGGATGAAGTCCATCAGTGACATTATTTATGTATACATGTTAACACTGACCTATTGTTATTATTATTGTCCTGCCCATTCCCGTTGACTTTTTGTCCTGTCCCTCTCTGGTAAAAAATAGTAAACCTGACTTCTATCTAGTCGATTCTATGTCAGCACAAACCATTTTCAAACCTTAAAATCACAATATTTATACATTTGAATATTTGCATTCAATAATAATATCACTGATGTACATGTATGTCATAACAGTATAGTTATATAAATTATTTTACACCTCAAAAACATGTTTCATTGTGCAGTACCCCTTTAAACTCTCATCGCAGGTTTGATATTCAGTATCAGCCGAAACCCAAAGTCAAGGTATCGGTAAATAGACCTTAGAGAAGTTTGCTGCTCTTTTTTTCCTACTTTAATAGCCTCATTATTGAACGAGCAATTTACTGGCAACCATGTCAAAAGATGGTTTGTTTACTTGTCAAAACGCTGTAGGTGTTTAGGCACATGTGTTCAATAAACCAAGGAACCATGAGCTGGTTCACTAGATAAATGTGAAGCTTCGTTTCCATCAGTTGAATTGCTGTGATGCATTACAAAAAAAAAAACGCACAAGGAAGAACCCTGTTCATGATAGAGAAAGTCCTAACCACCTGGGTCCAGCCGTGTGTAAACTATAGCAGCTTCTGTTATTTGTATTGGGGCGTGCAATGTAATAATTGATTAATAATGCAAAGCTTTAGGGGAAACTATAACCCCTAAAATGAGGGCGATGATTGTGCCTGCGCCGAAGCAAATCAACAGCGACAGAATAGCACCAGGGATTACAACATCTGCAGTCTGTGGTGTCGAGGTTAACTTGTCCTGTGATTACAAAACGCATTTCCCGGGAGCAGGTGTTACATTGACACCGTTGTGATCATGTATGTGCAAATGCTAGTGCAAACGGAAGCACACACACACACACACGCACACAAACCAAAGCACCCAATCACAAAAAAGAGGGTGAGAGCAGAGAGGAAAGAATGGCTGCTTCTCCAGCCATATGCTTTTGGCCTCTATGCCTGTGAGACCCGTGTGAAAACATGAATGAGAAGCCTGCAAATCGATAGGGACAAGAGATCTAGTGTCTAGCAAATCCAGTGCAGACTGACATGTTCTCCATGTAATCTCCTGCATTGTGCTGCGAGGGGAAAGATTATCCTTCTCCGACTGGCTGGTAAAAGGTTGCTTTGCTGTAGTTCATGTCTGTGTGAAGGGAGGGAGCATATGCCTCTCTGTAAACGATGCTGGCTTCCCCTCCTCCTCTGTCAGAGGCTGGATTATGTCCAACATTATCCACCCCCCTCACACACACCCGACTCTCCAATAAAGGGCTTTCTCTCTCCCCTTCCCCTTTCAAAAATCATCGGATTTATGACAGTGGATTTCGGAAAAGTTCTGCGCCAATTTTGATGCCTGCTAAGTACCCCGGCAGGATTAGAAGAGGCCTCTTGATGTGTGCACTCCAGTGTGTTGAGCAGTGCATTGTGGTCAGGGTTATCAACTGAGGAAAAAGGCAGTAGTACATAGTGCATAATGATAAGGCTCGTTATACACATCAAGTGCCGAAAGGCAGAGAGTGAGAGAGAGCATGTGTGTTTGTTTAGAATCAATAGAGAACTCTATCACGTTTAATTTGTCTGGTGCTGTCTTTTCCACCTCTTTGCTTTACATTCATAAACAGCAGATTGGAGGAAATGGCTAGCAGCACCATTACGGCAGATGCAGGGGAAACGGCGTCGGACCTGCTCGAATGAAATGACCGCTTACATTGACTGTAAATTGAAACTTAACACTGCGGCACAATTTACAAAGGCATAATAAAAGGCAGCAGCTAGCTCGGGATGGACTTGTAAAAAAAGCAGTATACATGTTGTAAATTGTAATGAAATTCAGCAATGACTTTGCCCTGATCTAGAAATAAACAGGAAAAAGTTGTGCGATATCTGATTCGAGATTTATTGTGCCACGCTTGTGTTGCCATGTGTGTGTGTGTGTGTGTGTGTGTGTGTGCGTGTGTGTTCTTTAAGTCTAGACACAGGAGGCAGACAGTCACCTTCACAGCCAGCTATCCCTCCGTACAGCCCACCTGCATTTCTCTCTATGATGATGATGTTGGGTGGCCTGTAAATTCAGAATCGCTGAAGCAGTTTTGACTGGCCGCCTGCAGCCTGACTGTCTGACAGCAGGTCTGGCTTTGGGCAGGTGCGAGACAAGGAAGAGCCAGGTTAGACTCAGTTAATAAAGCCTCAACCAGTTCCTCAGTCTGCCCTTGGAGATCACTTACATCAAAGCACCAATCAAAAACTGGTGCAGATATAATTTGTCATCAGGGATTTCCTGCTGGAGAATTATAGAGAAGATACAGGCCGATCAATACTATGGATTTTCACTGCAGTGGCTGATTGTCCAATTGCCGTGAAACATGTACCGAGATAAAAGGGCACGCCTGCCATTTTGTAACAGACTGCCGAGTCAGCATAGGGCTTGTCAGATACTTATAGGCTGCTGTGATAGAAAATTATCATG
Organism: Serranus cabrilla; assembly: GCA_903364295.1. Classification (NCBI taxonomy): domain Eukaryota; kingdom Metazoa; phylum Chordata; class Actinopteri; order Perciformes; family Serranidae; genus Serranus; species Serranus cabrilla. The sequence continues at coordinate 313,234 of CAFUXE010000156.1, read as the reverse complement.
CTGCAGTGTCCAAGTACTATTTAACACGTTTTCCCTCCATGGGACGTGATTCATCACAGATCCCCTCTCTCTCTGCTTTTGAGGGGGCATCACTCTGCGTCATTGTCAAGTGCGGCTCCGGCCACACATGGATGGTGTTTAAAAGGAGCAGACACACACGGATGCCAGTGCAATGCAATCCCTCCGCTAGAAGATGTCAACCAGAATTAGGAAAGACGTCGGAGGAATATGTTAAATTCCCAAATGCGCCCCTCAACGCTGATCACTTAAAGCATTTATTACTGACTTTAAAAAGACCCTAATAATATATTATTACAACAATATAATGTTGACTATTTTGAAGATTTTTTTGAGAACCTGTTGCGCCCCCCCGGTCACACTATACACAGTATGGAACACCAGAATATATGGCCAGAACAAATCCTTTAGGCAATCCAATGCCACTGATAAAGTTGTATTAGAGGACTTTATTACAGAACATCCATCTCTTTTTTCTTAATCCTGCTCCGGTCTGACACTGATCATAAAAACTGATGGACCGGAACCAAATTACAGCCTTGTGGACAGCAGGGTGGCACTGTGAGTAGCAACACCCCGGGTTCATGGCCCCAGCATCGACCAGTTCATGTTCAAGCAGCGAGGCCAACAAAAAGTCACATCTCTCTTTCAGGGATGAGTAGAGGAACACAAGCAGGTACTTGTACATAAAGGCTGGCTTTCACACAGTAATCTCAATTTGCTGCAGTGAGTCTTTTAAGTTGTGCTAGTGGCACTGATGGTCAGTCTGTCAGATTGGTCCAGACTGAAATATCTCAACAAATACTGGATGGATTGCCATGAAGTTTGTACAAACTTTCATGGCCCCTGTAGGGACTTCCTGAGTCCTCTGAATTATTCTTGGTCGCCATTACGAGGTTTATGTTTCTGGTTTTGAGAAAAATACTGAATAACTGAAATTGTGTTTTCCTAGCGCCATCAACAGGTCAAAATTTTAAGTTTTTACCTCCGCCAAGGAGGTTATGTTTTCGCTGTTTGTGTACAAAATTACTAAAAAAAGTCTGGAATTTATATTATTGTGTCAGTGACCATATTGCCTTCACTAACTGCCGCCAACTAGTGGTTGAAATATTTCAATGCCAGTGTGCTCCAAAAATACATGCTTTCAATATAATCCTTCAAGTGTGCAATTGGGTATTGCATAACTGACCTTATTGCCTTGTCGGAGGTCTGCGCTCCAAGTTTTTGTTTTTAGCTTAATAATGTTGTTTATGACCAAATAACAGGAAATCTAATGCCATTCCCAGTACAGCCTCACAGTTGCTAGCATGGATGCAGACTCTTAAGGCCTTTACAAACTGGGGCATTTTTTGTACTTTTATACTTTTGTACTTTTTTGTAAGTATTTGCACATCAATACATTTTTTCGAACAGCTTCGTTTTTGTCATGAGGACTTTCACACAGAACGTGAATCTTACGTGGTTAGAAGCGACTTAATTTTTTAGATATATTCAAACTTTTTACTGAGTAAATGTTGTAACTTGCAAATTCGAGTCTTGCCTGCATGAATGGTTTTGGAGAATATTTCGCATTTTCGTGTAATTTATTTGTCACACCCCCGGGGTGTATGAAGGCCTTTAGACTTGGTACGAAAAGTGTAAAGTGAGATAATGTGGCATTTTACTGGACAGTAATTGGCTGATATATAGTTGATCAAATACTGATCTTGTAAAACGAGGGTGTGTGTGTGTCAAAAATTGTTGGGGCACATTGGCCAGTTGACTTTGAGTTCTGATGTTCAGGGCTTGTAATATTTAGGGGTGTTAAAATGTCCTATGCAGACAAGTCTACTAGAGTATTTAACACCAATGCACAATGTCTTTTGTAGTTCCAAAGACTCCAACAGTGTGATAAGTCTTGTCTCTAGCTGATAGCATCCCGTCAACTTTAATTCATATGTGAATGAAAGTTTTATGGGTCAAGCATTTTGTAAAATTAAGGAGATTTAGGCTACAGTTATTATTTTGATGCGTCAGATACATACAAATATCAACATTAAGGTAAATATAAGTGAGATTGGACTCTGTATTGGTGGATATGTGATCGGGACGTCCCTTGTAAATTGTATCTCTCGAAGTGTTCATGCAGTTGAGTGGTGGAGAGGTTACAGAAAGATATATTGAAACTTGATGAACAGGTTAAATGTGGGGGGAAATTCAACTCAGATGGAAATAACTCTACCTCATGTCATAGAAAACAAGCATTTCAGAGTGGGTGGGCCTTGTACCACAGAGCACTAAACGAAGCCCAGACATGCCTGTCTTTGTTGTATACGCCAAGCCATCTCCGGACTGAGGGCAGCGACTTACAGGGCTGGATGCCAGGCTGAGAAAATGAGAGGCTGCAGCTCAGTGACAGAAGCAATGACCCTCAACTCAACCATGCTTTAGTGTTTACGGATGTGCCGTAGCTGTAATGACCCACTTTTAAAGCTGGTCTGCCAGTTTAGAACCTTATATTTTCATATAGTATGGGAGAGTTGGCAGCACTCCCCATAGGGATGACCAAAAGGTTGAGCCCACAAGAGTCCATATAGCTAAAATCCATTTGTCACAGAGGTATTTTATTTAGTGTGCAGGCACAGTTTGAGCCTAGAGTTACAGTGTAGGGCAAACACAAAATTGAATGTAACAAAAAAAACCCTAAAAGATAAAAATAAAGCACAGTGTTATACTTTTGCTTTATGTGCCTATACAGGCACCAACACCCACTAAAATAATTCTCCAAATTATTAAATTCACCCTTACACCACCACTTCAGCCAGCTCAAGTCTGAATCTAGCTGCAGTTGTTTTTGTTTTCATGTTTTTCAAGCTAGTGGAGCGTCTGGATGGTAGAGACGGTGCCGTGGTTAAACAACATGGTTTCAATATGGCGGATCTACTACAAATTCTACATGTATTATATATACGCTTTTACACTTCAGAGAGAACTTTTTTATTATTTTGTTTTTATGAATAGCTAAAGGGGCCGTTGTAAATTCTTTCTCACATTTTGAATCTGAAAATGTACCTTGAACATGAACTTGGCTGGTTTTCAACACAGAATTACAAGACATTCCTGATATATTTGATATTTTAACAGCATCACTGTCATGAGTAATACATGGTTCATGCTATTTTCTGAAAAATGTTAAGGTTGACAGCTTTTGAAATCGAAGGCAGCGACAAAATTCCACAAGTTGCTTTTTTTATTCAAAATGTAACCAAAATTCAAAACTGAATAGATTAATTTATTATGGTGGCAGAAAGGTCCTAAAACTATTTTTCGGTCTCTAGTCAATTAAGAGAAAGTCAAGAGAAATAATTTGGACCATTAATTCAGAAGATCTGAAGCTTTTTTTCTGTTTTTCTTTTTATTTTGAATTACTATGCGCTTTTGTTCAAGTTTTTTTTTATGGTGATGGCATCAGAAAACATGATGACATACATTTGTAGCTTTATTCTAAACCCTTGAGTGAAAAAAAGAGAGTCAGGACAGCCTGTCTGAATCAATGCCATTTATTTGCGACCTGTGTTGGAGCTGAACTGAGGTTCCCTTCTTGTTTAAATAAATTGAAGACTGTGATGCCTGGTGTATCCACACACATTCCCCTTTTACTCTAAAACACATGGTACAGCATGTTATCTGGAATTTTATTTGAAAAACATTACACATATCTGTCAGTGCAGTCCTGAATCCACGACACACCACCTGTTTTAGTGCAAACTGCACTGCCAAGAGCCTGAAAATGTTGCTGTTCATCTGTGCATACATGCTCCTGTTATGATTGTAGTTAAACAGTAATAATATCTTCTCCACTAACTGGAGGATCTGTGTCAGTGAACAGGTCAAAGTCTTTGTTATGATCTGTGTTGTCGAGGGAAATAGGATCTAAGATGTTGTTGATGATGTTGCTGTAAATCCAGAACAATTTCACAAGTAGCCAAAGCGAATAGGGGGCTGGTCTGACTGGACTGGTGCTTCTCAAGGTCAAAGGTCAACCATAGCAAAGTTTTTCATTTTGTTTTCCATTCTCTGTTGTCCTACCTGCTGCCTGTCTTAGATGACGGGCGTGGAGATGAGTGTTTTGGGAAATATGCACAGCAAAATGAATTCATACTGTAACGTAATGAGGACTTGCATGAGCTGTAATTGTTATTATTGCCAGACACAAATTGAAAAGCATAACCTGTCTGACACCAGCTATCAGTTGTCATTATGTGGGAAAACATGCCCTCATTGCAGATAGCTGTCTGTTGACACCCAAAGTAATTGAGGAGGTAGTCGAGCTGTTGAAGGCTCTCAAAGGGGAGGACGAACACTTGATCAGAGCATTTTTATGTCTTCGGAGATGATTTGATTTCACATAATGTCTATTTTACAGCCAGATATGCCATTAATTTGCATGATAGCGAGCCAAAATGTGACATTTTTATTTAGACGTCCCCACAATGTTTGGAGAACAATTGGGTGGCGTTTTTTCTTCTGTCAGTCTTTCAGAGCGGTGGCGTCTCATTATATCATATCTAACAGAGCAGTGAATAGCTGCCTCTCTCCTCACATTGCTGTGTCAGGTCAATGTGCCATTTTTTAAGTGGTGACGGGAGGGAGGAGGTGGGGGTATATTGTTGACAGCAAGATGATGATTACACATTTAACTCTTTGTTGTTGTTTACCAACAGCAGGAACTAAAAGAAGAAACAAAGAAATTACTTTAGCAGGCGCATTATACATCCTATATTGTCTGCCCCAAAAAAATACCCAATGTTTACTGCAGTTTTGCTGTGGACATCCCAACAGAAGAGGACTCACAACGCGATACAATTTGAATGCTCTGACTGCTTATCTGGAAATGTATCTGCAGAAGACTTTTTAGCCATATACGTCTCCAGCACAGGCCGACGCTCTCTCTCCTGTTAGCTCAGGCTGGCAAACTGGGCAAGTCTATGCTTGGTGCCTGAAGCACTGAAGCGAGAACAAGGGGCTTCTTTCCCATGAACTGGAGCCAAGTGCCAGCACTTAAGGTGAAGGGCCGAGGCGCTGGAGAAGTAATTTAATCTGAGGCTCTGCCCAATTCCCTGGGCGGCCGAGTTTAAGAAAGGTCACATAGAGAAACAGGCACTGGTGACCCCTTCCCAATTACGGGCGCTACAGCAGAACATATCACAGCACCGTCCAAAGTGACAGTCATTTAGCAGCAACTCATCTGAGGGGAGGAAGCGGGAGATGGATGATAAGGAAATAAAAAATGATTTGCCAGGACCTGTTAGCCACTTCTCTACACAGGCCTGCTGCTCCCCCAGCTCCTCCCTGTCTTATTCACACACACTCATATACTCCCTCCCTCTCTCTCTCTCTCTCTCTCTCTAGA
>CAFUXE010000156.1:262731-307792 GCA_903364295.1 Serranus cabrilla | reverse complement strand
CCACCCCCTGCCACCCCTGCTGCCCATCTCCCTCCTGCTCCACAGACACGTGACGACTCCGCATGATTATTGGCGCAATCACTCATGTAACAGCCTGCCCAGCTTTCCGTGGGGGCTCCAGTATTTGTCACTGTCACTTCCCCAAGTGCTCCGCCATTGTCTTGGAAATTGTATGTGTAAGGCAAGAGATGCCTGTGACCCACTTCGACAAGGGAGCCAGCGATGTGAGGGCGCTCATCACACAAAAAAACAGCAGTTTGATGTGTCCTATTATGTGTCCCAGCAAGAGCCATAAATAATTGTGACAAGTTTTTTGTTGCGCGTGAAAGTCCTTGACTCTGCCTCCTGTTCCAGCACCTCCTCTCTCGTATGGAGACGCTGCCAAGCACCCCCGATGATAGATGGCACGGTGCAGCAAATGACAACGGGATAGATTTTTAGTTTGTGCTTTGGAAGGGATCAGTAATGGTGCTTTGCTGTACAAAGCAATAAAAGAGAAGGACAAGAGACAGAGGGGGGAGAATGAGGGGAACACACACACAAAAAAAAAAGATCCATCGATGCCGGAGAGGGAAGAATGATGGTTGGTGACGCATGATTTTTGGGCGTTTGAGCACTTAGATATATGAAATCAGGGTTTGTCAAAAGGGAATGGTGGTGTTGCATTTGGCCACTCACCGCAAGAACATACATAAAAAATGCATGAAATACACTTTGTGGTATTATATTGTCCACTACCACTGAAGAGGAATAGTCTTTTCTTCTAACAATAAAAGAACAAATTGATATACCCCAGTACAACTGCATTGTTCCTGTTGTTTGTCTTTACCTCGGACAAACACAAGCTGTATGCAGTTGTTCAACTATTCATTTGAGTAAATTGTTTTTGCTCTTTGTTACTTGCCAAGCAGTGATTTCGGACTGCTTAGCAGAGGAAAAATTTCTGTGAAAAATCGACACGGACGTTAGATAAAGTACCACCTGCAGGTCCTGGGTGCCAGGCGGGCAGGATACTGGGAGACAGTATGATCAGTCATGGTAATGAGCACAAGGCTGACATACATGCTTTGAATTATATGACTTTGAGGCCCAGGCACCCTCAAACCAGGCCTCAGCCATTAGTTCAACCACTCTCTCCTTATCTCAGAGTCAAGCTGTGAAGTTTTAACAGCGCCATCATTTCCCTTTTTTCTCTTTAAATTGTCCCACCTCCACAGCAGTGCAGGGCAGGAATGCTCAGCAAGGTAAATTAAGATTGTTTGTGCACTTTGACATAATTTACTCTGTAGTTCTATAAATATGGGGAGGTCTTTTTGCTCAAGTCAACAAGTTTAAATCTAATAAATGACACGAAATGGCTGTTTGATGTGAGCAGTTTAAATGATACAGCAGCATGTAAGCATGTTTGTGCTCATGTTTGTCTTCTTTCGTTGACCGCAGACGCATTTGCTAATTGTATTCCGCTTCCTCTATCACAATTATTAATTTATCTCTTAAGACCACTGCGGCAGTGATGATCATTCATGTCGCCGCATCCGATAGTTAAGAAGTGGGCTTCCGTAAAAATCCATCATGTACATCAATGCACATTACTGAGGTAATTAAACAGGAGGTAATACCGCCAGATATCGTAAAATATCAAGGGGTGATCAAACGCCCCTTAACACTGTACAGCCTCAGCACATGGAAATGATGCAGTAGATGAGGGATCAGCTGCAAAAAATCCAACACACAAATGTAAATGTAATTTGTCTATTTTAGAGTATCTGTACCTTACCCCGTGGAAAATACTAATTATTTGAAATATACTGATTACAGCTAGCCGAGAAAGTGGCATTAAAATAATTACTTGTGAGCCCTCTCAGAGTTTGTACATTTAGCACTGTACCACCATTAGGAATAATCTGTCCAATTAAAGGTTGTGTAATTAATTAAGTGCACATTCTGTGAAGAGGAGAGGGGAGAAAATTTATCAACCTGCTGAAATATGACCTATCTTGTCCAAAAGACTAATATGTTTAAACAAAAGATGAAAATTGATGACAACATTATTTGTAACAAAATGCTCACTGTGCAACTATGATGCATCTGTACTTGGATTCGGCTTCGTAGCATTGTCCTCACAAAAGCGGTGATGTATTACCCCCGGCTGCCTGGCAATAACTTTCAATGAAGGGCGCTTTGCCTATCTAGTGAAACAGCCTGTTTATTTACACCACTTCACATCTCAGGCCTTCACTGTAAGCATCATCTGCTAGATTAAGACATGTTTTCATATGTAGAATTGTAAACAGGAGCTGTGTCGAGGCCTGGATATAGATAGATGTAGCAGTGGCATACGATGTTGTGAGGAACTCAGGCGGTGTTGGCACTGTGTGGACTTCCTGATACCACCACCCAAAAGTGTAGTAGAGCAGAAAACATCTTGCTGCGCGAAACCTGTCGGGTCATTTCTGTTATAGCAAGAAAATTTGAGCCAATGTCCTGTGTGTGCGTACGTGTGTGTGCATTTCAGAGAGTGAGCAAGATGCCAAGTGCACATTCTTTCACCTGCCATTACAGTGTGTTGCCAGCTCTACATATGGCCCAGATCAACACTTCAGGGAACAGGCGTCATAGCCCAACATTTAGTAAAGTACAAGTATAAACACATGTCTAACGCTACCATGACTAAGACATGTATACACTGTGGGCACATACTGCAGCAACACATTAATTTAAGTACCACTTCTGACTCAAACACCCAGGAGGTACAGCGAGTGCCACTGCAGAATTATTTCAGGAACAAAATAATCTCCTAAAAACAGCAATGATTTAAACAGATACTGTCTGAGACACTGATGTAGAGCTCAGGTGCTCTAAAAGTTAGACAAGGTGACTTTGAGAGCACCTTGGATGGTCTTTTGTAACAATGCAGAGCACCTGAAACCAGGCTATCTAATATTATCTAACTGCAGCACCAGCAGTTTCACACCTGCAGGTGCCATCTATAGGCAAAGGCAGTAACAGCAGCGGAGGATTGACACATGTCCCTGACTATTTTTACCTTTTATGGCTCGTGCTTGTGTATGATTGTACTATTTTTTTTTTTAACGCTGGCTGTTCCTGGGTCTGAAGGCACACCGATGGCATTGACACACTTTACGACTTTAATCGTATTATTTAACTTTCACATAACGGGGTATCTTCAAGCTGTGGTTTGCACATGTTATTGGCAACTAGGACAATAATACAGGCAAGAAGTGAGCTGATCCAAATTATTTGTGTGCTTAGTTGAGTTCAGTTTGACATAATGTTACAATTTTATATTTTATTTAAATTGATTTCTATTTCTTTTCATAAAACTATAACATAAAAATGCATTTACTGAGAAAATAGCTATGAAGCTCTTGGCCTTTAGGTGGCGCCAGTAATAAAACCGGAGCAGCACTTAAGGCCCTGGTGGTCATCAACCAATGTGGCCCTGGTTTTTGTGGTGTTTCCTACACTGTTTGCACCAGTCAACAGCTTTTCATCTGATTACGAACCTTGAATCTGCAGCAGAGAGAAATCCCTCTGATTGGCAGTTTAAGCAAATCAGTGCACAAGAAGAGGAAGTGAGGAAGTCTGAAGAGCAAATGACTAATGTCAAGACGGCACACACAGTAGATTCTCCTCAATTTTCATCGTCGTATGAAAGTACTTAACAACAACTTCCAGGATAAAGCAGACTATCAAAACAATGGTTTATATACCCGCAGTCAAACTGTAGGTTGCGGTTTCACTTTTGAATACAGACTACTGCCACCTGTTGGTAAGGAGAGTTATTACTACTCACACAGATTCAGAACATACATGCTAGTTGGCTGTAGTCTTTGTATTGTGTTCAAGTCAAGTTCAAAATCAGTTGCTTGTATAGAGTTGGTAGGAAAGGTCAAAGCTCTTGCTGTTGCTGGGATCTCTTCACAGTCTGAAATAATTGTTGATATTCAATTTTAATTTCCAAATAGACCGTTTTGTCCTCCTACACTTACACAACACGATAATGGTTGAACATGTTACCAATTTATGACATTTTGTTACCAAACTGAAAAAGGCTTCATGTCCTCTGCCGGAGCAGCAGGTGAACACAGAGAGAAGAATAGGGCCGTATTATGGGCACATTTTCTGTTGTGTAAGTGATTTCACAAAGGCACGTAATAGTTTGAGCTCCATGAGCCCCGTGGCCCCAGAGTGCTGGGTGGTGGAGTGCAGTGTACCACCGCACCTTCCCAAACTGCCATCCAGCTGACAGCTCCCAGCCAAGGGAGAGAGGAAGAGCGGCTGAGAGGAGAGGGAGACATAAATCCTATGTCCTATATAAAAAGAAATACTATCCGTGTCAAGGAAAGGTGGGATGCCCTAAAATGAATGATAACAGACTCATTAAAAATAACGGCCGCCTAAATGATAAATAGCTCGCCTCCTGAAAAGAGCTCAGGACAATGGCTTTAACAAATTAAGACTGCAGTGCTCTGCCTAAAGGTGTTATTGCCCCTTTTCTTTTTCACCAAAATATCAACCAGTAGTAACACTGAGTCTAGTTCACCATTATGGTCATGATGATCCCTTATGGAAACCATTTACATACTGTGTACCTATAGTTAATTTAGTTGTATTTTATTTCCACAAACTGTTTTTTTTAAAGATCTGGTTGCGGTTAAACATGCTTTTAAGAAAGTTATTCATGTGTGAAATTTAAAAAAAAACAACTATAAACCACTTAATTTATTCCACATCAGCTGGCATTTGCAAACGAGAGCCTAACAAGGATGCTGCTGGGCTTGGCACTACAAACAGACCACTATTAAGCATGTAAACCTGGCACCATGCTTTAAAAACCAATAGCCAGTGTCTGAGACAGATCTCACATTCCTAATGATGACAGTAAATTAAGCTAAACTATCTCCGCACATTCAAAAGTGTACACTTCTTTTTCGGACTGTAAAAACTCAGCCAGCGTTCATCAAGTATAAACATTTACATCTGTGTGACATAAACAGATTCCACCGCTGTAAATACTGCAGAGAAGAGACAGAGCCTGGGCCTGTCAGAGGGAATGAAAATGAGGAATGGATGACTCGTGCGAGTCGCTGACTTCTGAACTGATAGACGTCCACTCCGGAGCAGGCTTGATGGGGGCAGACGTGTCCGTGAGTGCACCCTCTCCCTGTCTCCTCTGTAAACACTGGCATTCCACACGCATGAGAACATTATTTAGCAAAAGCTTCGTCAAGAATTCAAAGACCTGCAATGACAAGAGTTATGTGGCTCACCCAGAATGGTGTGTTTTATACTGCTCCATGAATCATGAGAAACTCCTCTGTTTAGAATAGAGTTGCATGTAGTCAGATTTGGGAGGATGGCAACATGGACAGCTGTTACGTGGGCCCTGAGCTCAGGCAAGGTGTTGTTTAGTTACAGGGAATGTGGTAGTGACAACTTTTTAAGTTCAGAATTTAGTTTTTGGCAAGCCTCCAAATGCATAGAATGACAGCTTAGTTCCTGGCATTTTAATTCCAGTCTCAGTTCTCGCCCAGTACAGCCGAGCTCTCATGTCTGTATGTACTAACATTCTCATTTGGACGCTTGGTCAGGACCCCTTGGCGTCACTTTTTTAACCCACCGAGTACTTCCTTAGCGCTACTTTTGGACATGTTTCACTAACTCTGCTATGCCTCGTCTCCTAACACCAAAAAACACATGAATTTTCTTGTTAAAAATGCAACATTGGCCATGCACATCGCCCCGCCTCCCACCTCTACTGAAATCTGATTGGTTGTGCAGTAAATTGCGCGCAGTCTGTGAGACACTAGTGGCTCCATTAGTTAGTTTATAAACAACTTGATGCTATGTTAATCACTTTGTCATATTGCTTATAACTAATGCAATACAAGCTGGATTTAGCGCTGTGACAATGTCGGCACAGGTCGTTTCCCACAGAATTAGATTTTATGTGCGCGCGCTAGCAGCTAATGTTATGTACAATGTTTTGTTCATAAGATCAGATTTAGATTCTGTGTGTGCACGCAGGAGAGGATATTAACAGATGGGATGATGGTCGATATGTTTTTAAGCATCTGTCTGGATGGGACGTTCTCTCTTATATAAAAATGTTAAAAATGCTTAAATAGGTTGCCAAATATACCTGGATGGCCCACCCAAGTAAAGCATGCTACGTATGGAAAACACTTGGTTGGGCTTCAAATAATCTCCATTGACACATTCTGCATATATATTCAGTAGGTATCAGAAGCTTTTTGGTTTCCATTTGTAGTCTGTTTATTATCCGAGTATTATTGACCATGTTTGAGCCGGCTTTAGCTGACAAGTAAACAAGAATCGACTTTCTAGTATCTTAGCTAACGTAGCTAAACTGGCTACTTGTGAAGCAATCTGGTCGTAGATGTCCTCCCTCAAATCTTATGTCCTTAGTTAAGAACTGTACTGTAAACTATGACAGGTGCACAGAAGAAGAAATCTCTGATGTCTGTTTTTCAGATATCTTCTGGCTACATTAGAACCCCAGAAATATCAGCTCTTGCCACCAGACACCAAAACGAGAGTTTGGAGTATGTACAAACCTGCTCAAAGGACAGATACAGGAAACACGGCTTTGATCCATCTGACAGCATGCTCCCAGTACTATACCTGGTCTGGTAGAAACAAACCACACATGTACTTGTGTTAATGTCAGCACAAGTTTGATTTCAATTTTTTAGCAAATTCTCAAAGAGCTTTACACTGTTTTCTGGCTTAGTTGATTTGTTGTGGTCCCTGTGCCTTCATATTGAACTTAACATTTATATCTTGACACCCAAAACAAATGTAATCTGTCCTTGAGGGATTCTGTGTTCAGACAGAGGAGTGGACTGGGGGACTTCTCACTAAAGCAAACAACAAACAAAATCCAGCTGAAGTAGGTCATCGCCTGTGAGCTCTGAACAGTCGTTAGGTGTACAGGATACAGTCATACAGTACATGCATGTATTTGAAGTTGTGTCTGAGTAGTTATTTCTCACTGCCGCAAAGCTTGGCTACTACTTCTTAATTGCTTCTTGGTGCGTGAAATACACCACATTGCTTTTAAGTGTATCTCCCTTCATCTTTCTTTTTTCTTCAGTTTGCATCTTCAGTAAATGACTGCAGCATTTCATTCAGTGTGGTCATCTGAGACAGGACACATCACCCCTAAATGGACACTGTTTGGTTTTCTAGCTAAATCAGATATCATGTACTGTACTAAGTTCATTTAAATGTGCTTGCTTTGCTAACAAACAACGACCCTGTAATCTCTGTAATGATTTCAAACAAAAGTCGTTTAAGAGAAAATGGCAGTTTGAGTGAAGTTGTGGACAAGAGTTGCAGGGGAGGATGATGGGGGTTTCTAGGCAATTCAAGCGCTTGTACTGCTTGATTATACATAGCGACGCTGTGATAAGGCTTCATTGAAATTTACAACAAGCAATCTCTACCATATGGACTCACCAAATGGAGATCACAGACTGGCAAACGCAATCAGCTTTTTAATTAACAGAATTAACAGTGCGATGTTAAACCATAATGACAGCAATAAAAACAGTTGATGTGACAATCAAAGTGCACCAAAAACATTCATAACCATTATTTTCATTAGTCTGAGAGAAAGACAATGGCAGTGAGTGGGGTTATATTAGAGAGAGATCTCAGACCCCCCTGTAATCACACTTGAATTAGCTGCAGATACTGCAAGTCCTCCAATAGGCTATAAAACATGGGGTCACAGAGAACACTCATTTGGGTTTATCTTGGACACTTCATTTGATGTTGGCCCATTCTCTGAAGGACTGAGTGTTGTCAGAAGCAATAAACATCCTGCATTTTGAAACATTTCTGAATGTGAGACGAGGCCCAAATCTACAAAGTTGGCCGATTCCACTGAGATTCATCTTCCAAACTGCCATCGCAGCATTACAAACAGAGATCTGATCAGCAGCTCAAAGACTTTGGCAGAAAATAGCTGTTTATTGACCATAAAACATGTGCGTGTACACATAAAAGCACAAACACACGCCCACACGCTTCCACTCACACCAGTACAAGTGCACACACATAAACACCTACACATGGAGAGATAAACCGTGGCACCACAGCAAGGGCCATACCCCCGGCTACAGCACACAAAAGAAAGTCAAATTATTAGAAATAATGAAAAGCCATCAATAAGAATTCTGCAGAGACTCATTTCATTCTGTTTTCAACAGCGCTTTTCAGCCCATTATTTTCTGTAAATGTTAACATCGCCAAGCCTGCCTATTGATTCTATTATTTTTGACCTTGCATTAGTGTCGGCTAATCTCGCATGCTATAAAATTTCATTTCATAGTGAAAAATACTCCGAGGCCCTAAGGGTGAGTTATACACAGGTTGCGGCACCCCTGGGATTCATAAGTGCACATGCGGGTAAACAAACCGTACATTTAATGTTTCTTAGATGAGTGAGCAGCGCTGGGGGTTTCATTTCTTCCTAAACCTCAGGATTTTTTCTTTTCTTTTCTGTGAGGTGGCACAAAGTGAGGGTTAGGTAGAGAGGCTCATTCAAAGATGAATGCGAGCATCTTCCAAAACGATATTGTATTTTCACTCCCGTACACAGGCCTGAGAGGAATGCTGATCCAGTGAAGCCAAATACCCTTTTTTTTTTTCCTCCAACGCATGTATGAGGCATCGCTGGAGATTGTTACATTTTTCAGATCACATTCAAGAGTAGAGTGACCCCAGCTTGACCTGCATGGGAGAACAATGAAGCAGCAGACTGTGTTTCTACTCTGTTCAATATTCTATTCAATTGACACATAATAATACTGAGTGGTAGTCAAGAGATTTTAAAGAAATCACTAAATGTCTGATGAGAACTGGTTCCCTGATAGATAAGCCAAGAAATAATGTTGCCATCTTTTGTTCGATGTAGAGATGCCTGCAGTGATTACAGCTGTGGTCCACAGAGGTCCAGGACAGCAATATTCAAAATAAACACACCTCATTCAGACTGATGATTGTATTTAAATTCATAGAAAACACATCACCATGTAGGCGCTTCATAATAAGACATTTTCTAGTGCTTGGATTTCATTAAGTAAAGCAAATAGGAGAGCATTATTTAGTTTATCATGGTATTTTGTAAACCACTTTTACAAGCTGCCACTTAATTATTATTGAACATATTAAATTACATCACCGTTTAAAAAAAGATTATCAGGTGTTATTATGTAAAACTATTATATATATTTTAAGTGTGCCATAACTCAACTTCAACTATCATTTTATGGAATTTATCACAACCCAAGTAACACAAAAATGTTTTATCAGTATTATCAGGAGGAGCTTAAAACCAGAACCAAGTGGTAGCAATGAGAGTTTTTCAAAGAACAATAGAAAAGCAATATTAAGTCTGTAAGAACTTCCTAAAAAAAATGCTCAGTCAGCATAATACAGGTATTTGTCAGTATTCTCATCCCCAACCCGAAACCATGATGTACAAAATTACTTTTCTTTATGTGGTATTTTATTTTTCATTATTTGAGTAAAATTTTAATGCACATATTTTCCCACATGGGGCAGGGATCCATCCGTGTAAATGCTGTACAGAGAGCTTTTTTGTCTGTATTACACTCTTACTGGCAGCTGCAGTGCTCGAGAAATACAAGAAGAAATGCAAAAGTGCGACCAGTTTCTCTTTAATTTAAAATCTCCAAAGGAAGTGGAGTATATTTTCATTGTTTTCGGTGTGATGCCAAATGTGGGCCGAACTGCGTGATGCAATGGAGCTTAACTCCTGCATGTGGCACAGTGAGGTGAAAAATGAGGGTTCCTTTACCCTAAACATCCTAAGAAAAAAAAAGCTGTTTTTGAATTTGGGACAAACTGAACATACAAGTAGTTGCCTGAAATTTGGATATGGTTGCTGAAGTAGTTTACAAAGTTTTTCCAGACTTTTCCTCTTCTTGTTTTTAAATCAGGTCTCTGGTCATCTTCCTTGTGGCTAGTACTTGTACAAACTTTGTTACAATGAAGTGTAAATTTGTTCATCTGGTATTCCTGGAGGATATGGTCAAGTTTTAACTTTGTTTTGCATATTTTTGTCTTTTACTTCAGGGACTGCAGTCTCAACACTAACTCTAACCAAACAGCCTGTAAGGTCTGAATGGTCGGCCGAACAATAGGCTTTTTTCCAGAGCATAATAAGGCACAAAAAGCAGAATTATAAATTATTAGTAAAGAAAAGTATGCATACCAATAAGGCCGCTCCGCTCAGCAGCATGCAGCTGTATCAAGTGCTTTTCAGTTAGAGGACAGCAGGCCTCTGAAGCAGACTCATGCAAACTGATTGATTTGCAGGCTTTAATAGTCCAAATGTTTCTACTACTTTTTCTTCATTAGAGTCAAAATGCACAAAGACATAAGACATACAGAGCAATTCACCATAACGTCACAAAACAACACAGCTATATCTTAAATGTACAAATATATACATTATACAAAAACACAAGTACTGCAATCATTAAGTACAACAAGCCAAAAGGCTCCGCTATGAAGAATGTGAATCCAAAACGCCTCTCTGCAGTGCAGGGAGCTGATAATGTCACCACCTCAAGGAGAGGGGGACATTTTTCCTGTTCCCCAGAACTGTAATGGTGCTGCAGAGCCGTGGTTAGCCTGTGCATCATGTGGAGCCATAGCAAAATTCATGTGCTGTGTGCCTGTTTAAGTTTTTCTGTCCAGATATGTAAATCTCTTTTAGTTTGTCCAACATAAACCAGACCACCAGGCTATTTTAGCACACAAACAACATGTGCCCTGCTGCAGTTTATGAAGGTTGTTATGGTGTATTTTTTTAAATTTACCAGTAAAGTGGAAAAGGCCTGAAGGTTCACTGGACAGCCGGGATCTGGATGATCTCAGATTCCAAGAACTTCTGAATGTGATCAATACAGGCACAGAGCTAATATCATTTTAATCACTTGTGAGGACATTGCAGTGTTTAAGGACAATGTTTTTGACCCTGCCTGTCAGAGGAGAGCCATGAAGAAGTAATGTTATTCCTTTTTTCTTAACTAATAGAGATTCCCTATCTGTACGTAGGGCCCTCTGATAGGCTGAGGAGATATGCTGAGGATGATTACTCTCAGAGCCTAGTTTATTTTTTGTTTATCAGCTAAATACAGATGAATTAGCATCTTATCTTCAGGTGGTAACATAATGCACATCACTGTTCATTAATGGAGACCAGGTTTAAGGGTTTGGCGATATGCAAATATTTTTGAATTGGCCTTTCTTACACCGAATTTGTTGCTTTGTTTTTGTCGTAAAACATGTATTTGTAATTATTTCCACTAATAGGACGATTACTATCTGATATCTGAAGTTACCAGATTATTCAAGTGCTCATGTAAACAGCATAAACCGACAGCATTTTTGATGGATTATGAGAAATCTGATAAACACAGCTACCATTTTGCCCAAATACTTCACTTACTTTGGTGCATGTATAACATTATTCAGGGTTCTTTCGTTCTTTTACATCTGCACACGTGTAAAATCAAACATGAAACGAGATGTTGTTAAACGCAATATACACATCAGATCAGATTATTTCTATTACCTGATGCTCTTATTGTGCGCATGTAAACGAGCTGACTATTCCAATAACCACAAACTCTAGTTGAACTAAACCCTTAATTTGCCAAGTTTGATGGGAAAATATGCTAGCGTGCCGAAGAAGCGTCTGTTGCCGATTAGACCTGTATAGCCATCTACTGAGCTGTGTGGAAGTAGAGGGAGACCGTTAAATGAGCTAGCTAAAATGAAAATAAATTGCGTAAAAACATTGCCCTCTCAAAAACCGTGATGTTCTCAGCCAGTAGCGGAAATTCTAAATATTTGTTCAGTCACTTAACCCTACTAGTTTTTTTTGTTTCTTGACGATTCAGAATCAATCATCGTACCAATCACAGATCTAACCTGTCCTTTTTATTCTGGGATCATTCAATAAGCAGGGCTGTGATTATCATCCCACCTTTTTCATTGTGTTTTTTCTCAAGATTAGTCCTCAGAGGTGTGTTTATCTATTTTTAATGTTCCTCCTACCTTATCACGCTTTTCAATTTGGAACTTTTGACACAAACATGCAGGAGCACTTTGCTGCAGCTCCAAAATTAGAGAGCGAGAAAGAAAGCAGCAGAGGGAGAGAAGGAGAGAGGCCCAGTGATTTTCCAACTGTGGATGCCTGTGTTCTGGGTGTCACTTTGGTTAATAATCTCCTACCAATCCTTCAACTTGGGTGCACGTTCAGGACGCTGCAAACCATGAAAACAGCTGGCTTTGTGCAGCCCAACTGTCAGAGTCTCCTTTGCTGTCGATGATGGAAACATCAAACCAGTGAGCCGTGAGTGGACATCTCAATCTGAGTCTCTTCAGCTCAGCTAAACCACAGCCGTCCTCCCACTGATAATTCATGCAACATACACTCACATTAGGAACACACTGAACCGTCCCTATACAGCCCTCTCCTTCTCACAGCAATACACAGGCAGCATCAAGCTCAGTAATTCTGTTAAACTTGAAATGAAATGGATTTTTGTCATTAGACTTGGCTATCACTTTGATATACAATTGTCCAATAAGCATCAATTCAATCCATTCAGGGCCCGGCACTGGCTCTTTTGAAATATTGAACAAAATAGTGAATTTAATGGAAAAAGCTTGAGTTCAGTGATGTACATAAGCGAAAGCATTTTCTCACAAAGTACGCAGTTCAAGAAATGATCTCCATTCAGGGAATGAGCAGTGAACACAACATCAGTCCTTTTCAGCTGTTTCTACATTATCGTGCTGCTCTCTGTTGCTTTGCCAGCATGCACTCAACCTCCCCATTTATTTTAATCATTGCACAAGCTAAAAAACAAAGGAGGCCTATCAACATACATAATCAACATACGTGTCTAAACACTTCCAAGTCGTTTGTCAAATAAAAACAAAGAATGTCTCGGTATCTGTTTAGAGTTCCTGGATGTCCGATGCATTTATAACTGGATTAAATGAAAACATGGTTTTAGTGGATTCATTTTCCACACAGAGCAGCTTGTAGCTGATGTTCAGACGAGAGGCGGAAGGAATGCTTTGTGTTTGTTTTTCTTCTCCAGACCACCATTATGTGTTTTCAATATGATGTGAGTTGGAGATAAAATTATGGGAGCCCCTGGGGCTCATCCGAGTTCAACAAAGCGCCAAGGACAGACAACCTTAAGCCCACACAGTGCTACAATGCTCCTCTCATGGAGAATGTAATAAATAAATGAGCAGATGAGTTTGGTTCTGACAAGTGAGGGACATGGCGCTCCCTGTGCATTTTTGATAGTGATCTAATTCATCTGGCAGGCGTGGATGTTGATTAAATCAGAATGTCAGCCACTTGACAAGACAAGACACAAGCCGGCGTGGAACCTGTTTGAACAGCGTGAGCCGTGCAAGATGGCCAGGGAGATTTGCAATGCTGCGTGTCCGCTGAACTCCACGCACCGCCCTGTTATCGTCGCTTACTACAACATGTCCGGGGAGACAGACAGACAGACAGACAGACACAGAGAGACGTGGAGGGATCCGCCGAGGCCCACCTCTTCTGTTCGCTCTCAGGGTGACATCAGCCCTCTGACACTCTGGGTAAACACAAGGGTGTGATGGCACGTCCATGTTCCCCTTCACTCACATGTGCTTGATGCCTCCATCAAATCTCCTTGACAATCACAGAGCTGGAGGCAAGACATATGTACGTGCTGGAATCACACGCCCTGTAATTATGGTGAACAAAGCCCCTCTGAGCAGACTCACTTTATGAAAGACCATCAATAGAAAATCAGAGCAAAGAATGCTTTGGGTTGGTCCGTCGGTAGCGGCACACAATAGGAATATGATAAAGGGGGAGTTTCGGAGACAGAGATCGTTGAGGCAGGTTGCTATTTAACTGATGAGTGCCTCTCCAGAATCACTGTATCCGTGCAAAACTATTGCTTTCCCTCAAATTCAACACAATACCCCAACCATCTGCCAAAATACGACAACAGACTGATGGAAACAGACTTTGTGAAATGATACACATCACTTGAGATTCCTGGTGTACACGCGAGTGACGTTACGCAACTTTGCTAACATAAATCAATCAAATATAATAACTATTTTTATACAATATCTTTTTCAAAACTGTAATGGACTTTTCCACGACTCTGGTCATAATTCTCTGCATATTGTTGAATTATAATTTGGCACAAAATAGGTTCCTTGGCGTGTCCTCTTCTTTATCCAGTTCACCTTCCTGCTTGCACAGCTCCAAGGAGGTCAAAGTTACATGTACAAAGTCACTCTACTAATCTTCTTTGTCACTCATAAAATTTACACAACATCTCCCTCATGGAGGCCTGTCAGTTTGCTGCTGCCTGTGGCTGTCAGAGAACACAGATAATTACTCGGAGGGATCGGAGAAGGCCTTGATTATTTATAGGGCTGGATGTCTGAAAAGGAAAAAAAAGATAGTATATGCGACATTGAATGATTTCTTGTCAGTAATAACGCAACAATATTATTGTGTATAAAAATCTAGTTTTGCAGGATAAATAAAAGGCACAAACTTTTCTAGAATCTCCAATTGACCACAATAAATGGACACAGATAGATTACAAACATTAAGTTGTCTGTCATACTCGGGCCTCGACATGTCATGCTGGATGTGCGTCAGTCCACTGCCTCGGAGTGATCCTGCTCAGATGAATAACGTGTTTTAGTTCACCTTGTTGTTGTGACCTCACCTGCTGTTTTGTGTGTATTTCTCTCCCATGATAACAGCATGAACAGCCCATGAATTAAACTAAGCCTCATGTGAGAGAAAAGAGAAAAACAAGCAGCTCTTCAAGAGGAAATGATGATCACAATACAGGGATGTGTGCTTTTGATTCGGCTCGTCTTCAGATCTTGAACACCTCCTTTTATTTCCAGATAGGGGATGGTGCTGTAATGCACTGTAATGATTGAATCTCCCAGTAGCTTTCAGGATTTAATACCTCTGAAAACATAGCCTCAAATCTTAACTGTCTATATTATGGAATGTTAATGATTGCTTGAGAAATTAAAGTCAATTAACAACAACTCAAGGTCAGGTCATTTAGGCAACAAAAACTATGATGAAATATATTCGCTGCTAATCTGTTGATCATTGAATAAAAACAAAAAATTATTTTGAAAACAAATGAATGGGCAAAGGAACTGATGTGCTTGCAAAAATGTAAGATTATGAAGTGCTGTGGACGTAGATGAATGACTTTCAGTTGGCGATCTTTATGCTGCTATCGGAAGGAATCAGTAAATTCTAGGTAAAATAAATCTTGCAAACTGTACCAGTAGTGTCGGCGTCGGGTCTATATTCTCACATCGGTGATCCTCGAGACTCACATGAGGAGTCTGTTGAGCACACAAATCGCCAATTAGCAGACGAGTGTAGTTAGCATCTTTTAGCTTGTTTATGCTGTCTGTTAGCTCTTAACTGGTGCCTGAAACAGCCGTAGTTGTTGTGAAACATACAACAATATCTTCTATAATGTATGTTTTCACTCTCTGTTCTGATATTTCTGAGCTGTGCTGGAGGTTTCATGTTGCTTTTGCAGCTTTTGATTGGCCTTTCAAAGTCGCGATGTACCTAATCTAGCTTGCCTAGCATACGTTTGATTCTCATATTGTAGTCGAGTGTCAGACGGACATCTCGTCATTCAGTGGAGGAATGTTAAAACAACCCTCTATACAATTCAGTATAGTCAACATTAGACAGTTTAGGTGACATAAACATATGAAAAACACATTTTTTAGTGAAGGGGGGACTTTAAAAATGTAACTGACAAAACTGACTAACCAAATATCCAACTCAAACTTGATTAAAACTAATATAAATTTTCATTAAAGAGTAAAATTAAACCAGGTGTCTGAATTAACACTGTTTAAACTGCTCTTTCTTAAGAGGTATACACTAAATAATTTCAGCTAGTGACGCAAATCTTGCAAAAGTACATCACAAAGCAAGGAGAGAACCGAGTAAAACAGGGAATACAGAAATAGCGCTGTCAAATAACCAAAATTGTTCCACCACGGGCATAAAATAGCTCGTTCCAATAGGATGTCATCACTCATAGTAAGAAGCTGATTAAGAAAATACGTTGTCTGGGGCTTTAAGCTCGGTTAATTAAACCTTTAAGAGTAGTAAAATAGTTGGAGTGACCAGTATCCAATCCGTCTCAGGCTGGTCATACCTCCAAATCCATGTGCCTATTTAAGTCTAATATGCTACTTAAATGCCAGCTTAATAAGAGATGACAATTCCATGTGCAAATCAATTTGATATCTGCGGGGAGTGAAAAGTGCACATCACACATTACGAGCCAGGATCAAGCTGGGGGCAGGTGCCTCTCTTCTCAGAATTACAAGGAGAGTTTGCAGACAGATATGAATTTACAATTAGTCTCATCCTGGCGACTTCTTAAGGTTTGTGACAGTGTCTAGGGTTCCACTAAAGGCCATGTGTGTGAAGCCATGAATTTCTTGCGACAGGCTATGATACCAGAGAGGCTATATTTAGGGAGGATAACTAGTACTGCACGGTATAATCTGACATTTGTACCACAAGGGAGTCATACTGCATTGCTCACAAATGACAGTGTCACTGTTAGTTTGTGTCCCCGGTGGAATAGGTTAAAGAGAACAAAACATGTTTTTGCAGTGGAGTGCCGCTCGGCAAGACAGATCTAATAAAACTGTATTTGATTGTGGGGGTATGATCTGACTGTGGCTGTCACTGGTGAGTGAGCCCCCTGAGCGCGGAGACAGCAGCAGTCTGGTTGAAAAGGAACAAAGAGTCCCTGGGAGCGGTCTCAGTAGACTCTGAAACAGGAGTCTGCATGACTGGCCTGCTTTTGATGGCTGACTTCAGCAGGGCATTTCAACTTCCCCTCTAATTCTCCGGCCCTCTAACCAGGGACAAAGAGAACAAGCAGAGGCCACCATTGTTCTCGTGTTACTAGCTGTCGATTTTTCTTCAAATTCAAAATTTATCAACCGAAAGCATATGACT
This sequence comes from Serranus cabrilla, assembly GCA_903364295.1. Lineage (NCBI taxonomy): Eukaryota > Metazoa > Chordata > Actinopteri > Perciformes > Serranidae > Serranus > Serranus cabrilla. The sequence goes on along the minus strand of CAFUXE010000156.1, from coordinate 290,631 downwards.
TTATAAGAGCTGTTCATGAATAAACATCCTGCATATCCTGGGCAACATTTTTATCAATCTGCAGTTACATTTTCTATCTGTTCCCTCATGCGGTGTCGTAGTTTAAATTAGAACGTCAACCAGCATATTTGAGTACCTGTCAAATCTTTTTAAAGAAAACAAGCATGATGTAATTCTGTTCAACCAGGCAATTCATTAGCCCAAGTCAAACACTCGTCCTTCTGCAGTTGGCTGCTGTTGTCCTCCCTGCGGACGCGGAGAAGCCACTTAGGTCCACATTTCACCAAGGTGATCAAACCTGCGTCAGCCTACACCTGCCTCCCCTCTCAGGAGGAACCAGGACAAGCTGCACAACAAAGCTCCGGCAGCACACTTGGGGAGTTCAGCTAACTGCGTCTTCAATCACGGCATCTCAGAGCTATATCCGAGGATCGCGGGCATTTAGGATAAAAAAAAAAAAAAGCAGGAGTGTACATGGAGGAGTTTGTTTAGGATGCATACTGCACCCGCTGATTGATGTATGAGGAATATTCCAGCCACTTAGCTACTGTAGTGCTCTCCTGCGTGACACCTTGCATTTTCCTATGCAGCCTTTACGTACTCCTCCGAAGCACCCTGCAGAAGGAGAAACAGTATCGCCAATAAATAGACATATGGAATATGAGTGTTGAAGACATCTTTACTGTGAGACATTAAAGACATGTTAGCAGAGGCACTAGAATATTATACTAGCTAGATGCTCAGTGGAGATTTGGGGATCAGCAATGTGCAGGCTGTTTTTTTTCAATGATATGTTTGAATTATTTCTTATGGGTGTGCATAATGGCAATATAAATCTTTCTGGGTGTGCAATTACAAAGACTGGCATGGTCTATTCCCCGCTGGGTGATCGCCTGCGAACAATGACATATTACCGGCTGGCCGGCAGTGGTCATTAAGAACTGATATGGGATTTATGGCCAGTCTTTAAACATGAGATGGCATTAGAGAGATTTGAATACAGTCAAAATGGCACAAAGAATCCTGCCTGAGCAAGATGGAGCTAATGAACTGTGGTCGGAAAGCAGGGGGATATAAAGTTATTTTGGGTAAAGCAATTTCTCATCAAGCAAAATGAGTCTGATTTTAATCAGGGGTTGTCAGAGTCCATAACAAGCTCGCTGTGTTATTATGGTATTGTATTGGTGAGGTTTTATAGGGTTGTAATGAGCAAAAGTCGAACAATTAATATATTAACACACGGCTCAATTTGTAATAATGAAATGCATGTTGAAAAGCAGATGACAAAATATGCAACGTTAATATGAAGTATGAAAAGCACAGTGTGATTATATTACAGGGATTCAAAATGATACAGACCTTGAGAGGCGGTACAGTATCATCTCAGTCAGTGTTTCCGCATGACAACAAAAGCTCTCTATATAACCATCTTACTAATTTCCAGTGGCAATTAAAGAGTCTTACATTCCACACGGTACCTGCTGAGAGAGTATAAGGAGCTTAAACATCAGATGTGTTCATTGGAAAGTGAGAAATAAAGACTTTGCCTCATCATATTAGTGCCAGCCCTTAAAGTGACTGTTTATCATGAGGTAGTGCTCAAGGTTTTAATGAGCTCCCTGCCTGTTCTAGTATAATTCCAATTAGTCCCTCCGTCTCATATAATGGCATGATTACCTTGTGAAGCCTCCATTGTTTTCTGTACAAGCCTTGAAAGGAACCCTGACTATTTTAATCTGTTTCCCAGTGGCAGCACACCTGCCAAGCCAGTTACACCTCCTGCAGAATGATCACAGGTATTGGTTCATTAATACAGAGAATGGCAGTGTATGAATCCCCCCTGGTCACACCTAGTGGATAGATGAGAAAATGAATGTTACAATCAGATTTTCTCTGCATTTCTCTTTCAATATTATATTCACACCATTCAGAATTACACTGAATAAGAAGTAGGAGGAGTTTTACAAAGCGGCAACAGTACTGTACTTATCTATTTCTATTTTGCTCAAACTGCTTGTAATAATAATTCAGTATTTGCAGAAGCTCTCGGCTCACTATATAAAGTGTGACTGATCTCAGTCAAAGTGACAACAAATCCTGCGGCTGTGTCAGCCTCTAAAGTAAGGCCCATTACCTCAATTTTGGTCTCTACCGTTTCAGAGAAAGAGAGGAGTTGGAGCTATTTTTGATCAGAAAAAACCCAGGCGAGAGGAGAATCAGTCATTAGCAGCAGTCATTTGCACTGTCGTCTTGTTTGGACAGCCCGTGGCTCCCTCTTGAAGACAGTTCTGGTTCTGAAGGAACTGCACCCGCCTCGTTCCTCGCAGCCTCGGCGCTCTCCACGTTCGGCTGATTTACCAAGAAACTCGCCGCACAATCATTATGATGTCTCACTGATGCCATTTGTCAGAAGGGCATGTTGGGAAAATGCATAACGAGAGTAAAAAATGTTCACTAACTTCATGCAAACGAATAATTGAGCTAATGTTGATTCAGGAACTTTTGCAACCGCGAGGGCAGCGTGCTGTAACCGCACCATATTGTTCCCGGTATCTAGGTAATTGATTCAGAGCTCCGAGGACACTGTCTTGCACAAGAAATGTTTCATTCAAATCATAATTTAACAGGGTATCAGCAACAACGAGCACAATAGCAGAGGATGGTAATAGCCAGAACCTAAAACTGAATTTAGATTTTCTCTCAGATTTGACACTCGTGCTGAATAAGAGACAGGAGGGAAGAAATGGTAATCTGCAAGAAAACCCTTAAAAGAATCAATTTGGCAAGGTGTCTGAGAATGTGACTTTATCCGGCACTGTGATTCCGACTGTCTCCTGTTAGAGTGGGATGACTGTCTTTCTTCCCTGCTGACAGGCAGACCCAGGCCAAATTGACAGTTCTTTAAAGCGCCTGACAGAAAGCCGCATTAATTAAGTCATTGCTGGACTTTAATTGTGTTAAGAAGTTGAAAAAAAAAATCTAATATGAGAAAAGGTTACCAAGTCCTCCGTGGTGTCAGATTTTCTACTTTCTATGAATATTAATGTGCCTAATGAAGACAATCTTCGCTTCATCTCCCCATTGTTCTGTATTCAGGTGCCAAGCTTTCACAGCCATTGATTTGTTGTTAAAGAACAAATATGTCATGCGAGAAAATGACTGCCATGTCTTTTATCTTAAATTTATCAAGAAAAACGCCTCTTTTTTCACTTGAAGTGTGGATTTTTTTTTTGTTATTCTAAAAAGATTTTAGCTGAGTGAGTGTCATGCAAAAGTTGTCAAGGTGTGTTTGGGTGTTAATTAGATGTGGTAAGCCAATTTTGCTATTTTTCTGTGAACAGGGAACAAAAGGAAATTCAGATTTCATGAGGTGCGGTGGACAACAAATAAATACACAGCCAGCAAAGCAAACCAAATCTTTGTCTTTAGCCAGAGGCATACAATTATTTAGCTTTTAGCGTTCACTTCCTGAGCATATCCATTAAAAAATATATTTGTTTGTAAAGACAAAACCGCGCTGAATGCTATCAGGGTAGGAAGAGAAAGAGTAAACACATTTGGAGGATCATGATTTCTCCACGGTGGAGAGCTGCTGAGGTGCGACTGTCTGCCATTGCTGGCAGATAAAGTCATGTGATAAGATATTCGATGGCAAGTTACAAGTTCTTTGTGCCTGCCACACAGCCTGGGGGGAGAGCAACACCAAGCGCTCCCCAAACTTCAATATTAACCGGGCATCATGATTGCCAGGCATATTGAAGAGACAGAAATTCAAATGAACCTCTCTCTCTCCGTGATAAGACGACCTGAGTCCTTGTGAAAGATGAGCTATGGCTATTTCTGGAGAACGAAGTGCTCGGTCTCGCCACAGGGCAAACCCTGAATAGCCAGGGTTGGAATTACTTGAAAAGAAGGACTGGCTGATGTACTTGGCACTTGTCATTGAAGGAGTGTCTTTTGTTCACAATGCCATAGATCTCCATCTGAGGAAACTGTACAAAAGGACTCATGTATTTGTGAATCCTTTTGTGAAAAATTAACAGACGCACGTTGCAGAGGGGAAAAGGATGGTGTCAGAAAATTAATTTTGCAATATCTCATCTGAATTTACTGTTTAAATTTCGGGAAACCTGGCTCGAAACACACCCCATGTGCATCTTTTCCTCTCGTCGTCTTGGAGGGCCGTTGAAAGGAGACCAGTCACCATAGCTAATTTATGTTGTGGGCTGGGTGTACACAAAGTGTGAAGGATGGGGGACTATGCACATGTGGACGTCCCTTTATTGCATCTGACAGAGACGACTTCTTTCTGATGTCATCCCTCTGCGCATGTGGGAGTCAGTGAAGTTCACATTGTTTCCCACCAGAAGAGACACACACACACTCACAGAGGAGGAATCAGTCAAAGCTGTGCTGAGATCAAGTCTCAGACATCATCAATTTAATGCTTCCTTCAAGGGGCGACTGTGGTTTTAGGTCTTAAAAGAGTGTATGGTAATTCAGGCCGAGATGATCTTATTCAGTGAATAAAGTGATAAATTTGTTAGTATTCACAAAACTTTTCAGCTCAAGAATGCACGTAATGTACTTTTTGTCACTTAAAGTCCCAATCTGTAATCCATAAATCATCATGTGTGTCTTTTAAAATGTCATATTAATGTTTTTTGATGTTTTTACATCAGTAATTTTTTTGGGGAGAAACGGCGGGATATCTAAGTCTATTATTTTAATGATGATTAGCAGATTTTTAATCTATAACTTAAACTCCACATATTTAACATTTATGCGGACAAGAAAAAAGATAGATTGTGGCTTTATCGCCCCTCCCTGTAACAATTTATGTTACATAAAGCAGATTTTTCAAAGGTAACTCTGCAGGGGGAAGTTCTTGCTCAGATTTACTTTAGTTCCCATGTGCTGTGAACCAGACTTGCTTTTATTTATGGGGAAAGTTTAACTTCTGGCTTTGTGCTGCAGTGATTATAATGTCGACACTGAGGCATTATGGAGTCCTGGAATGAATCAAATATAAGCGCTACGTGGCGTAAATCAACCCACAGTGTATACGTACAGTATATACATTTCTTATACAGTCCTTATTATTATCATTACTGTTGTTATTATTATTTCATTGCTTTTTTATCACCCTTAATAGTGCCTAGACTGACCCAAAAAAGACACAGAAGAACAAATGAAGAGCAGCATCAGAGGGAAAGTAATGAAACGTCTTTCAACAACACTTTGTCTCTGTTCCTTTGGCCAAGTCTGGGATACCTATTAACATTCCCTTTAAATTATTCATTCTGATGGATAAAACACCTCCACAATTAATTGCATGTGAGCCACCCAACCCCCTTAAATCTGTTGAAGAGGCTGAAATTCACAGCGGGCACTCGTTAAATGTATAATTTCCTTACAGTGGACTTTTAAATATGGAGCGGGATATAAAAATAATAACTTCTAGGTAAATACAGTAAAATAGATGGCTGCTGATTAATGGGCATAGCATGAAATATTCTCTCTTCATCAGGGCCCCCCTCTGTAATAATGTGCCTTGAGGAGAGAGAAAGGAAAGGAGAGACACCCTTCTGATATGAAACTTTCCTATCGTTTGTATATTCTGTTTCATGGACATCACTTCAGAGCAAATGAGCACCACACGTCTCGCACGCTCATGTAAATTACATCAGATTCCCAACCTTGCACCATCCACTGTGAAAACGACATTCAGTGTTATACATTAATCATAAACATCATCAATATGTGCACTATTAATTGTCATACTTCTTTGAGAAAGAGAAGCTTTGGGGCTCGTGTTCCACAGTGGGGAGGTCTTCTCTGTCTGAGGTGTTAATTTGTAGATAATGTGTAACGTGATTTCATTTACTAACTCTTCATTCATATTTGATGTTGTGAGAAGTCCTGCTTTTTACTGCTAAGCTGCTGAACTGTAGTGTTGTTTCCACTTTGAGAGGAATACATTTGTGCCTCACATTCAAGGATTAAGTGGGCAGAAGCCGGAATATTGATGCAGGATACACACATAAAGGCAGACTGATGGCTGCTACAAAACTGATGTTAGTGTCAGTATTGACGTTTTTTGGACAATGCCATTTTAAAAATGCAAACTCAGAGGCAAAAAAAAAAAAGTTACATAAAAAAAAGCCATGCCGTAAGCAGAGAGAGAAAATAAGCATTGTGTTTTTGTAAGAGTCTACTGTGCAGAAGCTCATCCAGGAAGAAGAGTGTGCTGCCCAGCTATTTATTGCTATGCTGCTGAATGCAACGCCAGCTCAAAAGGCTTCAAATCATCGGGGAGATTGTTAGGCTTCTGTGAAAATTACGGAAATGCAGGGGAAATGGATGAGCAACACTTCATAACAATTAATCAGGGGCCGCTGATTAATAAAGTTCATTTTTTATTCTCGATGATTCAGGGGATTATCAAAAGGACACTGTCCTTGTCATTTTGATTAACAAACCCATCCTCGCTCTGGAAGAGGACGCGCTGAAGGGAGACGCTTTCTTTCGCCCATAAAATAAATATTGAATGAGAATATTAACTCGTTAACCTTGACAAGTATTTGTAATTTTCATAAGGGGGTAAACTAGCAGATTCAGCACAAAAACTGCTGTGGGGGTTTGAGAAAAGGCACGGGAAGAGGGGCGGGGGGACGACAACACACAACAAATTAGAGAGAATGAAGAATGCTACTGCATGAATCCTGTCATTTTTATGGGCTGCAATGATTAATTTGTTTGTTCAAATTCTCAATTAAGCCAGGAGGAACTGGCAGAATTAGAAAAGGAGAGCAGTGCAGTGTTGTCTTGGCTTTGCAAGCGCCCTGGGGAGATATAGCCCTACCTGATCTCAGGTCATCAGGCTATTCTGCAGACAGCTCACACAGCCTGCAGCAGGGGTGTGGTGTACGTCGTGGAGATTCATTTCAAACGGCACAGAAAAAAAATGTAAATCAAAATATTTCGTCAGCCCTCCCGATAAATCATTCTGCCTTTTCCTTTCATTTGTCCAGGTCGCCTTGTCAAGGGTAATGCCCTTAAAATGTCAATTGTCAGAGAGAGCATGCATTGCATTAGACATAAAGTACAGTTCACCACACACAAAAACAGCAGTCAGTCGCAGTGTTATACAGAAAGAAATAAAATATGGAGCTTGCACTTCCCTATTCCCTGGAGGCCCTGTGCACTTATTATTTGTCAGAGTGACAGATGTTTTTCAAATGATGGTGTCTCATGTGTGCTGAACTTCCACCAAAGCCCTACTGTGAGAGACTGCGGGACGTTATACACCATCTGATGGTGGAAACCTCCATGGACTGAATCCCTGTGCTGCTAGGCTTTCTGCAGGGAAGCCTAACAACAGAGGAGGAGGTTGTCAGGGTGGTCTGCTGAGGTGATCGCAACACTTTTCCAAGTAACAGCCGGCTCCGACCTGCACCTGACTTACAGCAGCAAGCACAGAAACTCAGAATCCACATTTAGATTTGCTTATTGGAATTGAATTTGCAGAGTGCTGTGAATTTGTTTTGGTGGCTGCAACAAATATTATTTACAGCGCAGACATAAATATTAATATAGACTGAAAACAAATTTGCAAGTAAACTGTGCGACTGCTCACTTCCACAAACAGCAGAAAGAAGGAGGTCATTTTGCAATGTGCATTTTTTAACTGTGTGTGGGAGGAAAACACTCAGGTAGCATCATGGAGCTAAAATAGTTTTAGCGGGTGGTTGTGGAAATATGCAGCGTCTACCAGCACAGAGAGGGTCAATGAGGGATGTTTGCTGGACTTTCAGCACGAACCAAAAACACACACGCATTTTATTAGATATTTGTGAGATTTTTACTGATCAGTCACGATTCAGCGGAGGTGTTAATGCTGCGCATCACCTCAGATATGCAGAAACCACTCGTGTTTTAAAATACATGTACTTCACTTGAGGATATCCCAGAGCAAATACTATTTTTGTTCCACTACATTTATGTAACATCTGCAGCACATTGTAAAGCTACATTTCCACTCTTAAACAGCCCACTTAAAGAGAGAGGAATCACAGCAAGTGTAGCTGGATCACTGCCTCTGAGCTGACCCACTGATGTGTGGACAAAGTGTTAAGACTGTGCTTTTCTTTTTGACACAGTGCGTTTAAAATCAAGTACCACACTGTGTTTGTTTAACATCTTTATGAGGCTGCTCCCACATTTGCTCTGTAAAGTATTTGTTTGCTCCTATTACAGTTTCGTAATATTGAAATCAAACAAAGGAATACATCCTGTGCGTTCACGTGGAACTTCTCAAAGAAAAAAATCATGTGTAGAGAGGGTTGTGCCTGTTCTACATACGCTGCAAAATCCCCAAGCAAAAGTGCAACTTTGTTATTGTGTTTACGACCATTATATGATTTTTGTAATGAAATCACAGTGTGTTTTCCGGACCAGTGGGTGCTTTTAATAGTGTTGGCCACCTTTCTTTTTCCAATTCAAGGTGTCCTCTATACCGTATGTATATCCAGAGCAGCAGCATTGACTAGAGCCAGCACTTGTGAAGCGAAAATGCTTATTAGTCAAACAGTCCCCATCGGAATAATGCCACGGTCAGCCAGTGGTGAGGGATAACTCTGTGTGGATGACACTCTGGAGCCTATTCTGTAGGGGATCTGCTTTAGTACAGCACGCACAAACATGATGTATGGACACACAAGCAGAGAAGCATCATGGGACCACACAATGGAAGAGCTGCGGATGAGTTACTGTAGCGAGAGCAGGGCTCGCATCGAACGTGCTCTTCAAAACAATGACAGCATGTTCTAGTTTCTGTTTAACGATCCATTTGGCCCTGCAACCTTGATCAAAAACAGTGGGCAAAAATAAAGCAGTTAAACATGAATACAGAATGATTATAGGCAATGTTAAAGGCCATGTCCTCCGTAGAATCCAATGCATCCTTGTGATGGAAAGAAATCTACTTTTTTATGTTTCTTAATGACTAAAGGATCGCTACTGAAAAAAATAAGACCATCGCTTCATCCGCATGTTTTAGGGAAATAGTTGCAAGCTTAGTGACGTCGCTGGGCTTGTTGTTGACCTACACAGTATAGCTGTAGAGTTAATGACTAACACACAAGTAGGCAGAGAGCATGCCAACACGAGTCAGTCTGAACACTTTCTATCTCCTCTGTACTGGACTTTTTACACCCAGTTTTGTTATAGTTTTGTGTTTTATTTGCACACACATACCGCAGCACGAAACCACACAATAAATAAAAAAATATAACACAGATGTCACAGTAGTAGACAAGAGGCAATGAACCCTCCAAAAAAAATCCTAGAAAAAACATGTTTAAGCCAAATAGATGACAATATGAAATACACAAAAATAACAAGATATCACCAAATCAGTAGACAATAATCATGCAAAAGGCTGAAAAAGCAACATAAAAAAGCATGGATCAGAATGAATCAAGAACTAATTGGGTGTCATGAATTAAATGTGATGACAGTTTCTTTTACGTTTCGACAGATTTTGATAATGAGTATTTTTGCATTGTGTTACTTTGGCTTTCCAGATCTGAGAAACCATCAGCCATGTTTTGTTTTGTAAAAACGAAGGTGAAGATGGTCAGCCTGTCTGGTATTATGGAAACCTGTTTTATTCCATAAAGAATCATTACAACGTTCTCTATGGAATTAAACTCAACAGAAAAATGTAAAATAAAAATCTCCAAAACCATGTTCATAAGTTTTCCACTCTTATCACAATATCACCAACTCTGGCTGGTCCAAATTGTCCCGAAATTCACCAAGTTATATGTGAAAATATGTTGTCCTCTTTGTGCTACTGGGTGAGGTCGCTAAACAAGTCTGTTGCTGAGTGGTCTCGCATAGCCAGACCTATCTCCACAATTTTTTTAAACTATAGACTATGTATAAACGTGGACGGCCTGAAAGCTCCACATGTGACACCAGCACATTGTGATCGCCCCCTGGTGGCCGGCTGCATTATAAACCCCGCTCACTTTATGTTAGTAACCAAAAATTCGAAGTGCACATCAAACTTTTTTCTCAATTACTGTTTCAGTTATTCTAGGAAGTTGATGTATGTTCAAACCTTAATGTTTTATTGTTATTTTATGCTACAAAACGGAGGTGTAGCATTAAGACTGACAGCTTGCATTGCACTCTGATCTGGTGGTGTTTTCATGGAAACTATAACTTCACTGTGCAGACTCTGGTCAAGTATTTTTACTGACTCGGATCACTGACTCTTGGATAGTACGTTGAACTAATCTTTTTTTAAGTAAATTCCTTCATTTCGTTCATTTTAACTATTGTGGCGCTGTAGCCCTGTGTGACCACTGCCTACTGCTCATCCCACAGCCTGTGAATGTGTAGGTTCCTGGGTGTGTGAGGAGCCCTGTGGCTGAGCTTCCTGTCACGTGACACATGTAAGAAAGACCGATCGGTATGAACGAACCACTGTGCTTACTGCTCATCCCACAGCGATGTGGCTGAGCCGCTACCGCTGTCGCATGAAACTTGAGGACGCATAGTTGAGTCCCGAAGTAATAATTTCCGTTTCCGTTTCCATGTGATGAGGGAGCTTACTGCGTGAAAATGAACGAATCAGTCGAAGTCTGTCTATGGTTTTAACGCTGTGCTAGCTGCCTGCTGACTACTAAGCAGCAGCTCTAAACCTTTGTTGGAGGCTGACAAAGAGAAATAGAAAAGCACTCGGAGAGGGCAGACCTCCGCCAAGACAATAGGGTCAGTACGCAATACCAAATAGCACACTTGAAGGATTATATTGAAAGCATGTATTTTGGGAGCACACTGGCATCAAAATATTTGATCCACTAGATGGCGGCAGTTAGTGAAGGCAATATGGTCACTGACGCAATAATATAAATTCTAATCACCTGTTCCTTGTCCCAATACATGTTTCATTTTCATCCAAATCCGCGCTGTACTTTTTGAGTTATTTTGTACACAGACAAACAGACAGACATCAGAGATTAGCCAGATTAGCCAACGATAGCTTCCTTCACTTTGGGCCCTGTGGCTCTCAAAGTCAGCAGGATAGTTTGTCTACTAGTCAACCGTACAAATACAAAAATACGTCTTGTGAGTGAATTTGTGATTTCGATGAAGTGAGCGGATTTCCCCGCAAAATTTCACAACTTTGAATGCTGGTGTGACTGGGCCTTAACAGAGTTATATTTAGTCTGACTTTCATTGCCAAGGCCCTTCAAGTTTAATACAAAGAGGTTTGTCAAAGCATCATATATTTATGTGGAACATTTGCTGCGTATGGGGAAGAGGAAAATCAATTTCCCGCCCCCTCTTGATAATTGATCGTTTTTTCTGAGTGTACTAGAACGATGACATGCCAGGGCTATCGTACTTTGAATGGTAGTAAAGCAGCCAACACCTGCTTGCCTATCTGTCTATCTGTCTATCTGTCTATCTGTCTATCTGTCTGTCTGTCTGTCTGTCTGTCTGTCTGTCTGTCTGTCTATCTGTCTGTCTGTCTGTAAATATCACATTTACCTATATCACCTACATCAAGTAATTCAGAAGCTTTGCTGTTCCTCAGCCATGTAATATGGTTCTGTGTAAAATAATAGAAAGCACTGAGCAGGGACAGGGTTGTATACTTTACTGATTTAATTCCTCATCTCCACTTAACAGCCTCTAAGACACCTTGTCATTAGCCAGTAAACCTTCTCAAAATAAATCCAATCCCATAAATCTACCTCTGAAGGAATCTGATACTTTTAAAAAGTGACAGTGACTGACCTTGAGATTTATTTTTGTCACACCAGAAACTGTCTCCCTCAGCAACGAGAGATGTGCCTGTCCAGATGGTTTTGTGTGGCATCGTCTTGCTAATTGTCAGTGATGCCATCAAAGGGATGTAGCAGACCTGACAACTTAGCTGATGAGCAATAAGATGAGTATGAGGGGGGAAATTAGAGCCAAAAACATGTGACAGTTATTTTGTGCAGCCTACCTATGCTTTTAAGCACTTTAAATCATTTGGCTTCCTTTGTTTCCTGCATTTGTTGCAGACTTGAATAGAAAGAAAAGGTGTTATTAATAAACCAGGGTTCAGAATAGTTATTATTATGTCTAATTACATTATGCAAGCTATAAATATCTCTGAAAATATAATAATGCAGCATTAATTCGTCCTTAATAGCATGCTGTTTTAAATATGCCTCAGAAAACCGTCTCTATGGTAATAGAACGTCACATGTTTTTTGAAGCTATCACCTGTCTAAGTTCACTTTAAAGTTGAATAGGCTGCAGCACAGAAGCGCAGCAGTACGTCCCTGGTGACTGTGAAACATGCAAGACAAAACATATGACACAGGGGATGATCCTGACCTGAGAATGACATGTGCTAAAGTACATTATAGTCATTGCCAGGATAAAGGTCACATTGACTCCTGCTATAAATTGGACAGGACAGCTCCAGCATACATGGAGTGTCAAGTGTGAGGAGGTCTGAAAGAAAATCCCTCGGATGTTTCGGGACACACACACACACACACACACACTCAGGCGGGCGGACGGATAAAAGTGTCTACGTCTCGCTCTCACTTGTGATTAGCACACTTAATCATCACATTAAAGGAGAAGTCGGCACTAAGTTCATCATATAATGGAGATACAGTGAGTGAGACGTAGGCTTGTGTTTTTCTGCTAGTGGTCATCAAAATGCTGCAGAAAGGTAGGTTCAAGTTCAGGGTTTTATTATTGCGCCTGTTTACACAGTTAATGAGCAAATTCCTAGTTTCAACTATTCCGCTGCAGAAACAAATATATATTTACATGTTCATTTGAGGCATAATAGTCTTTTGACTAAGAATACCCTGCCTGGAACAGCAGTAAGCGCAAGAGCAGACTTTTGCTCTGAGATACAAAGGGAAGCGACTTGAAAGGAAATAAGCAAATGAATGCAATGCCTCATTAGGCGGGCTTTATTTGACCGTAGCCAATTAGAGAGCATCTGTAATTTAAAACAGTCAACCTAAAAAAAGACTCAACCAAGAACATATTTCTCTCATGGGACCGAATGCTTTGCCTTGTTTTCATTCAAATTATTTTTTTTACCAGTGACATTTTCTATTTGAACGGATATGAATAATACACAGAGGACACTCAAGTTTGGAAATATGCAGATCGTCGACCTACAGTAGGAGTTAGTGAGTCGAGATGAAAGAGGGATTGCATGCAGGTCAAGGTTGCGCGCTGATGTGTTTGGCCTCGCTCTCGGCTCGCTGTGCTGACTTGTTTTGCCTTTGCTTTGTGATCAATATCTCCCCCTCTGTCTTAATCAACGACCCGCTGAGGTATTTGCGGGCTGTTACCTTAATGACACAAAGGTGCACTTTGAAAAACAGAGCTGCAGTCAGGGCAAGACTGACAGCTGTTTAGCCATGAATCACACCTGGGTGTAGATTAACGTGGCACTCCTCACAAACAGAAGCGGCACTGAAATATTGATAAGTAGAAGAAGATTCTGAGGCATGTGGGAGTGATCCGCATCAAAAGATATGACCGAAACAAGATCCCGACTGCTTACTTTGCAGGGGGAGCCTCGTGAAAAATAGTAACACCTGTATTGCTTATACTGGTTGTTAAGCATTGGAATAAAATTTTGTGCAATATGCATAACCAAATGCTGGAATAATGAGCCATCTGTATGTGTGGTCCCTTCCTTGGAGATGCCAAGAACGGCACCATCTGTGATGCAGCTACCAGCTGTTTTCCTTCTTATTACATGTTTATTAAAAGCTGAAGTTGTCCTCTTCAAGAAGAGTAAAAGAGAGCATGGGTGGCAATGTTGGTTATCTGATTGCCTCCATCTCCATTAGAAACAGACTTGAGCTCCGTTCCTGGTCCTATAAAAATACACTAACTGTTTCAACAGAACAGAGGGAGTGCTAATTAAATACTCCTTCTTTTTCATCAGCGACTCGCAGGAAATTAAGAGAACAAACACAAGATTGAGTGGCAGCAAAGCAACAAACATGAAAGAGGATGAATGAATCTAATCCACCAGGACTGGAAATAAATATATAAATGATGTCACTTACCCCACCTTCACTTAGCCCTTTGGGTTTGTATTTCAAAATCCCTCAGCGGGGTTTACGCATCTTTTCTATTTGCATTGTTTTCAATTTTCAAAACCTATTAGCAAGATATCGATCGACCACAATTGAGCATTTATGCACAGCAGGCAACCTACATCCCTCAAGTCAGAATCAGATCACATCTCCCATAATTGAGGGTGGCAGAACTGCAGACCACCCTCTGCAACTGTCAACAAATTTCAGGAGCTCAAACTAAGATGCGTCAGGGATGCATCCTGCGCCGAGTGATGGACACTGAGAAGGAGAACTGGAAATGTCCATCAGCATCCTCTGCCATGTGCTGAACAAGACAGGTCAGGTCTGAATAGACACTGACAAACCCAGGGTGGACACACTGTCGACGCAGACTAAAGCAATACCAAGGGACAAGTGACAGGCTGCTCTGATGCCTTACTTAACTGCAGCACACGCATGCGGGGAGGCAAAAATAATGCGTGTGGGATCGGACACCCACGTGCACGCTCGTCCATATGGACCGACAGACCTCACACCCTTAAAAAGAAGATTAAATAAAACTTCAGAGGCTGTGTTTAGCCTAATACGAAGAAGTCAAAATGCTGAAGGCGGCTCTGTATGTTAATATCTGTGATGAGAATCCGAGTGCAGATTGTAGTCTAAAACAGCAAATTGATATTTCTGACAGTGCATCCATATCTGAGGTTAGTGTGTTCACTCTGCTCAATGCTCAATAAAACAAACAAAATGCCATCTATTTCTGTATAAACAATTACCTGCCATAGATTGTAACCTTATTGGATCGAGTGAAATGTTTGAAATAAATCATTAAAGGCGCTGACAGGGCATTTATCTTCACTCTTGCTTTAATGCTCTGTGCACAACACAGTGGATGAAGTCAGTCAAGGGTGTGTGTGTGTTTTTTTTTTTTTTGACTAAGCCGGGCCCCAGTGTGCCTCAGTATGTGTGCTTGTAAGAGCACCGTTGCGTGTGTCAATCCTCCTGTGGAGCCATGTTCTCAAAGCTCTTCATTTTGAAATCAAGCATGAATAATTAAACCATTTCACAAGGCTGCTTTAACGATATATTACATGAGAGGAAATAGGTCAAGCAGCAATGTTAGAAAGATTGTTTTCATGGATGTTATTGGGTTAAAAAAGACGGTGAACAATAGTCCCCACCCTTCACTGCCCCATATAATGTATTTACTCTGCAGGATGATTGGCAGCTCCAGCTTCAGACTCATTTTCCAACAGACATCAGTTAAGGTTACATCTGGGTCAAATTATCATTCCACCTGAGATAACACGTCAACTTTAACCCTTTCACTGGAGGTGATGTTCACCAGCACACAAAAGGCTTCGACATAATACACAATTGGCAATTTTAAACAGTTTTTGTACTTTTTCTAAATTTTATTCTGCAATTTTTTAAAGACACAAATGAATTTTTGGAAAATAAATTATTTGAAAAATGCCAAAGAACATAAAATTTGTATCCAGTTTCTAGCTGCATGTTACAGGGGACGCCTTCCACCGTATGAAATAAAGAATGCCTGGTTGAATATCTTTATATATATGGAAAATTGATAAGCAAAAACTAGCTTCTTTAAACATGAAGCAGACCTGGGGTTTGTGGAGATGTTTGTCTAGCTGCAGGAAAATTAACATCCAGTTTCCTCAGTTTTTAGCTCTGGTTTTGGTCTCAACCAGCTGTTGTGAGAAACAGTGTGAGACTGTTGTTTTAAAGCCTTGAGTTTGGCATCTTGGCTGTCACCATGTTGTTGTTTTTTGAGCCAGAAGTGACCATATTTTGATTAGAGGGTAGGACTAAGTTATCAGATAGCACTAGCTAGCTAGCTTGGTTTGCAAGGTGCAAAAACAGCCAGCCAACCCCTTGGACTGTTGTTTAGTACAACCGAATGTTGAAGAAGACATTTTTAGGCGACCAACATTTAACTGTCATGGAAATATCAATTTCTGTGATCAGAACACGTGAAGGCTTGTGGTTGTGGCATTTCTGCCCTAAAGCATACCATGATTAATGGCCTTTTTTACAGACAAAAGTCACAAATTTAATATAATGCTGTATTGAAGAAGACTTCCTACTGTACATAGAGATTGAGACTATAAACTATGAACTGAAGTAATAAACTAAGTGAGAACTAAAATATTTTTTCTCATAGACTTCTATACAATTGGACTTATATTTGCAGCTGATGGATTCACCCCCTGCTGGCTATTAGAAATAATGCAGATTTACTTGGTTTATTTGACTTCACCTGTCAGGCAAAGGTTTCCGCTGGAGTGTGACTGCTGCAGTGACCTTTGACCTTTTTTCTTTTTAAACATCAAAGCACAAACAAACCCTGCAACCAGGCAGTCGTTGTACAGTGTGACGTAGATTTTATTCAAACTAATTAGCATGATTAAATCTATTCACACATTGCATTATGGGCCTTTACACACTTTATATTTTACACATACTGTACACACCAACTATAGCACTTATTTTTCAGTGTATACATTTAGTGACACACGGAAAGCCCGTGGTTGTACCGAATCAAAGTAGTCACCAAAATAACGGGAGCGTGAGGTAGTAATACATGTCACGAAGAGAACGACAAGTACCCACTTGTCAACCACCAGCAAAGGGTACAAACCGTGAAACAATATCACAATGGTTTCTGTGTCTCTATAGTACACTATAAAATTGTAAAAAAGAAGTAAGTTCTGACTGATGTGAAAAAAAGCTCCAATGATCTCTGTCATCTGTTACATTCAGCCCTGAGGACAAACACGCTGAGTCCCACAAAGCTCCTTTAACTGTGCTTTCAACAACAACAACAACACTCACATCAGCTTTGTTCAACCTCACCTACTTTCAACTAAACTGTGTTCTTCTTACACAGGATAGGACCACATGCTATTGTGTGTATAACCATGAATACCCTTTTACCTCAGTGTGTTGTTGAATGAATTGTTCCATTGCAAACATTTCTTTTAACACGTGAATTTAATGTAATTAGGTCTGTTTCTGGAAATGCTGTCATCAGAACTGTAGAACCGAGGAATCGTATCAAGATGCGTTAAATGATGTTTACATCTGTTTATATGATCACAGACTACTACCATCCTGTTTCGTGTGATTTGTTATTCCCCATCCTTGAAACAAGTTCTTATTAGGCTTGCATCATTATATCGCTGCACTATAGTCCTGCTCTGGGAAATTTTATTTTTAACCGCTTGTCAATCACGCAACAGGAAACTTCGATTTTTTTTTTCTTTTTTGACATCCTCTGAATAAGTAATAGCTCTTTGTTTTTAGCTTTGGTAAGTTTTCACAAGCATTACACGAATTACATCTTAAAATCAAGCAGCTGCTTTTGACTGTATGCATATGTTGTTGTTCTCCTTTGAAAATTATAAAACCAGACTTCAATCACATGCTGTCCATTGTACATGAAATTTCATCTTTGGATTAAAGACAGGTTTGGTTTTCCTAGACCGTCCTCCTTTTATCATGAGGATTATAATTAGACTCCTATTGTCGAAAGACTGTAACTAAATAGTTCAACCGCATAATATGAATGAGACCAGTGTTATGATACTAGAAACTCATGTTGAGTCCAGATTTTGCTCAAATGGATAATTGATCGGTGTGGATCAATAAGCTTTTTTGTTTTTAATGTTCTAAATTCACAAAATATGAGCAGGTCTGTGATGCTTTTTTGTGTTGAATTTGAACTCGCTCTGTTGCTGCACATCCCTGTTTGTCAGATGTTTGCTGGATTCTATTTCCTTGCCAGAAAATGTTTAAATGCATTTAAAAATATTCCCCATTTCCCATGCATAATGTTTGTATGGCAAAGCTAGCTCATGTAGAGAGTAATCATTTGGACGTTGTTTACAGAATGACAGTTCTGACCTGTGAAAAAGTGCCCATAAATCTGGTGTGAGAGTTAATGTTTAACAAACCACAAGGCCATAATGGACAATGTAGTCGTTTCAAAACAGAAGAATTCCTGCAAAGATCAAATTGAAAAAAAAAAAAAAACAGCTTTCACTTGGATTTTATAGAATATAGTTTTGAATACATTGAGCCGTGTGAGCTCAGATCCAACCAATTAGATTTTTTTTTAAATGTTAGAGAGCGGGAGAAGACAGGCACAAATGTCAGAGATGGAGAAAAGGAAATAAAACAGCTTAATTATAGCATTGTCCTCTCTGTCATCCCACTGGCTGAAACCAAAGAGTCCAAGTTCATTTTGCCTCAGGGCCACGAGTTTCATAAGGAAAGCAAATCTGTCATACAGAATTCATAATGAAGAACTTTATCTGATAAGGATTTTATGACTACCGTTGTTTATTTACACAGCCAGCAGAAACAGATCAACATTATGAGGGGGGTTTCTATGTGTCTGAAACATTTAAGAGTATTCATATACATTTTTGCTAAAGTTTGATCTCCACCAACTTCTGCAGGAAATTAATGGCTTTTTAGCTGCTAAATGCTCCACTGTTTTCACCAGCTAGTCGCCAACTTTGTCTATAATTTGGTGCTGAGCAGGTAACATCGGCCTTCTGCATCAGAAAATGACTCTGATGAGTTTGGTGTGTCGAGCACAACAGTAGTGTTGAAAATCAAAACAACTATTCACCATTTTACACTGGGCATGTAGTTGGTTTTTTGCGATGCTATCACAGCTGTGAAAATGAAGAAAAACAGAAAAAGATGCTGGCTATAAGCGACTCCTTACATATTATACATGATAAATGAAATACATTTTGAATATAAAATATTAAATAGCAACATTTTAATGTCATCTTAAGCTCTTTATATTGTAGAGAAACAGAGAAAAAATGATTTCTGAAAATCCATTTCTTTGGCTGGAAAGTTGGGTGGAGTGTTCTATTGAACACTGACATTTATTGACAAATTCAAATTTTTTGTGTACTCACACACATTGTTAAACTCAATCACTGCAAGACATTTCATGAAGCCAATCTTACAAAATATTATCACTTAAATGTACACAAAGTTCAGTCAATGTAAACATGAGAAACCAAAAATATTTCCATTACTTGTTCAGCGATGTAATGCTTTTGTTCCTGGAAATAGACTGGTCCCAAATAGTTAGCCTTTAGCAAATTAAGTGTTGAGTGTAAAGTTTTCTGCCGGCAGCAAACCAGAGGCCGAGCAAAAGGCCTTTTTGAACAGGCACTGTGCTATTATCACTTTATATAGAATTGAGCCTGGAGGCTTATATCAGCAGCCATTTCTAACATATTGTTTATATTTTACTCCTAACAATGGCCTGCTTTGTCTGACTTGTACTGCTATATCCCATCTTACTACTCTGGTTGAATGTGACGTGTAACATTGAAGGTTATCCTGAATCTTCACAGAAACAGTGTTGTTCCACCTCTGAATGGTCCACAATAGACTGTGAAGATAAATCAAAGTTTTTCTCACTAGAATGATGAGAGGTCGAAACTCTGGCGTCCGTCAAAAGATACTTTCTGAAAGGACGCATTCTGAAGCTGCTTTGTTGACAATAAATTAAAGGCTGATTTTGTCGACACTCCAGGAGTACCATGGGTGACTTCCAAAGAATGTGGGCACATTTTCTGTTTCAGAGCTGCCTGGAAATCAAGCGTACATGGGTGTAAAAGCTCAAACAAACATTCAAAGAATGTACAAACTGTGCTTCCTGTTATTTGTCGGAGAAGCAGCTCCACTTCTTGATGAGATCTGAGATTAAATAATGGCTTATCTGATATCAGGTTTCGGGGAACATCTTGCTTGTGTAACTGGGAAGATTCTCAAATTCTGTTTATTTTTTTAAATCAAATTTATGATTTCCACTTGAGGTTTGTTTTCCTGTCAGGTCAAAGTTCACAGATAGAAAGTTTGTGTCTGCTTTCTCAGCTGTTGAGCTTTATATGCTTCTTTACTGCAAAGAGAGCCACAGGTGGCTCTACAAAAGCACTAACAAGACATATGTTTGTCACATTTTGTTACAGTGGAGGATCACACTTAAGCGAAATCTGTCGAAGTTGTATCCCGGAAAATCCTCAAGCAGCCAGGTATGAGAATTGCAACCATGTGAGGGAGGAAAAGCTCATCAAGACTTAAGGGATGACAAATTCCACCATCTGCATGTGGATCTGCCGCTGACACTGATGGTAAGTAAAAGTTTACGATACAAGTGCAGATGAGAAAGTTTTTCAGAAGCAGTTAGGTAAATAAAGGTGTGGGCGAGTCTGTGCGGAGATGCAGATGACGTAAGAGTACAGCGAGCTGCAGCGGAGCGCGGCCATCCTGGGAGAGATAAGGTGAGGTGGTGGGTGCTGCTGCTGTAACGCCTGTCACCGCACACGCATGCTTTGTGTACACACAGGGTGTTAGGAGCTGTCAGACAGGTATGGCTCAAGCTTGATCTGAGCCATGATTGATCGCGCAGGTTCAGGTGGAGTTCACGGGAGGTCTCTGGTATCATTGGCAAAATGAGTGACAGACACAAAATAGGGTGATGGAATATTATCAGGAAGCCATTTGTAATGCGGGGCGAGCCTGGATCTCTAAGGGGTGTTGTCTCTCTGAAATGAAGTCATCCATCACCTCAACTTCATATTTGATTAGGTCATGAGTAGCTTTTAAAGAGAAAGAGAGGCTTTAGAATGGAGCTGGCACAGTTTGATAACCAAAGTTAGAGGGTGTAGCATAAAAAGAGCTCAGTTAAAATACTGAGTAATGTAAAAATGTTGTTAAAAAGTGGCGGAGACATAAAGGCTCAGATGAAAATACATTTTTAAATGGTCTTCAAGGAATGCAATTCTGATGGGGGATCAGTGTGAGGTCAGAGTAGATAAGAGGGTTGGGGGAAAAACTGCAAAATGGTGCATCAAAATAGCGTAGCTTAGGCTACTGCAGCAGCCTGTTCTCTTCACTCTGTGCACAAATAACATGCACTTTCTTATTAACTTCTGTGGCAAAAAAATTGCGTATCAATACATTTCTGGGTGGGAGGGAAGGGTGCAGCAAACACAAGACTCTCTCCTTTCTACAAACCAGTTTGCACTGCTTTGTAGAAAAGGATTACAAATTACATGCAAAAAGCTTAAAATGTGTGCATATAACTTGTAACATGTGCAGGAAAAAACTTGCTGTTTGTCACATGTGACTGTGCTGAATACAGAGTCAACACTATGAAAATACGATGAATGGGCGTTTCCTTCTGCTATGTTTAAATTGCGTTGTATGTTTTCTTATTGTGCTATTGATCCTTTCTCATAGTGTGCTCATTCACATTTCTTACATGTTATTTTTTAGCATTTCAACACAATTTGAGTTTAAAAAAGGACTGGGACAGAATTTCCTAAAGTATTGGGAACATGTCCCCAGTACAAATTTTCACCTATGAAAGCATTTTACAACACTCGTTTCAGCTCTGATAATTTTTCATGTCTGTGGTTTGGTCCCATTCCCTACACATACTTACGTTTACTGTAGTAAACTAAATAATTTTTCTTGCTGAAAACTGGAAATGGCTCCCCGCTAGTACAGAATACTTTTTGGGAACAAGATTAAATTTTGACCAGAAATTAATAGTTGATTAATAAATTTAGATTATTGATTCATTTTAATTTCTTTTTTGGTGCAAAATCCAAATATTTCCATAGTTTCAGAATTATTTTTAAGGATTGGCAGCACATGTTTTTTGTTCAACAGTATAGTGAGTACTTTTAGATTTTGTATTTATTGGTGAGGGAAAATAAGTTGGTTTAAGTCTGGCATTACATACTGAAATTGATGGACATTTTCACAATTTTTATGGACTTTAATGATACTAAATATGAGTTTAAAAAAAGGCTTAAATAGCTAATAAATAGTTGGACTAATGGCTTTAATCAGAAATCAGATCAGAGATACATGTCTTACCAGGAAAGTGAAAATAAAGGAGATATGAGCTGATTGCAGTGATATGATAAACACTGAAATGCTAGGTGACCTTATTGTTTATATTATAAGTATATATAATCAGATGTTTAAATTACAGCAAATTATCTTATTTTGAATAGAAGACAATTGAAAAGTTACACAAATGTAATCAGATTACACCACTGAAATGCCGTATCCGGTCATGTTTTATGACAAATTCAATGTTTAAAGTAACTTTATCAAACACGATTATTTTGATAAGAGCTGCTCAGTCGCATTCAGTGTGTAAATGCTCAGTGTAGCTCGTTCAGTGTGTGTTGTGAAGAGGAACAGCTCAGCAGCAGACTGATGAACAGATGCAATCTGCTTTTTAAAAGCTAAACGTTCATACGAGCAGGTTTTCCCTCACAACAAACACGCTATTCTGCAACTGCTGTTCGTGACTGCAGCGCTTCTTTATGTCGGAAACCTCACAAACTTTATGTCTTTCAACGAGCGAGCAAAGCGGAAGCTGTGAGGAAAGGAGCTAAAAACAAAAAAAAGAGCTGCATGAAAAGGCAGCGAGCACAGAGTGATAGAAAGCAGCAGCCCAGCAGCACACAGCCTGTGCTCCTGCCTCTTTTCCCTGGCCTCTGTTCCTTTAATAAACTCATGGTTATCTAGTGTAACAAATGTCTCGCTGCCATCATCAAGTCCAGGCGAGGAGGGAGGAGTTTTTAATGTTCAGTTTGTTCTATGGATCGATGTCTGCTGGCATCGCCTCTCCCCTCGCCTGCACCGTGCGTAATATACTGTACCATTACCAAACGCTTTTTACGCGCATTCCCTCCACATATTATCCGCCGAAAACTGCCTGCGGGACTGACTGACACACGTCGATCAACATATGTGGCACTGATGGACGAAAACGGATGGTGAAAGGAGACGATTCGCCCCCCGTAGGAGGAGGAAGAAGAAGAAGGTGAAAGAACAAGCCCGACTGAACATCTGTTTCCCCCCTCCTGAAAACGATTCCGAACTGGATTTTTTTGATAGTGAGAGAGACTGAACTACTCCGAGAGCCAAAATAAAGAATCGCACACACTCTCTCTCTCTATGCATGGACTATCGTAGACCGCATTCAGATTTCACCTGGGCACAGTAGTGAACTGCGACTCCAAAAAATGCCACGGAGGAAACAGCAGGCGCCCAAACGGGCTGCGGGTAAGCGATTTTCTTTTTCTTCCAAAAACCTCTTTGATAGGAGTGTAATATTTGTGTATTACCTTTGTTATGATTCTGTGTATAGCTCGCATATAGCACCGGGTTTCCCCCTCAAACTTTTATCATGTGGGACCCCCGAATAGATACGCATCAGACCCCCGCATTTAGTGAGATATTGTCCCGAGGAGCCTCATCTGAGCAGGTTTTTATAGTTGGGTAGGATTTAGTAGGCTACAGTTATATAACTGTGTGTACTGTGCTGAAGAATATGGACTCAGCCACCTTTTGTGCTCATTTAAAAAATACTAAAATTCAACTAATTCTCATGTCACCTTCTCAAGTGCTCCAACAGGGGCCTCTTCTCCAATTTGGGCACCACACTGCTGTAAGAAAGTGAAATGTTTAAACAATAGGAGGGGAGATGCAGCATCACAAGCTGCTTCTGCAGCTGGGGGTAAAATAATCACACTAACAACGCAAAGAAAGCTGTTCATTAGGTTTTTAAAAGGACAACAAAGCTGCGTAGTTATTCCTCAATAATCCTACAGCGTGTCACTGGACATTTATTCATTCATTGATCAGAAAGTTTTCACTCACAGTTTAAAAAACCTCCCTCAGTGTGTTTGATTTGACCCTCTTGAAGTGTAGAGAGGGGCTGAAAGATGTGGAGCCGCTGTATCCGTAGCAGATGAACTCTGTATGAACTCTTCATAATCTTATGGACAAATGGAGAATGGGTTACACTCACTCACACACACACTGACACACAAATACACTCCGTCCATGCTGCTGGCGGGGAGAGGAGGACGGTCACACACACACACCTCCACAACACACACATTTCACTTTTTTTGTCAGCGGGGTAATATAAAGAAAAATCTGCCTTATGCTTATGTCCAGTCCAGTGTTTGAATGATGAATTAATAATCTGATCTTCAAGGAGGCCCTCATACAGTTTGGGTCATGTGTCAACAGTAAACAGGTTTTGTGTGTTGTGTTCTCGTAATGTAATCCTGTAAGATTTTGCTCTTTTGGGACACTAAATCACAGCGTTTCCTGTCTTCCAGCAGACACCAAAACACCCCACAAATCATCTCGTTTTATATTCCTTCCCCCCAAAAATGCACAACTCCTCCTTAAGAAATCCACACAAGGTCACAAAATCAATGTGAAACTTGACCTTATTTTCTGCAGCCTTAGCTTCTTACTTCATGTGAATTTTGTTCCCAAAAAACGGCCTCATTATGATGGAGCTGCTGGATTAAAACTAGATTGATCAATGGTATTTCAGCGTATGAGGATGCAATTACTTGGTTGTGGTGTGTTGAGAAGTTATCAGTCTTTATTATGGTTGCGGATGTAGCAACCAGATGGCGATTGTTCTCTGCCAATAATAGCGTCTCTTTATACCCGCTTAAGATACTGAGACCCTTATCTGCCCGGCACACTCTCAGTTTACACATACACATGTACGCACACACACAAAGGCACTCGTTGCCATACAGTCACACACTAAATATTTTTCCCACATTTCAGCCTCCAAAAGCCCCCTTTTCTTAAAAACAATGCCCCCAGTTTTTATTCAGAGAACTTTTGAGAAGATGCCTAAGTGATCCCTTTACACGCTCTCAGCTGCCTCGCCTGTACTCTGGTAAATGTGTCAGCCCTATAGAGAAATAAGCCTTCCAGAAGAGTTTCTTCATTGTTGAGGTAATTGTCTCCTCTTTGACAGGCACATTCATCAGTGGCTTAATGGTCAATCAAAAGTTGGCAGGCAGAGTGTTTTCATTCTTTCCTATCCACTACATTAGGAATACTTAATCAAAATGTCTCCCGGTAATGGCTGTGAAGAGTTCATGACTGACTGATCCGTTGTCTGTGCCGATAGAAAATTAACAGCTCGGCACTGGAGAGATGTGGGCCTGCAGATAAACAAATTGTGCATTAATATTTCATCTTCAAGACCTGGGATGTGCTATCAAGCGGTGGAATATTCCTGGGCTGTGTTGTCATTTTTCTCGCGTTCATTTTTTTTTTCCTCCTGTATTCTTGAAGGCTCTTTGCAGCTGTAACTCATTTCACTTGATGACTTTACTGGGGTTACAGAGAGTGACGACAAATTGATTACCTGGCAGAGCAAGAATGGAGCGAAGAGAGACGCAGGCTGACAGTCATGTTATAATAATATGTTTAATGATGTGTGGAGGGGGAACAAGGAGAGAGGAGTATTGAAATAAGAGCATGGAAGATGCAAAGGAATAGGTTTCTTTTTTTGTGGCGCTCTTAAAGATGCAGTATCCTTCTTGGTGGAAATAGTATT
Organism: Serranus cabrilla; assembly: GCA_903364295.1. Lineage (NCBI taxonomy): Eukaryota > Metazoa > Chordata > Actinopteri > Perciformes > Serranidae > Serranus > Serranus cabrilla. The sequence goes on along the minus strand of CAFUXE010000156.1, from coordinate 265,029 downwards.
TTGCAAGGTGATGTATAAAAAAAAAAAACGCCATTCCCACCTTGAGCATTAATTCTGGGGACATTTGGCATCCAGGGTGCTTGTAATCTCCTCTGGGAATTGTATTATTAATAGGCATATTTGTAAACGTGAGACCACAGACGCACTAGTAAAGGCCAGTTGTATCTGATTTATTTCCTTTTGCATACATGGTTTGTATGGTAATTTAAAATGCCAATTACTCACCGGTCCAGGATAGGATGCACTAAACCTTTGCTTTATCACTGAGAAAGCATCACTGAGACAGAGGGCTATCAGGCTACAGATTCCAGGTTGAAATTTGTGTATCAGGTTTATATATGGTGTAAACGTAAAGCCCTATAAGTGCATGGGATGCATTTTTGAGTGAAGGGAGCCATATGTTATTTTGTGGCCGTGGGAGTATTCCTCTTACTGTTTTTTTTTTTTACAATAGCTCTGTGCCTCAAACCGTTAGCCCAATTTGCTGTTAACAAGATAAATTGGAGAACAGACAAAGGCATTAAGTGTTGCAGTGCCAGCTAGTGACTGACAGCAGCTTGTGGGAATTGGCTAGCAGAAATTCCTCCTAAGTGGTTTGTTCAGAAAACATCCTACGATCAAGGCAGATGTTGTTTATCCAGTTTAGGTAGAAAAAGGAAGTCCATTTTGAATGACAAAAGCTGAGAGGAAAATGGCAGCAAATACAAGGGTTTCTTTTTTTTTTTTTAATACCAGATTACCACCCTCTTGGATTTTTTTTTCTTGCATCACAACACTATTCTTTTGTCTGCAGCCATTATAAAATTTCTTTTTTTCTGTGATTTGCTTACATTTATTTAACCATTGTTACACACTGAGATCAAACAGAGAATGATAGTCTCACTGAGCTGAAATTCAAAGATTTTTCCTTTTTTTAAGTGATTTTTCTTTTGTGGGTGATTTTGTCTTTGAGGTTATTTGATCTCTGTTCATAAAGATGATGATTATTTTTCATCATTTTGGTAATCATGTGCACTGCAGCTCATATTTTTGCCCTCTAAGCTTCTCCGTAAATTTCACGAGTTGATGAAGTGCAGGAAACGAGGCTTCCCATTGGCTGTAGCGTTACTGCTTCCATATCTAAGTAATCACGTTAACGACTGAATTATGAAAATGACCAAAGGAACAATATTGTAAATACACATTACAGACGACTGCTTCACCTTTTTTTGTTCAGCGTTAGACATGCACTGTTTTAAGAGAGCAAAATGTAACTGAGAGCAAAAACAACAATAAATGAAAAAAAAATCTAGGCAAAGCTCCTTCCTGGCCTTGAAAATCACATGATTCTGACTATATGGATAGTTTCAGTGTGCCATTTTGATCATTTTGATACTTGGATTGTAATATTGTCAGAACATGGGCTGCTGTGAAGCTCTTCTTCATGTGGTATTCAAGGCTGAAATGGGAATTAGTGCATATTCAGCAGCCCAGAATGCGTACAATGAGCTGTGAGAAGCCCCACTTAATATCAGATACTGTAGTTTGGTGTTTGGTCACTTTGTCAGCTTTTTTTTAGCCCATGCTTTTGCAAAACCCTGCCTCGAATGAAGTTACCAAGAAATATAATCATTAGCTGCAATTAAATCTGTGTTTATTTCAGTGTACTGTATCTCTCTGGATTGACGTCAACAAGGCAAATGTTTAGTTTTGATCAAATCCAGCCTTGAAATTTTCTTTGGCTTACGAGCTCACCAAACCATATACTTGCACTTTGTTGCAATGCTTGCAATTTTCTAACTTGCAGGCGCTCCCCATAGAGATACCCTTTAATAACTTTCTCCTCATCAGCTAGTTTTCATGCTGTATATTCTTACTACAGTAAGAAAAAAAGAGCAATTTTAAGTCAGGTGGTTTTAGTGTGATCTCATCGCATTTTCTCCTGCATGCCAGTTAGGTGACAGGTGTAGATAGCTAATAGTTTGCGAAGGCTTTTGTTTGCGTGAGAGGCAGACAGGGTGGTGCACTGTCTAGGTGATAAGAACCAAGACTCCTGTGCCCTCCAGCACAGTGATCTCTCTCCTCCGCTCTGCGCTCTCCTGTGTGGAAAAAACAGCCTGTTATGATTGGTCTCAAAGCAAGTGCCTGTGCAGTGTTGCACCTCTCTACAGCAACTGCTCATTCACCTTGCCTTCCCTCTGAGACCTGCACTAGTTTCCAGGCAAATGACACAATTTGATATGCCGTTGGGGTGATTCATGTGGATAATGTTTCCATGTGATCATCACTGCAGAAAAGAGACTATTTCTTGTTATGATT
>CAFUXE010000156.1:216535-262707 GCA_903364295.1 Serranus cabrilla | reverse complement strand
TTTACTCATTAAGTCTGACAATAACTAGAATATTGGGAGAGTTTATTGCGAGCGGGCTAAAACTCATTATTTCTGCTAGACATCCCAAGTACAAAAGAAATTATGTTATGGTATTTTGTCCAGGTCCCCACAGATATAATGATTTACAGAGGAAAAATAGGGGGGAGACTTTATAGCTTGGGTTGTTCATTTATGTGGATTTAGAGGATAAGAATGCAAGGCAAGCTTACAGTTAATACAGTAGCACCGTGGGCCTGGTATTGATTACACGGAGGAGATGTGGTATGTTTTATATGGTTTATGGTAAATTCGCTGCACCTCATGTGCTTTGTATTATTGTAATGATAGACATTCCCACAATAGTTTATGTCTTTGTAATTTATATCATCTGCAGTTTTGTCAAGAGCACGTCATCTCTTTTTCCCCATACAGAGTCAAGAAGATTTAAGTGAGGACATCCATCTTGTAGTTGTTGACCTACATGTATAGTCAGTCAGAGGGCATACATGCTGGCCATATGGTTGGGAGGTCTTAAAAAACAATCACAGCCGGATCAGGTTAAACTGACCTGAGATGCGTTTGTATGAGCTTGCCATATCGTATTTAGCAGTTTTAAAAATCTCCACATACTCAGATTTCAGAGGTGAACACCAGCTGTGCTTCATGTGCTGCTCTGCTTCACTCAAAGCACACAAACACATAAATACCACAATTAAGATTTTTCTGTTAAAGTTGAATTTAAACCACACAATAAAGCGAAATGCCTCGTAATGAATGCATGAATGTGATATTCCCCCTCCAATCTGTGAGCGCCAAAAACAGCGAAAACATTAATCTTAAGTTATCCGCGGTGTACCTGATTTGCTTCTTATCTAATCCTTAATGAGCTTCAATTAAGATTTATTATGCAAATTAACCCTCAGCTGCTACTGACTGCAGGAGCAGGAGCTATGACAATATTGTGCTAATGGTGTGATCTGTAACAATTACAAAGGTAAACTGCCTTCACACTGCATGCTCCGCAAGTCTGCGAGAGGTCAGTCCGCTAAATCTGCACTCAGGTGTTCTGGAGATTTGGAAATTTGTTTTTTAGACAACTGTGATGGTATCACTGATATAAGACGCATTCAGACGCTGCTGTTTGTAGCTGCAGTCTTCATTATCTCTGTATGTCAGTATTTGTATTTAATCCTCTAAAGCTGATGAGTCAAATCTGGAGAAGAATGGTTATTGGCCTGAGAAAACCTCATTTCCTGACAAAGTGAAGTTATTAAACACGTTTTTATTCAATATAACAGCACATGTTAGTTAAACAAAGGCAGACAGGATGGGAAGAGTCATTTTATCAATGAACTAATGTAAAAACCCATCTTCATTTGATTATAAGCAAACCTCAAACTGTGGACACAGCCAGGCTCAGCTTTCTGATCACCACAGTTCCCGACCACAGGGAGGTTACGACCGGAGGAAGTGCTCGTGGACACTTAACTCTCGCACTGTATGAAGTTGTGAACCTTGCACCTTTTGTAACTTCATTTAGCACGAGGCTGATGGCTTCCTGACAGCTTTATAGCCGACATGTTTTATGAGTCGTCATGCAGCGCAATTACATAGGACCTAATTTGATGAATCAAGTCAATGTTTCACCGGCTCCGTTGACCTTCCCTGGCCTGTGATCTTCTGTCTCTCAACGCGGGTCAAACTGAGGCTTTCACACTTTGTTCAATTCAGCCACACTGGGGTAGAAAGGAAAAAAAAACTTGAACATGCTGCCTGTTATTACAGCCAATCAAGAATGTACTGATTTGTAATGAGCTATTGTCGGTTTGTTTTAAATGGCTTTGGCAAACCATCAGTCCAAATGAATCAGTTAATCAGGCAGTCAAAGCTAAATAATGTATTTCTAAAATCCACAATACTGCAGTGCAAAATTATTCCTATGTTTCTGATCTCTGTTTATATTTATAATGCATGTTATATAGTCCTGGGTGCCTGGAAATAAACACGTAGAAATGAGCACAGTTGAAGGTATTTAAAAGCTGTCGCCACGTAATTAGCTCCATCTAAACACCTTTAAGTCGCAGATTTAAACTGGTGTGTTTGAGTGGCGCTGCCATGGTGTCGGCATGCAGGAGTAACAAAGAGCATGTCACACTTTACATCAAATGGAGGGTTGTTAATATGCTTTTTCTGATATTGAATGATTTAGTAAAAAATCAAAAGCAGCCAATAATACAACCTTTATTCCAAAACAGTTGGGACGCTGTGTAAAACTAAAATAAAAGCAACGTGTAAATCTCAGAATGAGTGTTTTTATATACAAAAATTAGCATTAGATGTCTTGTCTTTGTGCAGTATTCATTTAAATGTAGGTCACACATGATTTGCAAATCTTTTTATTCTGTTGTGTTCAGTTTTTCACAGCATCCCAACTTTTTTGGTTGTGTATCTCTTTATTTTTTTTAAAGAGCATTTGTGCTTAACATAAAATATGTGATAGTTAGTGCATTGGATGCTTTAACTACATTTAGCCGCAGTTTATTTGTTTAATTGTATCCCTACATATTACTTGAAACAGCAACAGAAAGCTTCAATTGCAAATGAAAGACATAAAATAGTTAAGTAACAATTTGAATGAGTACAATTGCACTGGAGAGCAACCAGCGCAGTTAGCTGGCTAATTGTTCCATGTATTGTTAATGCTTTCAGTGTGTTGTTATCTAACAAACTCTTCTCTCAATGGAAACACTGATTTGGGGGATAGAAACTCCAGCTTTCTAATTAGCGAAGCTTTCAAATACTGAATGGCTCATTTGATAATTTTTTGTGAGCAGCAAACAAGTTTTAATGTCAAACTGAATGTAAAGTGACAAGAATAAAGAGTTTGTTTTTCCTGGTGGTGGGGGGTCCGGCGGCTCACGCACCCTATTAGACACATTAACATTCGGCCCCGGACACCTCGAGGTGCAATTTAGATGTTTTCTCTGAAGCCAAAATATGGACATGAATGAAAAACAACAACATGGTTCACTGTATAAGTTATGAACTGAGAAAGTTATTGATATACTTGGTATTAAGAGACATTTAATTGCAAAGTAATGCTTTTGCAAATAATTTTATTATTGAACTACTAACAAATGTGGGCAAAGAAAATTTTTAAATGACAAAAATTATGTAATTTATGTACACATGAAGTATTCTTCAAATTGGTCAGTATTGTTCCTGTCTTCTTATAAATGTTCCCTTAAAAAACACTATTGTAGATTCAAACATGCTTAATGCAAAGAAAATCATAAATAAATACTTTTTTAAAATCTGTGAGAAAAAACAAAGAAGGATCATTTTAAAACATGCAGAAGATGTTTTAAAAACAGTTAGAATCTGGTGTATGTTAATGTATTACAAACTAAAAGACATTAGGATAAAAACACCCAGCATTTTCTGTGTTTTCTCCTTAATCCTGTACCTAAACTACCTAAGAGACGGAGCAGCGCGTTGTGTTTGGAGCCTGTTCCTTAGGGCTGTGCCTGCCTGTTTGTGTCTACAGTATGTGCTGAGCTAGTCTGTTGAAACAGCTTAATTGATACTCATTAAACAGCAGTGACAGCTTAGGTGTCCGTGATGAATGTAGAATAATTCTGTTGTACTTACAACTTGATTAAGGAGAAGCACACAACATGTTGGTGTTGCAGCCTATGGCTTGGTCTGTGCGCACTTACCAGCTATTTCAAATGATAAGTCTTATTGGTCGTGCTACCTGCGAGCCACTCTTAACTTAATTTGTTGCAACTGCGTGTGCCTGAGATAAACAACTTTCCAAACTCTAAATGAAAAAGTGTTTTTTTTTAAAGAGCTTATAGTTTGTGTGACTTTGATTTTGATAACTTGGAGGCTGTAACACCTAAGAATAGACTTCATCTAAAAATGCGAATTATGTTGACTTTTCTTTGTGTTTATTCAGCCGCAGTCTGGCATTTCCATACAATAATAAAGTCAATGGATGTCAGGCAGATGAAAAATGTGCATCTTGTATTATTTCAGTTAAAAATTAGAGGCAATTGGAATTGGTTCAAAATTGACTGTCTTTGTAACGAGTGCATGACGAATGGTATAATTTAGAGAAGAAAATGAATGCTGGGAAACCAAAACTATTATTCTGCAGCATTTTATATGCCATGATATTCCATGAAGATGAACTAATTTCACTAAATACCCCACGAAATCTACTCACAATATTTTTCTACATCGTCATAGAAACCTAGTCCCTCACGTTGGAGATCAGGTCATCGGGGCATGTGGCAGACACTCAAGTTATCATAGTAATCTGATTTTTTTTCGTTTTGTTTTCTGTGACAACCTCAGAGAAAACACTACATTAAAATCCTTATCTCTTGCAGATTTCAAGGCCCGTGTAGCTGCTCGCTTTGCTGACATCTGATTAAACCGACGCTGTGCGCCGTAACAGAAAGAGTCCCCTTTTCTCCATTTTAAGAATACATGAAAGAGGGGGAGGGGGGTTTCCACAGAGGATGGATTTACAACTTTATCCTCACATGATTAATATTACACAGGGAGGTCTTTGTACAGGAAGCAGCATGTCTAATTACGGTCCAACTGTGTCTGACTGAGAGCAAACATGGTGCCAAAGGCTGCCAGTGGGAACTGCACTGACACGTCACACAAACGCTTCACGTGGGTGCGGGGTGATGTCATCTGCACCCAGATTTCATGATGCTAAGCCCACAAGTGATTGAGCAACGGCAGAATTTAAGCTCTAACTATAGTGCGTCCAGCTGGCTCCGGACACACTGTTAACATATTGGATTTAGCTTCAATAAAACCCAACAGGGAAGAATATTAGCTTTTTATTTCATGTTTTCAAGGTTATGCATGTCTACCAAACACATAATGATACCCATGACCTCACTGATGATAACTACAGTATGTCCACATTTGCTGTACTGTTAAGAGCAGATGCAGATTCATCACCCTCCCCCCTTTACAAGAATTTCAGGGACTCCATGTCCTCCCACGTTTGCCTGTTCATCATATATCTCAGCCCAGACATTCAAGAGGTTGCTAGCCAGGCCAGCCATAAGTCATCCTGCCTATCAAGACGAGAGCGTGTTCCTCGGCTTGGTTTTCAGCTGTTACTTGTAAACCAGAACAGCATTCTTAAGATTAACTGAGTGACAGGGAGGCCTCTAAAAGCAAACTATAATAGTACAATATGTTACAGTCATATTTTATGGTCTTTAGTGTGTGAGGCCAAGTATGTGTGTAGATGGATCAGCTGAGGGATCTAATAGGCTTGCATTGCACCTCAGGGAGCAGAGAAAATAATGGTGTTGTGTTACCGCTGTTTTTCATTAGGCTGATAATAATAATACAGGTGCGCACGTCACAGGAAACCTGGTCGGACCTGGTCATCCTCACAGGTGCACATCAGCTGTGACAAGGTTATTCTTCTCATCCCTTATTTATTTTTTTAAAGCTTGTTTTCAATACGTCGAGTATTCCTTTGAAGAATATGTTTTTGTCTTGAAGAGTGTGTGCTTCTGTGTCTGCCTGCGAAAAAGTCATTGATATAGAACTAACTGTCAAAATAAGTCGTGTTCAATCCAAAACCGTTTAAGTTGTCAAGGACACATTTTCCTCCTTCCCCATATCCTGACAAACATTGAGTCAGCAATTGTCTGTTGTATTTTCAGTACTGGTATCTCGTGCTCCCCCCCAGGCCATTTTAAAGTTGTAGAAAGTGGTCATTTTCTCTGTGTCAGTAGGAGGTCAGTGTTGTGGCAGTCAGCAAAGCTATTCAGTCTGGTGAAACAGAGTCTATTGGGAACCCTAAAGACATTTTGTCCGGTGTAGTCGCCTCTCGCTGTCTGTCTTCATGCCTGTCTCATTGTACTCACAGCGCTCGTAAAAAGTCTAGAAAAGCTTGAAACGTTTGTCAGATTATTTCCAGATCTCCAAACTTTTATTCAGACCTGACACACCTGAGGCCACTCCGACTGTCAAATTTCTAAAATGTTAAACTCGCCCATAAAATTGACATATAGGAAGCTTATTGAATATTTGCATAACTGCTTCTTTCTTTGTGGCCATTTTTCCTTCTGTCAAAACAAGTTCTTGTTATATTTACCTCTTAGTCTGAATATCTACCTGTCCCCCTTGCTGTCTGTCCCACTCGCTCTGTTAGTGATTGACGTGTCCTCTCTCTGCTGTATAGTGTATCCCTGGTAACTGTCGCCCGGGGCCCGCTCATCCCTAAAATGTAACAGAGGTCACACACAGATCATTGCTTTCGCCAAAGGCCTTGACTTTAACACAGAGTGACCCAAGCAGGACTGTGGTGCAGGCAGCTGCTCGCTGATGGGTCTGGAATTAACACAAGTATAATCTGCTCCATATTGAGAGTCTGGTTGTCTTTATATATGTGCAGAAACCTTAGTTAACTAATATTTTAATAGCAATTTTGCTCCTGAATGTAAAAAAACACACATTTGCTGGAGCTAACCTGCGCGATCAGCTGAGCAATGTCTGCTTTAGGACTTTTCTTTTTTCCCTTAACTTGTCGAGACTCCAAGCCAGACCAGGAAAATCCCCGCTCCTCCACGCTGGGGTTTGCACCGGTTGAATTTGTGCTTCTACAGCTGCTAACTGAAGGTTCATCCCCAGAGCGGCTGCCATGTCACCATGCACAGCAGTCCTTTTCCTGAATGAGCTCCCTGCAGCTACAGGCCTGTATGTAACAACCAGTAACGACGCAAAGCAACGTTCAAAAGAACGATGGCGACAATGATGTAAATGACTATTGACAGATAGTTCATCCGTTTACCTTCCAGGAATTTTTTTTTTAAGTTCCTGCCCTTTCCCAAACAGTTTCCAATGACTGCTTCTCAGGTGCTGATTAACAGAAAATTTAAGAAAATCTGCTGAAAACTATGTGGTTAGATTTAGGTAAAAACATCATAGTTTGGATTAAATACCATGAAAAATTACTTAGAAATTGGAAAAATAATAATAAAAATGAATAATACAATGAAATTGTCATCGCTCATTGTTCCTTGTTCAAAATTAAAAAGGTGTTTTACTCTTGAACAAACTGTCTTCTGCCAGATGTACAGATGACAGTTTTCATGCACCTTTACTTGGTCAACAACCAACATCAATTTGTATTTTGGCGAACTCATAAAATCAATGTTGTTCTAAAAATCTCAGATTGAGAATCCTGCTAACAGCTTGATTTAATGAGGGCCAGGTGGATGCAGGTTGTAGTGATGGGTCATTGTCGCTCTGGCTCACACCCTGAACATTGCACCAAATTATTTCTAATCTCACTGTTGGTCTCTAACAACAGGATAATGGGGCAGCTGACCTTGTAGGCCAAAACCTCATTACTGTAAATCCCCAAACAGTAACCTTAACAATGTAACACAGTCATATCAGTTATCACAATCCTCTTCATATGCCATGATATGCACTTCTGTTTTTAGGAATGTGGTTTGTTTCTTCCCATTCAGAGCCACTGCTCTTTTTGCAGACTTGAATAGCTTCCTTTGAAGCCCGCTATAATCCCTAACCAGGAATTCCTCACCCCCTCAGTGCATTAGTTGTTGATGTGGTGGATCCGTTGCACCCAACTTCCAGGGGGGCACTCTGCCTCTCCGGCCTCGCTGTTCATCCCCGCCTGCTGGTTCACTGCATCTGACCGCTTTTCTTTTTCTTGTGCCTCGTCTGCCACATCCTCACATGCCACAGTGAAGTAAGCAGCACCCGTCGGTGCCATATGACTTCTTGCAGAGTGTGACAACAATTTATTCCTTGGTTGTGAGACTTGTGACTGAGGGTTTGCTTAGTAGGGGTTGATTAAGTTTCTGCATCTGTACTGCATGTCTGCGAGGGTTCATGGGGCTCCTTTTGATTGTCCTGTTGAAACATGAAGCCAGGTGCCACATGGGCGCGTTCCCCTTTTTTAATCACAGCGTAACCACATGGTTTTAGGATCATTTTTAATTATGCTTTGCGTCTTTTAAAGACACTGATTTTTAATTTGAGTCCCTGCTGCCCTACATTCTCTTCACCTGTTTCCCCCATTTCTGTGAATTACAATGAAAAAAGAGAGGGATTACAAGCCTTTCAGCTAATCAGTGTCTGTGTGCACATGCTGGTGTGTTAATGTGCCCTTTGCAATTGTTTGTGCTTGTGTTTGTATGTGTGAGTGCCTTTATGTTTGCATGTGTTTCCTACATGCTCCGTGGCAGCCCTCACACCCTGGCAGCGACCCAGCTGAAAAGTTCCGGTACTGTCCAGACGCATCCTTTAGGGACCTCATCAGCCCCTGAATTTCCTTCCCCTCACGCCTGAGGGCATCCATATTCATTTCCTCCACTGATTTGGGGAAAATGATGAAAGGCTGGCTTTTTTCCCATCTCTTATTTCCTGCCAAGGTTGCCTGCATTTCAATGCAACGTAAATCTGCAAAGACCTGCAAACACGTTCCCATTTGGACATGACCAGTTCCATGTTATTAGTATCACGCTGTGTCAAAAAGAAAAAGAGAGGCCCAGGGTTATTGTGGTAATGATACTGTACGTTAGCGTCACATTCTTTGTGTTGATCATTGCACAGTACAGTGTATTAATGTTTTAGGCTCCTCCTTGTTTAACTACTCAGTGCTGTCTGTATTTACTACACACAGAACACTTCCTCTGTCTCTACATAAAGGTCTGCTTCTCATAAAATAAATATCCATCGTCAAGTTATGAGGGCTTGATGATATCACGGAGGTAGCATTGGTTTGAAATAAACCTGTGATTAAGCTGGTGGGTGTGTATTTACTCTTACCGGAGACGGGAAATGAATGTTAATGAAAATAACAGTCACATACAGTAATAACCCAACTCTGTAATTATTTGCATGCTTTGATGATGCCATATATACTCAACACACACACACATGCGCCTACTTAACTAAACCTCAGGTAGACTATTAGCTCCGCTCGCAGGATCCTGCCCTCCTCGCTATGCACAACAGCGCTCAGGGCGGGGCGGCCCGGCTCAGTGAAGGCGCGGGCTCGCAGTTGCCGAGACAACCCAAAACACACGTGTACACAAAGGAAAGGCCCCACTGTGAGAGAGGATCATCTCCACCTCTGGCTGGATAAAGAGCGGTGTCGCTCCACTCGCTGGAATGCACTCCTGCCCTACAGGCGTATACAGCGGAGTGTGTATATGGTTTGCAAGCATCCCACACTGATCGTTATTCATGACACACCATTCAAGGAGGTTCATGCTTACAAAACCATAACTACAACTGTTTCTGTCTATTTAAAACTGAAGCACATAAAACAGTTGTGAGAGTATTTCTTGCTAATAAAAAACAAATTAGCAAAACTAAGATTTTTACCCAGCATGAAAATTCAGCTGATTATGATGACAGTTATTAATCTGTCTGGATGACTTTGAGTCGGTTTTTGATTCCAAAATGAAAAGTTGAAATCTAAAAAAACACCCTGATGTGATGATCCGCGGTTAACTTTATATCAGATACTCGCCTGTTTTGTCTCTTGTAGTCCGTGTGACGGCTCACTCTCAGAAATGGCACTTGATAGTTTTCACCAGTGGATTTATAGAGCTCAGAACTTAGTCTTTATTGTTGAGCTCCAAATCTGGGCCACATATGATAACAGAATTATCCTTCTGTACAGTAAGCATGCGGATACTCATGCAACTGTCTGTCATCTGAGGCCTGCAAGATGCAAAATAGCTCGTGGCTGTGGGTGTCTGATAGACCTCGGTTTCTTTTACAGTGCAGCTTTAACTCTACGCGGAGAGTGTGTGGGCATGCATCACTCTGACCCAAACACACTTTTCCTGCTGACCGGCGCAGCAAAGTAGTTTGTGTGCAGCAGCCAGTGAGTCTCTCACCACGAGGGCAGGTTATATTTTTGTGGACATGCTATCACCTGTGCATTTATTTAATGCAATATCCTCAACACTTTCTGAAAAAAGACTACAGCTCATGTAACTGTAGGGATTTAGTCCGAATTTCAATGAACACGCCTTATTTAAACCATTTAAAGTCCAGCAACTTTTTCCACAACGCTGTTTTAAAATGAATAAAATTCTCATTATGGGCTCTGCAGGTTGAGTTGCAGTGGGCTCATATATAAAGGAGCTTCAATGTTAGGCCATCTGGAAAATACAGATTTTAAAGAGGGTGAGTAAAACTTAAGCACTGCTGCGGGAAACAATTCAGCTAATTGTAAACAGCTGCAGGTGATATCACCCCTCAGACTATAGACAAAGCGGTGGCAAAAAAGTCTCTGTGAAGAGCTCGGGATTTAAAGGAACACTTGAATCTAGTCTGACCTACTGAGGAAAATATAAAGTGTCTGTTTTAACAATAAATGATACCAATTTACTCTGTCCCCAAGTGACAAATGTTTTTTTGGGAACAGTCATGCATTCGCACTGCAACGTCCTACAGGCAAAACCCCCACTGAAAAGCCCATTAGAATCAAATGAATGTCAAATTCTGCTAAGTGTTTGCACCTGACAAACATCTAACATGGCTAATTGCAGATAAGTGTCAGGGTGAAATGTGTTTTGAGCCTAAGATGGTGCAAAATGGCATCATGTATTTTTGCTTTAGCACAGTCGTGATAAAGCCTAAATGTGCCAGAAACACAAGATCTGTGTTAGAAATTGAGAAATGTTTGTCTGCATCCTCAGCGTGTGTCAGCACTGAATCATGGCGGTCGTTAAGGTCGGTTAAGAGAGACAGACAGCTTTATTTCATGTAAAAACAAAAAGACACATGCTGCACGTAAAAAGGCTGGATTTTTTTTCCTTTATGGATCCAGTATATTATAAATGTAACACCTAAGAATGCTGTGTGTCAAATAGAGCTGGAGCAATAAGTTAACAGAAAATTAATCGGCATAAACGATTCATCGTCTCAGGGCAGAAATGGAAAGAATGTCTAGTTTTCAAATATGACTATTTAATGGCCTATATTATTAGTATTAACTTAATATATATAAACAGATATTTTCCTAATAATTTTTTTACAACCCCTAATTCCCAAAAAGGTGGATTGTTGTTTAAAACAAATAAAAACAGAACGCATCAAATTATTAATAGTTTAGAAAAAAATCAAAGCAGTTTGAATTAAATATATATTTAAAATTATTAGCAAATTATTGCATTCTGTTTAATTTATGTTCTAGACAACATTGGGGTTGTATGATAACTCGGGATATTACATTTTATTTATTTATTTCATTGACAAAACTTATTGAGAGAATAATCAGCAGAATCATTAAACTGTTAAAGTCAGTTGGATTTGTATTTTTGTTGACTCCTCCAGTGCGTCCCAGTGCGTCCCAGTGCCTGCTGGAACTGGGGTTGTAAAGCTTCCAGTGTTCCCATGTAGTCGTGTGACTGGGCACCATCTTGTGTCCTGAGCAATAGCAGCAGGCTGTTCTGTGGCAGCACACCAGCTGCCTGTAGCAGAGAGGGAGAGGTGCTGGGCCGGCCTATCTCAGATTTGGGTCTGTGAGTTATTGACCCTCTTTGATAAACCCCTCTGAATGACAGTGGCATAATTCAGCCTAAAAGTTTGCCCTGTCACCGGGATGAGCTAACTGTCTTCGCTGAATATATGGGTGCAATTTTCGAAATAGGTTTATAGCAATTCTTGGGAGAGGAGGGCGAGATAGTGATATTACTGACTTTATCACTGCAGCTGAGCAGCATCTAGCACCTCACCCCTCTGTATCTCTCTATTCCTCCGCTGTAGAGCAGTGAAGGATCACGCAGCACATACATTGTAGGTATTACTAAAGAGAAAACAGTCCGGCTCCTAATGCGGGACAAGGATATGATATGTCATTATTACAGTAATGCTGTATAATCCACTCTTATCAGAAGCTTCCATGTTTCTTCCTCCCGCTGGTTTTATTTTACTTTAGTATCTCAACTCAGTGTCTCATTGTTTGTCTTGGTGCAAATGGGTCTTATACACTAGATAAACATTTAGAGTGTTTTTCATCATATGGGTAATTTTCTCAGAATTAGTATCCAAGTGCAGTTTGATATTTGCTTTGAAAGTGTCTCGCTTAACAGTTTTTCATCTCAAATAATATAATAGTTGGTCTAATGTGTAATTTAAAGACATTATCAAAACTTTTTCAGTCCGTTTTAATGATTGTCTATCTGTATTTATCCTCACAGTTACTACTTGAAATGACTAATATGGAATCACAGTGAATGCAATTTATTCATAATGTGAAACCTGTTAAGCAATAGGCAAAATAATGAGTCATCCTGTCTATAAACTGCACCTTTAATCCCTTCACATTTTCTCTCAGTCAGGCTGCATTCTTAATGTATTTTCGTCTGTGTAATATGAACAGCTCATTGTTGAAATCTCACTGAATCTTTTTTTTTTCTTCTTTTTCCTTTCATGTGTCGAGACTGAACCCGTAAGAATCTAATATACTGAGCCCAGTATAGTGCATCCTATAAATTGATTTTGACCCAGCCTTTGAACAAAAGGAACACTGTTGCATTGCCATCCACGGCTGATGCCACTCCCTCTTTGGCTCACGCTGAATACTCTCCTTTAATAGTGTGATGGGTGGTAGCTGGCTGACAAAAAAGTGGCTTATTTAGTTGGTTGAGGAGAGGTAGAGGCAGAGCGAGGGATGGGGTTTCTGTGACTGGCACCGATCAATCACTCTGTGAGGGGAAGCTAATGAAGCAGGCTATGGTTTATTAAAGGGTTAGCAGAGAAAAGATTACTGCGGGGCCTCAGCTTCCCAGAAGCCCAGGGAAGGAGGATACAGTGCACCTCTAATGGTTCGGGGCTAGCCATAAAGCAATCAAGGTGTTTGCTCTAAGCACCTATAATGCGATCTGGGTGTGGAGACAGATGGTTTTAAATTCCGTCTTTTGTAAAAAAGTGAAGGAGAAAATAAACACGGCACTAATAAAGAATGCTGCATGTTTGGATGCAGATTTACAATTTAATACTAATGGTCCCAGCAAGTATACAAACCCTGCACCGCTTCACAGCATCTGACCACTGCAAGCTAAACCTCGTTTTGCCATCTGCAAGTACAATCCTGATTTTAAGCTAACGCTCATCGGGTGAAGTCTGTAAAATAACCTTATCCTGAAAAAAATATGAGCACATTGAAACCAAGGCACTCTCTAAGACAGTTTGAAAGACAAATGAGTAGCAGGGGAGTGAAAAATGCAAAGCAGATGTTTTTCTCACCGTTTTTAATGGCAGCAAGACATTACTGATGCCATTACAGAGACCTTTTATGGCTTCTTTTAATCCCCTGGCCTGCCTGAGGAAAGAAACCCCTTGTGGTGCAGAGTAGCCTCTTTACTTCAGAGCAACAATTTGAACCCATTTCCAACTCACTTCCCTAATCTGCCACAGGGTTTTACATGGCTTCCTCTGTAATTATTCTGCTCCGAAATCAAAGGTAAAGAGGCATTAAAATACACCTCTTAGGTAAACATATGCTGCTCATCACATAGGGCTTGACTCAAAGTGTCTTTTGTAACAAACAGTCCCAAAATACTGCAGCTTGTGCATCGTTTTTTTTCTCCTTCTCCCTGCTGCAACTTATTTTGTTCATTTGGTACACATTTTCAAACAAAGCAATCATTGATAATGAGATCCAATAAGTACCTTGTAACTCTAGTTCCACGCTCACATTTGGAGTGCTAGATTTACATGCGGTGCAGTGTTCGCTGTCTGCTTCCTGCATCAGACCCAACCTGTAAAGCTCAGAGGAGCACTTACAGGGGTCTGGTTAGGGGCTAAAAATGAGGAGGAGATGAACTATATGGCTCCATCCCACAGTCCAGCCGACAGTATATCAGCGGAATCGCAGCCGCTTGGGCGTGTGTGTGTGAACGCTCTACTCATAAATATCCCCCCCAGCCCCCTCCAACCTCCTCCTCCCCTCACACCACCCCAAAGGGGCCTCTCTGATGGTGATGGCGAAAGGATGTCGCTGTCTGGGTGATTGAGTGCTGCTGGTCCTGGCCCTGGGCACATCCCTGCGCTCTGAGCCCAAGTGGGAGGCCTACCGCTGAGCGCTGGCCTGAAGGGACTAGCCTGAAGGCGAGCAGCCGCACAGCGGCAGGATGTTTCTCTCCTTCTGTCTCTGACACAGGAACTTAGTGCCTCGATGGCTATTAACAGACCCGATGGTAAAAAGTATTAAATCAGCTGTGTACTCCTGTGCTTTTTCTATTCAAACCGCATTTTATACATCCGTTTCTATATGTAAAATCTGTGTGAACTACCCTTATCTGAACTTGCACCCCGTCTCTAAGTCTTTGTCAGTCTCACTCACTCAGAAATCTGAAATAATCAAGGCGCAGTAATTAGCCTCACTTGCTGCATTGTAATTGGGGGCAGAGGGAGGTTGCTCATTCTATATTTTTCTCCCCTGTTTGATAATTGCAGACTTTAACGTGCCCTCTGTTTAATTTTTTTGATCCTCCTAAGCTCGTTCCCATAGATGCCGATGTTATTTTAATGCAGTGGCTCTTGTGCCTTTCATCAGTCATCTGAAGCTCCAGCGTTTTGAGAGAGGGGAGAGTTCATTTTGGAAACCCACTGTCTATTCCCTTTTTGGGTTTCAGCGCCGTCAGCCTTCCCACTGCCTCCACCATGAGAGCCTTGACACTGTCCAGGTCCGTCCTACTTGGCAAGAGGGAGAGCTACAGAGAAAGGCAGAGTTTATTTCCTGTTCTTGTGAATCATATATCAGTACAATTCCCCTCTGTGCTGTTTGGCAACGGCGGAATGACGGGTGTCATTTATCATACGGACTGAAAGAGGCTGTGGGAAAAGGGATTTGAATTCTTCTGGAAGTGTGTGGACTCTCCTTAGTGGTGAATCATTAAACGGAGGAGTTTTTCAACAGGGATATGAGTAACTCCTTGCGCTGGTACTTTGTTCCCTCGTCTCACTGGCTGGCTCAATCATTAAATGTCTCAAAAATAAGATTTACTAGTTTTATATAAATTGTGAAGGGACATGGCATTTAACTTGTAATTGGGGATTTTGCCCTGCTGAATCCATTAAGTCGCTCCTCAGTTTTTGGTTTGATGCGGGCTCCGTGGTCATGCTTTGCAAGAATTATATTTAAGCTAATTTGAATTTACAAATTTGATTAACACTGCGTTTGTCAGCTTCTTGTTGTCCTGCTAAGTGATGACATTTTCATCTTCACTATACAGTTATTTTCTGCTCTCGGTTATGTTGACTGGTATTTAAGATTGTGCTTTATAAACATTTTGTGTTCCTTTGGATTTTTTCTTTTCACTTGTCAGGGACGGTTACTATTTCCCACACTTTGAGTTGGGTGATCAAAGAAAACGACTTTTGATAGTCTGTCACCGGCTCTTCAGCTGCACTGGCAGAAATAAACGTGTCAAGCTTTAACTTATCCTCACAAAAACATACTCCTAACCCCTGCTGCTCTAATTGAGTGTAACTCCCAGAAACCTGTGAACACACATGCAAAACTGAGTAGATCATAAATCAGGCTTCTATAGACAGCCGCTGCCACCCCACCCCTGCCAGAGCCTCCCCAAAGGAACTACTGGTTTCCATGAGCTGGCTGGAAATCAACCTTTTCTTTATGATATTTTTGTACCCGCCATCCGGACTTTTTGCTTTTTTTATCTGAAAGTTGGTTGAAGCCCTCATCAAATGGAAAGTGTCAATAAGGTATTGTATAGGGAAATGGGGCTCGGTGTGTTTCAGCTGTCAGCAACTGTTAGCTGTCTCTCATGTGCAGATCACAAAGTTAAATGTGCTGTCAGCAAGTCCTCAGCTAGAAATAGACGTGTTGAGGTTAGCCTGAGAAGCACCACCACCCCCTGCTGCCCAGTAGAATGTGGATCCATCAAACAATGTGAACACATATCAAATCCGAGCGTAAAGGTGTAATGAAGCACATTTTCAGGTTTCAAGGTGTTTGAATCTGCGATGAAACAAAATGATCCATAGCTACCTTTGCTGCGTCTTTATCTGCGAGACTGCATTAATAACACATCTGCTATTGTTGTTATTTGGTCATATTTAGCTGCGAGGCAGCAGCTGTATGCAATGCAGAGGTCTGGGCTGCCTTCCTTCTTGCAGAGAGTTATATCTTGATGTTTTCTGAACCCAAGCTCTTAGTGCGTGACCTCTCCCAGAGGCCCAGAGTCCCGGGCCAGTATCTTGACATGTTAGCCTGCCACCGCCTGCTAAAGAAGAGTGTAGATGCCCCTGAGGTAAATGAAAACATTTGGTTCTTGCCAGACCTGTTCACATCTCAGCTGGGCCACATGAGCTGGCAGGTGACGCGTGTACAGAGGAGAATCGGAGACCGCAGCGGTGGCCTACTTCTTTTCTTCCACACAGGCCATACAGGCCACAACCCAGAAACACAGATGAATATGTTCTTGGCTCACAAAACACCGCGGTGAAACTGACAAAGACTGACCTGCATCCAGGTGAAATTCCGGCTGTATAATAGCCTTTTTATGCTCAGGGATTAGTTTCATTCAATACCCGTGATAGCAACACGCTGCTACTTCTTCCCTATAATGCCTTAAGTTTATAAAATCCCCTTGTTAGTGAATTTAGGAGTTCATTCAGTAGCTGTGCGTTTCTGATCACCCTCTTTTTTTTTTATTCTGTAATTTTCAGAAAAAGACTTGACATTGTGGCACCATCTCATATCAACATCTGCAATTACCACACAATCCACATTCAAGTCCCATGGGGAAGTATGATTGCAATTAAAAGCGTGGGGCAAATGTTAATTAAGTAAACTACTTGAAACTGGAAACAGCGAATGTTTTAAATGTTTTTACTTTTAACCTCACACTTCTTTTTCACTTCCATTTATATTCGCAGCCTCGTGAAAATTACAGTCCAATTTTAGAGACACTATCAAGGTTGCTTTAAAAAAAATCTTTTCTATTCTTTGGTTAAGCACTGAAATATTTTATAACACCCACAACTGATTAAATACAACACAAATGTTAAATTGAAAAAATCATTTCCCACTTTGTGTTATTCACACTTTGAGCCTCGCTGCCACATAATGCTGCTGGTGAATGTTTGGATGTTCTCCACTTGACTTGAAGACTTGTGGTGGATAACACTGCGGTTCACCGGGTTATTAAATCAGAGGGAATAACAGGCCAACTTCTGGCCATTCTCGTGATTGATGAGCCAAGCTTTATTTGCTGAGGCGGTGTGTTTGTTCCTGTGTAATTGTCTACCAGATGGCTAAGCTAACTGTTCTTAAATGCCTTCAGACCTGCAGGGGTCCTGGGTCTTAACATTTTCCCTGCTAATGACATTATGCCTGCAAACATCTTATAGTTTTTTTCCTTTGCTTTTCTGATCTCTAATGTTCAGGATCAAAATGGCTTTGCAAGGCATTTAGTTCAAATTATTTCCTCTGTACGATTCTGTTTTTAATTTGTTCAAAGTAGATGTTTTGAAGTCGCTCTGTTGGTAAACTCCTTTGCGAAAATGAGCCTACTTGAATTTGAAGGGAGATGAGAGAAGGGGGGGCAGGACTCCACTCTACCTGTGAGGAGTCCGATTGGAGGAGAAAATGGATCTAGGTGGCAGTGTGAGTCATCAATCACAGCCCCTCAAGGGGAGCTGCAGCTAAAGCTGCTCTGAAGTGCTATCTGTCAGCTGCTCCGATCCAGCCGGGGGACCAGAGAGGGGCCATATCGCCACCCATCAGCTCATACCCAGCACACAACTGCCATGTAAACATGTGCAGGTGCTCCTGTCAAAATAACCCCTGTCCCAGTTCACAAGGTTGCGCATATTTTCACAAATGGTCAGTGTGCGTTCTCATGGCGAGGACGCGGCCTCCTCCTCCTCCTCCTTCATGTATTTAGAAAATATCTCCGGATGCTGCAGTTCCTGTAATAGCTTTTTGATTGCTCACAGTGTTGGGTGGTTTATTGTAATTTAAAAGTGAGTGTAGTGTTTCTCCTGCTTTCCCCCGTCCCTCCCATCCCAATCCTGAATAAAGCCACCAAGTGCTTCTCCGCCAATGTCGAGCCGCGTCTGTCGATACCTCTCAAGATGGATAGTTGTTCTGCATGCTTATTGATTCGGCACAGGCCAGAGATATAAGTATCATTTGTCATTTCTGGAATTATTTGGAGTCCTAGTTAAAACCCAGAGTGGGGGGAGATGGCCGTGCCTTGGGGGGGTTGGTAGTTGGTGGGGGAGTAGCAAGTTGTCTGGGCTTTGATGAATGACTGCACGGGTTTTTGGTTTTTACTGCGAGCTCCGGGGCCCTTTAGCTGCTATTTGCTTTCACCATGGTCCAAGAAAAACAATGCGATGGGTCCAAGGACTGAGCAGCATCGTCCTGTCATGTAGTGGAGCACAGCGAGCAGGGTGGTCCAGGCAGAAGAGTCAGGAGGAGGGTGGGCCTTGGACACTACATGCTGCTTTTCCAAAAGACCCAGTGGGTTGCAAGCAGTCCCGCTGCTCTGTGGTCCCAGCTGACGGCCCCGAAACACATGCTATGAATTTGAATATTTAGCATCCAGAACCTACAGTGTGACAACAAACAGATTTTTCATGCCTTTAATTTTAAAGAGGGCATGCAACGAAGAAGTGGAGGGATTTAGTTTGGTAACAGAAGCTTCAGCGTATCCCCTGTGCCTTTGATTATGTCCTGTTTTGGGCATCAGGCCAGCAGCAGAGCTGGCTTCATTACTGTATGGATCATCTTTTAAGACCATTTAAGATCAACGGGAGCTATTGTCCACTAATGACAGAGACTCCGAGAAGTTCATTACACTCAAACCCTTTGATTCATTCAGCCAAGCAGTCAGTTTCACTCCTGCAGATATATATTTTTTCCTGTTTTGAATCGAATGAAATTGTTTCATTTTTATTTTTAAAGAGAGACTTGAAAGTTGGGTCAAAGCGTTTTTTGGAGTTTGGTGAGGAAAAAGTGTTTAACAGAGAAACATGTTTAACAGCAACAAAAGAGGAGAGAAGAGAAACCTCAGACACATGAATGACAAGTAATTATTTCCCTTGTCCATCAAACTGTGTTTTGATGCAAGGATGCGATCAAACATGATATTAACAACTTCAAGCCTTCAAATGAAAATGATTCTGAAATCTTGTGAAGACTGAGTGTGAGCTTTTGTGTTGTGTTGCAACATGAATCATTCATAAACATGCACATGAACACACACACACACACACACACTGGGCAGGGCAGCCTTTTGCCTGACCAATATTATTGCCACAGCTTTTCAATGCTAGATGACCATTGTGTATTCATTTCCATTTTAGCTTGCCAAAATGTCTTCTCACAGCAGGAGAGGGATGGAGGGAGAGAGAGAGGGAGCGACAGCTTTGTGTGTCTTTCAGTGTTTGTCGGTGAATATCCCCATACGCAGTGGGCTGACCGACTGCCCCCAGTCTCCCTGCATAGCCGTCAAACAGGACAGTGCAGCGAGCCTGCTGTATTTTCATCACTTGCCCTTTCTCACATTTATGTATCCTATTCTGAAACACAAAGAGTCGCCTCGTTATTAGCAGCTTGTCACGCCGCAGAAGCCGTCTGCAGAAACCTCATAAACCGGGGCTCTAAAATAATATACCCAGTCTGAATAATTAAAAACAATTACAGTTCTATACGGTAAGGATTCATTTAAACACACGCTTGCTACAGTATGTCATGAAAGAGGGTATTTGCATTAGTAGGGCAGTCTTCTCCATTTTGTTTGCCAGAGCAGTGAGAGGACAGACAACAGAGGCCCTGCTTAATCCCTTTGGAGAACTAGTGCATGAATTGATATATCCTCCTCTCCCTCCGTCTCTCTCCCCTCTTGCTAATGTCTTTCCTAGAACTTGAACAAACAGCCTGTGCGTGTAGGACACATAAGACAGATGTTTAGGATTACTTTCACCTCATTGCTCTATTGTGTGCACTTTAAGGGAGCTCAGCTGATGTGGAATGCCACTCATTCAGGCTCTCTGCTCCTACAGGGCTCCTCCTGTTTATCAAAGTGCCATCTGCACTCAAGACAGAACAACACCATTTTTAAGAGCGCGATGTTGGGAAAAATTATTCTAAGGCAATTTTTTTTTTGAGCGAGAAAATATCTAATATTTTTCTCTTGATAAAATGTTAATAGTGTTTTATATGTTATAACTGTGTATCGGTTGACTTTGATAATGGCCTGTCAAAGGCAAAGTGCTGGGGGACAAAATCTTCTAGGTCATTTCATATCTAGATTATGATATGCGTCACGATATAGGTTGTTTTCGGGTAATGCAATAAATAGATAGAAAATGGTCACATGATAAAGCCTATTTGTGTTAGCAAAAAGTGCAAGAATCAGATCATACACCTAAATAATGTAAATATTGCAGCTTTTTCTGCCTTGCAAAAAATATATATGATGACATTTTTATATTGTTTTACTATATAATATGGATTGTCATATAGCCCAGCCCTACTGAGGCTTATCCGTATATAAAAATA
This sequence comes from Serranus cabrilla, assembly GCA_903364295.1. NCBI lineage: Eukaryota > Metazoa > Chordata > Actinopteri > Perciformes > Serranidae > Serranus > Serranus cabrilla. The sequence continues at coordinate 242,123 of CAFUXE010000156.1, read as the reverse complement.
TTGGTGTATATCTGTCCAATATTCGCCGATTTGAAATGTTGTGTTAGCTATTTATTTAATCTATAATATATTATTCTTTATTTAAATGTTCAGCAATCGACTGACACTAAACATACAGTACTGATATTTATACATTTTCAATTATTTATAAAATTGGTTGTAATACAAAGCATGGATCATCTACAATAATGTATAATAAGTTATTTGTTTAGTAACACAGTCTAAGAGTCCACTCATATTGGTGCAAATTCATTTAACAATCATCATTAAAAAGGTTCATTATAATTCCAACCCCCCAAAAATTCACTGCTTTGTCCGCCACTTCAGTTATCTGTGAATCTTTCCCCTCTAAAATCACTTCTGGGATCAGCCTTAAAAAACCCACACTGGGTTAAAACCAACATGGTAACCTCTGTAACTAAAGACTTTAAGTGTTTAGTTTTGGTGCGCACATAACGTTACATTTCCTATCTGCTTTTTCCTTTAAAAATAAAGCTAGCCTCTTTCTCCCTGTCTCCCACTTGTCTCAGTTTATGTGTGTGTGTTTACAGATGTAGAAACAAATGGGCCAGGCCCACATTGATATTGTTGAGGGGTGACATTATCTTTTAGCAGAGCACTTATCTAATCTGGCTGCTGTGGGAAGCTGGAGGAAGTGGCTATGGGACAGGGGCCGGGGATACTGCATCTTTAATTACCATTGATATCGCAATAGAGAAGAGAGGGATGGAGGAGCGTAGCCGGCGGGGGGGAGGAGGAGGGGGGGGTGGTTGAGAGAGGGAGAAGACCCGTGTTCACTTTTTAATTAAGGCTCCGTAGTGTAACTCGTCAATGTACATTATTGGAAGAATGAACGTCAATGCCATTGCTTTTTCTCCCCCTCCTTTATCTCTGTCAATGATTCAAAGACATGATTTATGGTTCGTCTCCGTCTTTCAGGATCATCCATCAAGTGCTGGCTCTGCCGCAGCGCCACCCGTTGTAAATCATTCTGAAAGCCTGTCACTCATTTCCATTAACCGTTCCTCTGTCGCTCTGGTCTCCGCCTCCCTCAACCTCCTTTTTTCTCCCCCCTCTCCTCCCCCTCAGTGCACAACCTACAGCCACGCAGGGTATCAGTTCCGTTCCGCTGCTTCGTCCGCCTACCTTCTTTTCAATAAATTAACCACTTTCTCCCATGCAATGAATAAAAAGGCTCTGCACTCGTCTTGCAGTCGGCACCTACTCCTCCTCCATTACAGCTGAACACCTTACAAATGTCACGCCGCTGACTCGTAGGCTAAATGAGGATATAGCACAGAGAAAATATTTTTGTTGCACTGACTTTTCCAGTGGCAGTATTTGAACAGCTCTGATATGTTTGCAGTGTGGTATTAATGAACATATATCCCACACACACACACACACATCTGGTTTTATTATGTTTCTTTTATTGTAGGCGACTTGTGGATAATTTACCAAAAATTGAACACACAATAAAAGAACGTAGGTGAGACTGTGTTCACATTGTTTCTTTTCACGCAATCATTCTGAGAAGCACTGTATTCAACTTTAACAGCTAATGGAAACAATATTATGCCTGTAATTATTCCATGTAGTAAAAGCACACTAAGTGGGCAGTGCTGCCATTAAATGCTGTTGGTTTTCTGTAAATTCTACCAGTAGTTTAATTCAGACACTCTAACAATGACTGTAGTCTTTAACCAGTTTTTATAGAAACAGGTCTTATGAACAGAAATAATTGGCTCAATGGAGTGACTGTCAATCTCTTACAATGGTTGATGTGCCTGCTCTGGGGAGCCCAATTCACTGGCTTCTTTTTTCATTCTAATCAACATCTAGATATCAACACAGCAGAATACCCACAAACAGCAGAAAGCCTGTTTTGAGGGGAAACTTTCAACTATTGGGTGCCAACACATTTCACTATTTGGGCAGCCATTGTTCTCAGAATGGGCTGTCAAAGTGACAACGCGCACCAGGCAAATCCAGAAGTTTGCACTTTTCAGAAAACAGCGGGCCCTAATCATTTTGTGGAGGACACTTGACAACAAATTTGCCATTAAAATGAATCTGAATAGGAGAGAGCAGGGCTGTTTTGAAGCATTTCTGCCTCTCTTACTGTTGCTCGTCTTGTCCCACAGAGCTCCAGGTTTGGCGGGCTTGCTTCTCTCCCTTTATGCTTGCCATGAAGCAGCCTTTGGTCCCACTAGAAACTGACAGTACCACGCTTCAGCTGCAAATTCACTCTGTAGCCTCATTGTATTTAATGAAGGGAAAAAGTGGCAATCTACTATTAATGAACTTGGAATGTAAAAAAATGCCTCCCTTTGCTGAAAACTGCATAAAACTGCTTGTACAAGGAAAGCTTTGGCTGGAGCCCATCCAGAATCTAATGAAAGATCCATACAGGGACAGAGCGGGCGGGAAGAGTTAGTGAAATGCAGATTGTTTTAATAGAATACACACAGTCTCTTCCAGCTGCACTATCAGATTCATCAAGGCCTGACCTTGATGGAGGGCTGTTGTTGTTTGGGAGGGCCAGTGTTTAGGGTTCATGCAAAGTTTATGATGCAGGGACTGTATGTACTGTATACGTCTGCTGCTCCCAGGGGAAGACTGAATGCTGCACAGTCCATGGAGCAAAGAGTGAAGGAGACACTTTAATATTATATTGTGAAATAACACATGAGATCACAAGGAAATAAGCAACCAATTTAATATTAAAAACAATTAAGTCCTGGGTATTGCCCCTCAGATGCAAAATAAAACCGAATCATGTGATGAAGCAAATGTTTACAAAACATCAGACAATGATTGAATTGGAATTGAAAAGCTCTTTATTTAGTCGGGCTAGTGGGCATGAAAAACAAACAGCACGTTAGGCAAGTGTAGGCCATCATACCTTTCACTCAGTATCTCATAAAACTAGAACAAAGGCCTCATGTGTGCAAGGCAGTGGTCCTTTAAACGATGGCCCACTTTCCTCCCTGCTGCCACGCAAACATTCCTGACTGACATTCAATCAGGGAAATTTGAACCAAAGCAAGATGGTCTTTTATTAGTACCGCCCTGTTTGCTCGACTGGTCAGCTCCAATATGCGGAGCGGTTTGACTGGCGTACTGTAAGATGATGGGTTCACTCTCTGATAAGGGTGAATGAGGGGTAAACTGCTATTCTGCAGAAAGGAACCATCAGACCTCATCATGTCGCTCCTGGAGAGCCGTGTCACGGGCTCTTCAGAAACCAAGTGACAGAGCGGCGCGAGGCTGCTCCCCTCCTGCGAGTGGAAAATACACTGGAGCTGAAGCCGCCCTGCTTCTGCTCCGCCAACTGGAACTTTGTATCAGTCAGGGCGGAAAAGATCATCTATAATCTGACAAACATACACTGAGGCTTTTAAGCCTCTTCAGTTGTAACGTTATCCTACATGCTCGCCGAAATTGTTTATATTTACCTTTCCTTGTTAGCAGAAGAGGACAAATAGAAGACAGCCATGTTGTTGTACAGTATATTTTTTAACTGCTTGCACAAAACAACAGAGCTTATTCAGCAGCCAGTTTAATATAAAGGGTTCATTCATGCCAATTACAGTAGTAGTTTTGATTGTTTTGCCCAGATTGTGAGGTATCCGTATCGTAATGGAATGGAAATTTGTTTGGAGCTCACAGATTTGAAGTAATATAAAAAAAATTCTGAACATTTACTTAATTAGATAATTATTACAAATTTTACATGTATGTAATTAACATAACACTTAGAAAGCAAACAGACAAAAACACAGATAGAAGATATATGGATAAATATATAAGCAAAAAAGGCATGAAGTAAAATGAGCTAATGCTGTAGAAATAAAACACAATAAAAATAGAAACAGTGTAAAATGACTAAAAAACAAGTTCAACTCAATTAAAGCTAGAGAAAAACAGTGAAATTCCTCAATACAAAATCTTTAAGTATCACAAACAAATGTACTGTCATGCAGAATGCTCAGAGTTATATTATTGAATTGCTGGTTCATTATTATTTCAGCATTAACATGTAAGTGGTACTTTAATATTGTAGTTTGTTGAGATAGAGCTAGTGTTAGCTGAAGTAACTTGTAGCTACTGCTGTCAAATCCATTTCATAAAAAAAACCAACTGTACCTAATAAAGTGGATACTTAGTGTTTATCTTTTTTTAATTAGATAATCCAACCCTGTTAAAATGTCTTATCTGATACTAGTTCTGTGCATGTTTATAATATTTTCTTGCACACTATATCTATCTGTTTTTTGTGTTGCTGGCCTGGTAAAAGTCTCTGACACAGGATGGGAATGTTGTGTGTATATTTGTCTCTGCCGGTGCTGATAGGGGACCCTTTGGTGAGATGCAACACCAGGCAACTGCATGTGATGCGGCGGCTGTGGCACGTTCAAAGTGATGACTTAGGTGCTGGAGTGCAGATTGCAATGCTCTCCCACCGCTCACTTCCAATTAGGCAGCGGGCCGACTGATGCGTCTCGGAGCAGAAGCTTCTAGTAGGCATCAAAAGGAGCAGCATCGCTGGGTGACATCACGGAGGGAAGGGGGCTCCTGGAGCTTCAGGCAGGGCAATCTGATGTGGCTCAGTAAATATCATGATCAGCGTCCATGCAATGACAGGCTTTTAGAGATTCCCACATTTGTAACGTTACATAAAAAAATACCCCAATAGCTCAAACTAAACTCAAAAAGGCTGTGCAGCCCAGACTGAGTGCCTTTGGATATTTTCTTGTGTTTGTTGGTGTGTTGATTGTGCATTCCAAAGTTCTCTGTGTTTTTAGTTAACAGAATGTTGGTTGTGAAAACATTTTTGATTAATTGCCATAATTATTGTGATCATTTTTGCCCAAATGAACAGCCAGATGGCAGGATATGGTGTCATATTTGCGATCCTATCATTAATCTGGCTCTAGGTCCATCTGAGCACATTGTGCCGTTTGCTGTGTTCACAATCTGTCCTCAAGTTGTCCATGTCTTTTTTTTGTGCTGCGAGTTTTTATTTGATTATATTAGACTATAAAATATTAAAGTTGAGGGTGTATGAAAGCAAGGCATTTATCTGCATGAATAGCTTGTGTTTAGTGAAGTAAGTAATGCACTTTAAGTAAAATCTCCGTCATGCATACAAAAATTAACATGAGTGTTTCCGTCTCATGGTTTTGTGGTGAAAGCCTCAGAAAGATCCAGCAAAACCACTTTGTGGGGATTCATGTCTGCTTTTGCACCTACTTTTCATGATCTAACCTATGGATTATCGTTTTGTTTTTTTACTACGATACTGTTAATAACTATTTAATGATATAGACACAGTTACAGTGTGTCTGCGTGGTTCTGGAGTCTGCTAAGGACGTCATTTAAAAGCGTTGAAATGAAATAATGGGCCAGGTGGGAACCAATGTCACTTTCCCATGTAAAAGCAAGTCAAAAACTATTTAATTCTGTGATATCAATTAACCTCCAGACAAATTTTGTCAAAGGGAGCAGTCTGAATGTGATTGTTCTCTCTTTACTCTGCAGTGTCCTTGGGCTCGGGGAGACTGTTTCCTGACAGGGAACAATGAAGAGAGAGGTGTTTACAGATCTTTACAGATGGCTCCGGGGCTCAGAATTAGCTCTTCACCATTTCTCATGTGATTCAGTTCAGTCTTAACTTCAGATGTGTCATCAAGACTATCATCAGGATGTCTGACAATGTATCTGTTTGATCTTGACGTGCACTGCTCAGTGAGTTAGTCAGATATCACTGTCAAATATTAAACCTTGTGACATGTGTGTCTCATTCTAATGATAGCTCACTGAAGAAATCACAATCACATCATGGAGGCTTTGAGAAACACACCATCCTGTCCCTAACATCGCAAAGAGCTTCACAACTTTGGAATTATGTTTTGTACACCAAGTACTTTTTGACTGACATTTCACACCTATTTATAACAACAGATGAGCGCGGTGACTAAGTGTTTTTAAGTGTACAGACACAATTAATTGGGCACATAGCTTCCATGTGAGTGAAAAATGGGAGTAGAAACAGATGATAGTTACTGAGACAGCCTGGAGATTGTGCAGTGATCCTGACCTGCGTTGTTAGCGTGTTCTCTGCTTATCCAGCAGGCCTCTTTCTTTTTCTTTTTTTTCCTCCTCTTTTTTTTTTCTTTACATGGCATAAATCCGGGAGATGAAAATGTCATGGAGCAGGTTCATTTTGCAAAGAGGTTTTGATTGCCATGCGTGTGTAATTGATTGTTCCAAGGACAGGGGGAAATCTAGAAATGTCATAACAGTCCTGCTTAGGTTGGTCCCACCACAAGGCAATCAATGAGAAGTAAAAAGAGATATTGATTTGCGAGCAGCAAAAACTGTAGCTTGAGACAACCGGAGAGCGCTGGGGAAAGTGGCACAGACGTGCAGACCTGTCACTGGCACCTATGAATTACCCAATCTTCTCTGAAGATAGTGTTACCTCGGATACTCACAAAGTCCTGCGCTGGGTATTGCAGCTGTCCATTAGCTAAGCTCCTCAGGCTGCTAACTCTCTCTGGCTTGTCAGATTAATGAAGGAAATGTTGACCTTCCCAGGGATAAATGTTGATGTTCTCAAATTTACAAAAGTTCTCCTGGCATGTTAACACTGGAAACAGAATGCCCTTTTACAGCTGGCACACACATTTCTAAAATGATTGACACATTCTGAATAGACTCACTCACACAAGGGAAAGCAGATTGTACTCTATGAAGATATTAATGCTCAAAGTTGTAAATATATTGTCATGTAAGGCTTTAGCACCAATCCAGTTGGACAGCAGGCTGCCATGAATGTTGCAGTAGATGTAATCTACTGTTTCCTATGCAGTTAGCTGGTTTCTCTAGATGTAAGGAAAAAAGCCTTTTGGCTCAGAAACTGGCTGCTGCTTCTGTAAATCCAGGCCTTGCTATGCCAAGAGTCTGCTCTAACGGATAAAGGTTATAAACACTTCAACTGCCTGATTTATGATGGACACCTCAGGTTTTTTGACCTTTGCATATCTCTGTCTGAAGATATAAATTTGTAGTGACACAGATTGGAGGCTTTACAGCAGTTTATGACATGCTAAATCTCAGGCGAGGCATGCCAGGCTCTTGTTTTGTAAGGCTAGTTAGGCTGGGAGTTGCCTCGCTTAGACTCCCAGACAACATTTTCAAAGCAGGCATTTCCTTTTTTTTCTAACTTGTGGAAAAAATGTGCCTGAGAATCAGCAATTGCTGCTCTTCCCTTTTGGTTTACACGATGACGCACTAGTTACTTTAAACAATGATGTTTTACGAAGCGTATCAGCAGTTTATTCTGTGTTCTTGACAAACTTGTTCCTCATAACATAATGACCTTTTGGGAGGCTTTTTTTTTCTCTTGCGTTGTGGCATTGTCCTTGAATCTGATCTTGTATGAAGAGTAATGCAGCTTGGCATGGCAGCAGTGCTGTGGTAGACCAAGAGCTGGCAAAGCACGGTTACAAATGGTGTGAGAAGCAGAGTTAGACATGCGGGTATCTTGGAGTGATCCCTGCCAGAAGGTTAATTGGTGCCTCTGGATGTCTGCTACTTAGGGCATCTGATAGAAAGGCGTAGAACAGCAGGAAGGGCAGCTGTTAATCTCTGTCAATTCCACCCTCAAATACCACGATAAGACGCAAACATTCACATTAAAATGGATATAACTACATCTAAGTGGTTAATTCCAGGAAAACAGTGTTTAGCCTTTCTAGAACACACATTTATCTGTTCACATTGCTCTCCATGAAGAACTGAACTGCATGTATTGGTGAATTTTAAGACACATAGAATATGCAGGAAATAGCCCTTTGCATGATGCAGTATACCAGGATTGAGCCATTTCTATTAAACCATCACTGGACTGGAAAAATGCTCATCTCCCCACTTTAGTGTACGTTCTCCCCAGTCCCTCCGCTTTAGCGACGACTTTGAAGAGAGAGGGCATCAACTTGGAGCTTGTCATAGCCATTGGTGTTCTCCTTCACTGTGAATACTATATATAAGACTATAAATAAAACATACCTCTGTGCTCTTGACAACTCTCTCCCTTAGCATCAAGGGTGTTTTGGAGGCCATCACCGATCTCGGTTGGCCAATCAAAACATCTCTCTTGCGGTGGATCAAGGTCACAGCACATTGGGGCTCTTGGGTGTGAGTGTGTGTGTGCAGGCTCTTGTTCACGAGGCCCCATTCTCCATGTTTGTTTTGAAAGTCCGAATCCCATCTCCATCCATTAGCTGGCAGGCAATTCACCTCCAGGGTTTCTCTTGAGGCACTTGTGAAATATTGATAAAAAAAAGTCTTATTTTCAGAAGGCAAAAAAGGGAAGACATTCTATGGGCCGCCCAGTGTGGGACTCCTGAGTGCTCGGCCTCAGCCATCCCCCTCATGGAGTGCCCTCTATTCAGAAGAGAAATATTAACCACATGAAATGCATAAGTGCCTGGACAGGGCTGTTATGTCCTATTCATATTTAACTCAGAGCACATCTGCCACGTCTCTCCCAAAATGCACATTTTCCAGCATGACTATGAGGCGGAAAATATCTCAGATATGTGACAACACTGACAAACTGCATTTATTGCAGGATGTCTTCAAAAGATATGCAAACATTGGTTGTGATATTGTTGTGTGGGTTGCCGGGTGGTTAGATTTTAAATAATCTGAAATAGTTATTGTCAGAAAGGACACTTTAATCTTCCCTGGCTGTTCTCATATTATGTCGAGCAGACCCTGCAGCCACGTGTAAAACCCTCTATGCTGAGTCAGAGTTTCCACTAATTGGATGATGGGAAATATGTCAATTAGAAATACTGTTGTTTAATTATCTGTTAATTGAAGCAATAATGTTTGTGCTCTATGAGTTGGGAGAATGAACAGGTGAATAATGAAAGAAGTAATTGCTGTTTATGAGACTGTCAGGGAAAATATAATGATGTGACAGATTGCCAGTAATTTTTAGATTTTTTTTTTAATTGTCTAGTTTTAACACTGATAATTTAATCAGCTCTTCCACCAGCATGATCAACATCTTTATCAGTATGCACATGTGCAATATATTTTTATTTTGCTAAATGGCTACATGCCTTCTGAAGTTATGTTTTCTCATCTTTTTTCAGCCGAGCCTTTTAATTTATTGATAAAGCAATGCGGGACATTCAAATATTTGAGTTAGCATCAAGACATTCCTCACACGTGGCTTCAGGGATGCTGAGATGTTATCCAGAACAGAAGGCTTACATTTTCATTGCAGTTTTGATGCATCCATAATCACTATGGAATAGGTCATTTGCAATAACACTTAGCAGGCCCCAGAAGAATCAATTTCCTTTTGTCACTCAGTGGCCAATGATTGTTGTAAACATCTCAACTTGAGGCCAGAAAAACCTTGGACACAGCACTAAGTCAATGGCCTGTCGTGAATCACATGGTGCTGTTACACCAGCAGCAGTCTGTTAGTAAAGACATTATGTCCAGCTATACTCTCCAACCTCCTGAGGCACAAAGCAGCCGCCATTATGTTGTCTTAAATGGTTTCTGTGACTTCTTACTAAAGATTAATACTTGACACTGCATGTGCATTTTCTAAATATCGTACCTTGGTAATTAAATTAATTAAAGTGCTGTTACACGGTGTGTTTTAATGTAATTAATCTCATGTCTTCCTTTTCTAGTGTACATGCCTGACGAAGACGGTGTTCTCCAGGATGCCATCACAGAGGAAGACGCCGAGAACGACACTCAGACTGAAGAGGAATGCTCAGAGAAGACCAGCCCCAAAGTGTCTGAGGACAGAGAGCTCGACAACAAGAGCACTAACACTTATAGCAACCAGAACTCTCCCATTAGTGTCCTTTCCAATCAAGAGGCTGAGTTGGAGTCACGCCTTAGCGACACCAGTGACAGACTCTCGGACTTCAAAACCTCCTCGCCACCTGAGAGCCAGAAGGATGAAGAAAGCCGCAGCTCCAAACATAAAGAGGAGACTGGCGGCAGCTTGGAGAAGATGAGGGCAGCCTATGCAAACTTTCTCTCTGATTCCTACTGGACGGGGATAGGGATGGACTTGAAAATTGGCAAAAACACCAGCAAAGCCAACTGTGACAGCACCAACGGAAGCACCAAGAGTGAGTTTGACTGGCACCAGGATGCGCTCTCAAAGACCTTGCAGCAGACACTCTCCCCAAAGCCTGCATCCAAACCTAACCTCTTTAGCTCTGTCCACCTGTACAGGCAAACCACCAAACCCTGTGGCTCGGTGTTCACGGGAGCCAGCCGATTTCGCTGTAAGGATTGTAGCGCAGCTTATGACACTCTTGTGGAGCTGACGGTCCACATGAACAAGAGTGGACACTACCAGGACAACAACCACGGCAAACAGAGTAATTCCTCTGGTTCGTCCTCTAAGTCCAGAAAACGAAATTTGCATGATATGGAAGGAAAAGAGGACGCACAAAAGGTTTTGAAGTGCATGTTCTGCGGCCACTCTTTTGACTCACTCCAGGATTTGAGCGTCCATATGATTAAAACTAAGCATTACCAAAAAGTGCCTTTAAAAGAGCCAATTCCAGTACTCACACCCAAATTGTTGCCACCAGCAAAGAAACGGGCCTTTGAGACGGTAAGGCCTTGCTCCCCTGACTCTACGACTGGTTTATCCGGCTACACTGAGGCACAGCGGGCCGCAGCCATTTCAAATGCTAACAATAATCGCTACGGCTATCAGAACGGAGCCAGTTACACTTGGCAGTTTGAGACGTGCAAGTCTCAGATTCTTAAATGCATGGAGTGTGGAAGCTCCCATGACACCCTTCAGCAACTCACCACACATATGATGGTTACCGGACACTTCATCAAAGTCACAAACTCAGCCTCTAAAAAGGGTAAACAGTTAGCACTTGACCCCCTGGCCATAGAAAAGATCCAGGGTTTAGCTGAGCCTGCTGCCAGTGACACTGAGGGAGAAAAGGTGTCTCCAAAAAATCCTTCCCCCGGGAGCTGTGAGAAGGATAGCCAGGGGGAAGGTACATCAGGCAAAATGGAAGAAACTGAAGCTAAAGATGACAAGCAAGAGAGTGAGGATCAAAAGGCAGGCAATGGGGCTTTTAAGTACCCTTATCTCCGTGAGGAGGATCTTGAACAGGACTCGGGAGGAGGAGGTGACATTCTTAAATCTTTAGCCAACACAGTGGCCTCTGCCATCAATAAAGCTCAAACAGGGACACCAAGCTGGAGTGCCTATCCAAGCATTCACGCTGCCTATCAGCTCTCTGGCATCATCAAAAGCGCCCCTCTCTCTGCATCTCCCCCTACTCAGCTAAAGCAGACATTTAACCACAAGCTGAGACCGATTGCCCCAAAGGGGAAGTTATACCACGGTGCTGTGGGAGTTGAGGCTCCCCAGGGACAGCATCAAAATGTGGACATCAAAAAAGAAAAGGTTGGCATTAGCGATGGTAAAGAAAGTCAGAATATTAAGTTTGATCTGGTGGAGAACGATGACAGCGATTGTCAGGATGATTCCTCTTCCTCTTCAAAGCTTGATGCAGACTGTATGAATGAAGGGAGTGAAGTGATCAAAGGGAAGTTGAGCCCAGATTTCTCTGACAGAGGCAAGACACCGAGCCCCTCTGCCAGCAATGGACACAGCACTACTTCAGAGCCTCTCAGTGACACTTCAGCTCTACTTGGCATAAACCCTCTTAGTGCACTGCAGTCAGTTCTGAACAATCATCTGGGCAAAGCAAATAAGCCCAATAACTCAAGAGTAGATAAACTATCTTCTCACACCCAGTCTATTTATGCTGACATTAACCGTAGCAGCGAGAAACCAGCTTTAATGCTCGGAAATTCTTTAAGAAAAACGCCTGATAACCCCTTTCTCTTTGTTAGCGATGACCAACCAATAGACCTGACGAAATCTAAACACAGCAAGCCAAGTTCCTCGCTACTCCAGCCCTCCGCCCCAATGCCGCAGAAATACGCTCTGTCTGACATCGCAGATATGGTTAAAGTTCTTCCAAAAGCCACGACGCCAAAACCCTCCATCCCATCGAGGATCCCGACGATGAAACTGGAATCAGATGTCAGACGCTTTGAGGACGTGTCTGCCGAGGTGTACTCCGTCCACAAGCGTAAAGGTAGACAGTCAAACTGGAATCCTCGCCATCTTCTCATCCTGCAAGCTCAGTTTGCCTCCAGCCTCTTCCAGACCTCTGAGGGGAAGTACTTGCTCTCAGACCTCGGCCCTCAGGAACGGATGCACATCTCCAAGTTCACCGGATTGTCCATGACCACCATAAGCCATTGGTTAGCAAATGTAAAGTACCAACTGCGGAAAACCGGAGGGACCAAATTTCTGAAGAGCATGGACACCGGGCACCCGATCTTCTACTGCAATGACTGCGCTTCCCAGTTTAGGTCACCGGCCGGGTTCATTTCCCATCTGGAATCCCACCTCGGGTTCCAAATCAAAGACATTTGCAAAATGCCGGTAGAGCACCAGACGAAGGTAGAGGAGCCAGAACTGTCGAAGGCCCTCAGTGTGAGAGCCACAGAGGCTCTAGTCACGGATGAGGACACTGACTCAAAGTTCAAATGTAAGCTCTGCTGTCGGACATTTGCGAGCAATCACGCAGTCAAACTCCATTTGAGTAAAACTCACAGCAAATCCCCCGACAACCATTCACAATATGTGGAAATGGACAAGGAGTAGTTTTTCATATTATTGTCACTTTTTTCTTCCTTTTTTTATTTTAATACACGGGTCAGATATTTCAACCATTTTTCAATTAGCGTTGTGTAGTGTGCATCATTCTGACGTTTAAAACATTTCATGGACAGCAAAGACACACTGGTTAGAAATTGTATAAGGAAACACTAAGAGATACTTTTGCACCCTGCTCAAATGCATCACCAGTAATGAAATGTATTACTGCTTGAAGAAACATAATTGCTGATGTTTGCATGCAATAGCCCTGGCTATGACTACTATTTATTTGTATGATATGTCAAGTTTCAATTGTATTTCAAAGACAAAATAATGAACTAATTGTACTTTACGACTTCTGTGATACAGTACACCTGCATAAATGTGCAGCTGTTTAAACAGGTAGCCCGACACACGATAACACACATGCAGACCTGTACAGTGTATTGCTATGTAAAGATGTTTTGTGTTGCAATGATAGAAGAGAAAAAAAAGCACTTTAATAAATGTTTAATCACCAGTTTAGACTCGGATTCTGTACATGACTCAAAAATAAATTAGACGGTTTGGAAACAAGGATATTTCACATGTAAATATATTTTAGAAAAAAAAACAGTGCGTTTCATGCAACAAGGATAACAGCAAGACAGATGATACCTGTGATACCTGCACCTTTTTTTACTTATTCAAATAAAGAGTTAACATTTGATAACAGCTTGTATATCTTTTTTTTATTTTCTCTTGAATTGTTTGCTCATAAAGTTAGAAGCTTGTTTGAGAAATATTAAAATGTTCTTGCTTATCACTGAGATCAGTGTGTGTGTATGTACACACTGACAACGTGGTGAAATGCTGTACAATAAATATCTATATTATACCAACAAATACTGCTGATGTTATGCAAATATCAGGAACACTTCATTATTATATTATTTGGTATTCTTAATGAATATTTTTAAAAATATTACAATTAATTTCTAGTGAAATCGGAAGTCTTTAAGTCATTGCATAGCAAAAATTGGAAATTTATCTACAGGCAAACACACGATTTAACTTATATGAGGCATAGAATTACCAATAATAAATTAATAATGAATGAATATTTACTTTGGGTAAAATTCAGCTTTTCTTTTAAAAAGAAAAGTCACAGTAACACTCTGCATTAATGCCATGTCTATCATGCATTATGCCCCGAAATGCATAGTCTGCTTAGAGCAGTGTATAAGTATAGTATAAGCATTCATAAATATTATTGATGCCTTAAATCAATAAATATTGTACAATATAAAGCATTTTCTAATTACTTCTAAGGTCAGCTGGTCACTCTCAATAAAGTTTATTTTATAAGCTGATGTCTTTAATGCATTATAAACATACTTAGGATGCATTTTTAGATTTAGGATTAGCCCAACCCTGTGATCACATTATAATGCATTATAACAATGATTGTAAAGGATTATAAAAGTATCATAGAATTAGTAGTATCAGTTATTGTTATAAGACACTATACATGTTAGAGTACTTAAACTATAAATATGTTTATAATGCATTATAGACATTGTTGTCATAGAAAGGATTATCAATATCAATTATGTCCAATAATTAATAGCAAATTTTTTCTTTCTTTAAAGTAAATTGTCAGGAACAGAAATTACAGTCCATTAAATAAGTGTGACCCAAGTATATTTGTGTTTAAATTCATAATATATTGCACATCTGTTACAGTTTTAAAGTGTACAGAGAGCCTCAGTGCGACAAAGGACAACATGCTCAAACAGCACAGTACACTGCACTCCCTCTTTTACCTTCTGACTTTTAGATACACCTCACAGATACATCTCCTTGACAGACTTTATTGCTTTCCTGTGAACGCCGCTGCTGTTGCTGCAAGATGGTATCATAACAATTAAACATATTTCCTCCAGCTCTATTATTTCAAGGCTATTAAAAATAATTGCCTTCTAAATTCATAAACATTTTATGCAATTCATCTCTTTTCGAGCAATCAAGTCCTCAATTACCTCCACCCATCAAATCCCTGTTTTATAACGGCCAACTGACATTTGATGGCAAATGGGAAAAAGCACATGGGCACTGTGGTGATTTGAATGCTGTGACACCAACTTGCCCCCTATTGTTGGAAATGAGCAGGCAATCACGTTGTTCATCAGATGACTCCTAATGCAGTTAAAGTATTCAGCTATAATTTCTCCCTGCATTTATAATTACTGTCAAAGACCACACACCTCAGTGAGCAGATTAAAGCTATAAATTATTTAGTGCCTTTCTTCGCCGATGGATCTCTGATTTGTCTGTAGGGCCATTATGTTTTAGAGGAGCAACTCATTCTAATCTGAAGCAAGCATTGTCCTTAAGATGCAGCAGAACGCTTTGCAGGGGAAAAGATGAGAGTAAAAATACTGGCTGTTTGTGTTTATTCAATTAAACTTAAAGCAAGGCTTTTTACTAAAAAGGGGATATGAAACACTGATTTTTTTATTTTAACTGATGTTTTTTTTTCCATTATAATTTTCCACAGCAGTTATCCATATGTAGACACAAATCATTATTCAGCGCATATATAAATGTACATTTTGAGGATTCAGCACAAGCAAGCAGAGATTCACCCAAGGCTAACCAAAGAAAAATGCTCTCATCAGTGCAATCACAGAAGGAAATTAGTTGTCTCTGACCATAATTTGCTCTAATAAGTCAAAGTCAATGGGGAATGTATTGTTCCCACACAAAAGTAATCTAAATATAAAGCAAACTTTATAAGGTTAATATGATTCTTATCTAGCGATCAGCACTCGTCTGAAGAGCATAAACTGTAGTGGGTGGAAATCAAAATACACATCAGCTGCTTTGGTTTTTCAAATAAACATAATGCTCTCCCTAATAGGAATACCTGAGTTATTAAATAGTGATATACTTCAGGTAACACATCGCAGGTAATTAAGTGAAATAAACCCATAATTCTTTTGATGCTTTATATTAATTCATTTTGGATGTTTGCATATTAACACAGTTAATCGCACCGTATATCTAACATGTCATGGCTAATTACAGAACACAGTCAGCTTTCTGCAATTAAACACACACACACTCACACACACTTATGCAGACACAGAAAACTGCTTTTTAACGGATTGATAATGAGAGATATTAAGCACAGTAAAATGCTCGTACATGGACCGAGTCTATACGAAAAATGTAAATATGATTTTGGATTTTATATCAGCCAAAACACTGGGTAGTTACATAGGGATAAAGCCAGTCTTTATGCTTCCTACAATTAACAAAATAATAAAAGAAAATGTAATTAAAAGTCACATTTCTGTCCTTAGAATCACTGAATGCTATGAAGCTGATCAAAATCTGAAAAAAGTATAAGCATTTTCACTGTTAGCGTCACTGATTTAACTCCAAATTCTTTTGAAATATCTTAAACCAAAACAGATTCGGAAACGTCTCACTGTCTGAGCTGCTCACATTTTTCCCAGCTTGGAGTTACTTCCTAAAACAGCTCTAATAAGTTCTAATAGCTTAGTTGAAAAATCAAATTATGCATATAAGTACACTTGCATTGCAGACGCGGTGAAACCCGACCTTAGCAAAATTGACGCCAGCTCGCATTTACAAATCCTTTGTCAATCTGTCATTAAACATGCTATCAAATAATGATAAGTGTACGCTCCTTGCTTGCACTGGCGTGCGTCTGCCTGATGCTGATGTGCTGTAATAGGGCAAATGTGCATCAGAATTTGCCTGCTTGGATACACACAAAACATTTACACTGTGCCTGACTTTGCTTCGCCCTGTGCCAGACAAGCATGGATTCTCTGCATCATCTGGCCTGTAAACCAGAGGAGGAGGGGGGGAAGGGTTCAAAATGTTCATCACACAGCAGCAGGGTAATGACTAGCTCATGTGTTTAATGAAGGGCTTTAGAACTTATAGCTATAATGACCCACATCCTAACTCCCTTTTCTCCCATTTATTCTCCCCAAAGTCCTCAGGTTATTACGTCCCTCTGAGAAATATCCCGGAAAGAGCATTACATCTCTCCATTCCTTTTCACACAGATATCAGAACATTTGTCCTTTTACCTGCATTGTCCTATTGCAGATGCACTGACATGATATTATTTTCTAAATGTGGAGGAGCAAATACTTGGAACATAAAAGCAGTGATAAATGATGCACCTAAATGCTGCACCTCTTCTCTTTTTTTGCAAAATAATAAGCTGTAAAATATGATTTATAATGAATTCAGCCTCCTGAGAATGTGAGCTCATACAAGACAAAGAGGAATGCATGTATGTCTGCTCTCCTACATACATCATATCTTCCAAATAGCCCATAGTCCTCCACTGTTAATGGTGTTGCTTCAAATATGCTAATTAAGCAAAAATAAGTGATGAATGGAATACATTTGATCAATCAAGTAGGCCTAAGCCCCTGGTGCTGCATATTCATTGTACATCATGAATATGAAACCAAAGTCATTTATCAAATATCAGTTGCACATTTGTATCTTATTAATCATACATGCTGAAACTTCTGTCTTGTCAAAAAAGCTGAAGGTTGATGAAGCACTTGCAAAAAGGATTAAACTCAGGGAACTCGGGGTAGTGCTTCAGCTATAATGCATGAGGTATTTTCAAACTTCCAGAATCTTAAACAGTCAGTCGATCCTCGCTCCCGATAACGTTCAGACGGTCCTAACCCCCGTCCTCCCCCTCCCTATCCTTATTTCTCCCCCTTCTTTCTATCTTTCAGATATTTTATAGTAATGGTTGCCAAATAATTTAATATACTATTGCCTGGCTGTGAAAAGGGTTATTGGTTCATTTTATCATTGAGCCAGGCTTTGACCGCACACTTAATTTCAATCAGTACAGTAGTCCTGCCATAATGGGTTAACTTTACCCACTACCCACTGGTAAAACACACATAGTCACTGTGACATCACCTATTGGTTTGTGGGACCTGGTTTGAAGCCTCTAATTCAGCATTTT
This sequence comes from Serranus cabrilla, assembly GCA_903364295.1. Taxonomy (NCBI): domain Eukaryota; kingdom Metazoa; phylum Chordata; class Actinopteri; order Perciformes; family Serranidae; genus Serranus; species Serranus cabrilla. The sequence continues at coordinate 224,340 of CAFUXE010000156.1, read as the reverse complement.
AGCTGGTGCCATTTTTTTTGCAACCAGAACGGTTTGAGGGCCAGAATGACACTATGCAGCAGCTAACGCTAGTTCTACTTAGCTAGCTATCTTTGATAAACTAAAACACACGGTGATAGGGTCAAAGTTCAAAGGCATGGAAGAGACCAGCACATGGTAGCCTCGTCCTAAAGCAGCCCCTGCTATATGTCTACTGTACTCTAAATGGACCATAATTTACTAAATGAACATCATGCCGTATTGAAGAAGACTTGAAACTGGCGATTGAGACCATAAATTCATTATGAGAACGTTTACTGAGGTAATAAATTAAGTTGGACGTCTTTTTTTGCAAACCATGGAGTCGCCCCCTGCTGGTCGCTAAAAAGAATGCAGGTTGAATAGCTTCACTGTCTTTTCTTTTGAGACCTGGAGGTTGCTGCTTGGTAGGACACCATCCAAAGCATGGGGTTGTTTTTACCCAGTGTTAGTGCATTTTTATTACAACCATGATTCAAAACAAAGTTGGTCCATTGTCTAACACGTAAATAAAACAGAATGTGATAATTTGCTAATCCTTTGCAACAAATATTGAATTTAAAAATGTATAATAATGCAATGCAGTTGGGATCGGCTCCAGCCCCTCGCGATCGGTTACAGAACATGAATGAATGAAAGTATATTTTATGCTCAAACATTTGAATGTATAATGTAGTATACTGAGTCACAATAACCATGCTCATATAAAAAAAAAATAGCATCTTTGAGGAACATTTAAGACAACACTGGGTCAAAAACAACCCATTGATAGAAGGTCAAATTAATCCAGTGTTGCATCAATGCTATCATAACCCAGACTACAATTTGACATTAGTCATCTTAGATAGATAACATGGTATTTTGATGGCTGCTTGTCAAAGTAATGTGTAAGTAATTCATGTTTTATTAATATGAGTCTATAACCATATTTAGAGTGACAATGACCACTGAAATAGGTGAAGGTGCTGCGTGTTATTGTGAAAAAAAATCCTTTTCTCAGTAGTAGGAAAAACATTTGGCAGAAACATAAATGAATAATTGATTCATAACAAGTGAACAAAAGATGAATAAATAAATCAAATTCCCTTCATTTTTTAGTTGATTTATGATGTTATATAAAAAACTGATAGCATTAGCCGTGGCCAAGCCTCTGTGTAACAATGTGTGGAGGTTTTCATTGCCATCATATAGTGGATGAGAGAACTAACACTTGATTGCCAGCAGTTCATCAGTGCATCCTTCATATTTGTCACCCAGCCTGCCTGAAGGCAGCGTGCTAGCTCAAATTGAAGCTGACATCTTCCAAATATGAAAGCAACAAATCACACATTTTTATTGGGCTTAATCTCCAGCCTAGCCCCTTGCAGACGTCAGCACAATCATGGACGCTGCTCTAATTCTTGCCGACTGGCTGCTTGTGCCTCCCAAGCATCTCTGGACTCACAGAGCAAACACAAATGGCCAGACAGCAGAGACAGGGGTGACACCTACACTTATTAGGAGGCTTTAATATGGTGGTAAGAGCATGTGCAACTCGTGTAACAAGATTGTGCTTTGAGTAATCCATGGATGAGCTGTAAATAAAGATTATATTTGGGAACAGGCTCCAACATATTGGATCTTGAGACAAATGAAAAGTGGATGTCTGTTTGACTCATTGGATTATTAAGTTGTTTGGCTTTTACTTCAACATTTGACGTTTTTAATAATGTTGCATGTTTCACTGCAACCAACAACAGAACAAAATCCTTTTCTTGGCAAGTACAATATAATTAAAGTAGTTCGGTAAAGATCAATGCAATCATTTTTACGAATAATTTGACATATTTAGAGTGAAAAAATAGCACAATTGACACAAAATTGTTACAGGATGTATATAGTGAAGACTTGATCCATTTTACTGGAAAGTGGGCTAAATAAAGCGAAAGGTTAAAGGCAAAAGGAAAAACTGGAAAGACCATTTAAAGAGGGTTCCCCTGACCTTTTATGTCAATACTTCACAATGAAAATGGATCCTTTGGGTACCCATTACTCTCCCCTTTCCAGATAAATATCCAATATTACAATCTTCCATCTTAAGTTATCAAGAACAAAACAAACCAGGATGCAGGAACCTAAAAAAAACATGCTGCTTTTGTCACTTTTTGTCAGATTGTAGCGAACAGAAACCCATTTTTCGTGAGGCTCTGATACCAGAGAGTGCCAGTGTGTGTGACAAGGGGGCTCAAAGATAAACTGAACTAAACAGCCAGAGCCAACAGAAACAAGATAGCAACTGACTACAGTTTTCTGTCTGACCAGGCACCCGCTAGATGTATTGTTGGTGGAATCTGTAGCTTGACATTGGCCACAGTGAAAATGCAACGTAGTAGTACACTATGTATTTGGAGTTGTGTTTCTGGACATTTGGTGAATTTAAGGCCAACATTCTTGTAGCTCTGCTTTGGTCTCCACCAGCTTCAGATGGAAATGTCTCGCTCTGTAGGTGCTAAATGTTCCTCCATGTTCCTAAAACAACTTCCTGCTATGAGAGCAGTGAAAGTCTGGCAGAACAGTAAATGTGCATGTAGTAAAACTAAAACTTTGAGCTCAAAGGTGCTGAAATACTCTGTGGAGCTGAAGGACATGTAGGAGTTGGGGGATAATTCTCTGTCTTTTTGTAACATAATGCATAGTGGTTTCATCTGTTGTTATATATATATTGTTATATATGTATATAAATATTGAATTGAGCCTCTTTAATAGTTTCAGGTAGCATCCAAGATGAATAGTAGTCATAAAAGAGTGGTGGAGAAGTCTTTGTAGCAATGCCTTTTTGAAATTAACGATTGGCCTATTAGAGGGACGCCGCAGTATTTACTTACTTGTTGGATTCTGCTAAAACTTGGGAAAATGAAGAAACTCACAGCTGTGTTTTCAGATTTTTCAGAATTACACAGATGAGCCCGAGGAGGAGCTGTGCAACATCTGTTTGCTCATTTATGTGTCAAACACTAAACATCAGACTTGACTGATCTCACTTTGACAAAACTTGGAAAATGATGCATCTCGCCACTGCTTTCTGGCATTTAGAATTACACTGATTGGTCCGAGGGGAAATTACATTTCAAAATAAAGTGACACATTTGTTGCTGATTGGCCCAGATGGGGACATTTTGGGGGCGACAATGATTACTATTACTTTGTCTTACCAATCTGAATTTTCAGAGGGCAGATTTTTCTTGCACATTACAGAACATGGAAGTTTGAATCAGTTGCTCTTCTGCACTTTCAGCTGCAAATACTTTTTTTTTTAACATTATAGCATAGTGAGGTATAACAATTATAAACCCCCCAAAAAGAGCCTGGAAGGAATTTGACTGTCAGCACTGTGCAAGGTCGTCCTCGCTGTAAACTAACAACCAGAATTGGATGCGATTGGATTTGGACCCCTCAGACACTGTCAGGAGAATTCAGGGTTTGTTGGCTCTGTTGCAGCCAGCAGTCAACAAGGGCACATGAATGCTTTCTTTTTACCACTATAAATTTGTAGGCTAGCTGAAGCATGCTTTCCTTTCTCCTTTTTTTGTCCACTTTTTCATAACAGGCATACAGTTCACACCTTCCTATTATTAGATTACTTCCTGACTTGCAGCCGCGCTGGCCTTAAAGCCAGAAACCCTTATTCCTCACTTGTATTGGGCTGGAATGTAATTACAGCGGCTGCTACCACATAGCAAACAATGACCTTGATTGATTGACAAGCATTTTCACAATCTGCTGCTTTGTAGATATACTGTGACAAATTTCACTTCACCTAATTTTCGATCCCAACCCCAGCCAGATGCAACACGGACACGGTAGCCGAGACACTTAAAAAAGAAGAACGCTGAATCCGTAACATGTGACATAATGCTCAACAGGGCTGTATTATTTTAACAACTGAATGTTCTCATTTTCCCGTGTCTATCAGTCAGCCTGAGTGGATGGTGGCCAGGAGGGGGATGGGTTGATGGATGGATGGAGGGACGGGGGGGTTGAGTACAGAGCTCTCCACCTCTTGCCCTCCTCTGCTGTCATCTGTTGCCCCACAGCAGGCCAGAGGTTGTTGGCGTTTTGCTCACTTGTAATCCGTCTCACTGTCTGGCTGCCGGCTCTCGGGTCACCTGTCACTCAATTTGACATGAATCAGCATTGACGCCAGCAGATTTAAGCTATTTCTCTCAGTCTGTAAACACAGCCTGGGTCTGTGGGCCTCTAGCAAAATAAAAAAACAAAAAAAAAACACCCCTCACCACCCACCCAAAACTACTGAATGTTGGCTAATGACCCATAAGAGCTTGAATATAGTCAGACAGTTTTTTTTGTCATATAACTCCAATTAAATGTGGAATGGTAATCAGGTTGTGTTAATGTGACATGACATGCTGCTGCAACTCACTTTTTCAGCCCCAGATAAGGACACAGTTTCAGACTGAGAAAACAGGAAGTAAACCTCCCATCAGTGTGACACTTTATATTTTGATGATAAAAGGCTGTTTTACCATAAGGCCCACGTACAGTACTATCGAAAAATGAAATTTTTGTTCCCTTTGAAGTACACACTTTCCCCGAGATACAGTGAGTTCCCACCAGTCTGAGAAGCGCCAAAAAAACGGAGGCTAAGACACGACAGTTGTTCCTGCTCCACCAGGGATTGCTGTCATAGTTAATCACTTCATGGGGTAATTTAATTTGAAAAACTTTTTATATCTTTTTTTTAATTTGGGTTTCTTTTAGATATCATGAACATGAAATTAAAGGTGCCCTGTGGAGATTTCTTGTTAGCAAACAAAAATTGTGTTTACATTTCGTGCTTGGGGCTCCACCTTCTAGCAGGTACAATAGGTTGTTATCAGTCTATTCAATGGCTGTCTCATTGCATTTCACTTTGTATTTTTTTAGATTTAAATATCAAGAATGGCTGCAGTTTTGTTTGGTTTAGGCTACAAAATTACTTATCTAAGGTTAGGGCTAACAGGTTCCTGGTTAGACGTTATAAAAGATAGTTTAAAAAGTTAAATACATGGCGAAATGTACATTGTTACAAGGAGGTTGATTACGTAAAGACATGACGAACTAAAGTTAAACAATGACTTAAAATAGCACAATTTACTTTTGGTAAGACAAGAACGTCGGCCTCTTGGGGGAAGGTCCTGGGTTTACACAGTTACACAAGAAGGCAGCAAATAGGATTCAACATCATTATTTTATTTTTGGTGTAAGCTAGCTTTGCATTTTGAGGTTAGCAAAGCTAACATGGCTAACTACTACTACACTTATTTAACATATCTAGAAATTAAAAGTTTACATTTAAAAAAAACATGAATTCAGAAAATACAATGTATTCATTTGCCATAGATTATACTTCCAAAGTGAAGAAACAATGATTTTAATCTATAGGTCCAATTAAAATAATCTCCACCTTAACCAATCATGAGAGTACAATTTCTACAGGAATGTATTATGAATAATCCAGTAAAATAATATATATATAGCAGCATATATATAACACTGACAGGGGTTTTGTCTGCACTGAGTACTTCCTTTTTCGTTGCATTTCCATTTTTCACTTTATGTAAGAGACATTGCAAATGCAGGTTTTTTTCACTTTTTTAAGTAAGATATCTGAGTAATTATTCCATCACTGCTTCGTGAACTATAAATAATTAGAGTAGATAGAGAGGATAGACCAGTAATGCTAACGTGTCCAAAATGTCAAAGAGATCTTAAGACATTCATAATTCTTCATTTATCATCAATTGTGAAACATCACAGTATATGTCTGTTCTCTAAGTTTTTGCAAGGTGTGCGTGGGCCTTTTTTTTTCATTGCCATAAAGGTCACTTTTAAGCCAGCCGATGGTGCATGATCATGTAAACAGCAAGTCCTGCTTTATCTCTTCTACATTATAATTGAAATATGCCTCCTCTGCAGCCACATGTGTGATCTAATGCCACACAACAGTTTCTGAATTTATGAAAAGGCTACCTCTCCAAGCGTGAATAGCAGCTACAGTAGCAGCTCTGTGATCAGTCAAAAACAAAATTACAGTGGTGAAACCAGATGTACTTCCTGCGCACTGAGCATGCTGTAACATATAGAAAACATTGCAGGTGTCCACATTTTTATGCAGAACATGCATTGAATATCAGAGAAGCTAAATTGATCCGGTGATGCAAATGTCAGCAACAGAGATAGTATGAGCTGCTGAGACAGTTGTCACTGTGGTCAAGATTCAGACATGGACAGTCATGTGCAGTCTTAAAAACCCAACCACTGTGCAGACAGGGAAATCAATACAGCATTTTGTTATCTATCTCTATCTTACAACTTAAAAGAGAAGGATTATATGTCATAGAGTGAGCCCAGGCAGACTTAGGCATAGATCTATCATTGTAGAGAGTCACAGGCCTTTTCCTGTGTAAATCATGTGTCACATGGGCAGCAAGTTCATTCTCCGGCCATGGAATACATTTAGGCCTTGGACACAGACTTCCATTTTTCACTTATGATCGAGTGCTTCCCTGCAGTGCTGGACCTGTAAGTAGATTATTTTCTAACATGACGCCTTCATTGTTCGTTTTGTTATTGCTGTCCGTATCAGATCAAACACGGGAAAAATAGCTTCACCTGCTAAAACAAGTGATTGATACATTTTAATTACTCCACTTCTCTTAGGAGTGCAACTGTCACAGCTGCTGAGGTTTTAATGTGACAAACGCTGTGACAGCGAGACAAGAAAAGGCAAATGACACACCTGTGGCAAAGTTGTGAAGGTACTGAATTTCTCCCACCTGAGCAGTCAGTCCTGCACATGTCAAGAGGCTTCAGTGCGACCGCAGGATCCCCATAAACCAAAACCTCAAACGGCGCAGAGACAGTGAATGATTTGACTTCATCGCTTACAGGACCCTCATCCTTGTGGATGTTTCTGAACCATCTCTCATGTGGAACGTAATGCTGACCGTGCGAGGTGGATAAAGTGAAAAGTAGCCACAGAAAATATGAGCCGTCACGTGCTGCAATACATCCTTTCAGGCAAAGATAAAGGCCTCTGCAGGAGATGCTGCATGTGTTCAACTGCTTGATAAAAAAAGGGAATTCTTGTTATTAAAATGTAATATGGAAGCAGTGATTGATTTTACATTAATGACCGCGATACATCAAACTATAAAGACATAAAGAAGTTGATCCCCGGCTTCAGTCTCGCCTCCTTAACCCTCTTGTGGTTGGCATAGGAAGGCAATCTTGTGCTGTAGCTACTGAGGTGGGAGCTCTATTCTACAGGTACTGTATATTCTCAGTTATGGGTACAAAGACAGGCCAGCAGGTAGTCACTCATTCAAGACATCTATATTACATCTGTGAGATGGGGTCTTCCAGAGACAATCATTCCTACGATTCACTTTCAGCACACAAGAATCATCTTATGTCATGAAAGTATGTGAGCGCTGAAATTGTCAGACAGCTCCCACTTCTGGCTTTCATCATCTCTTCCCAAAGCATTTCGACTTAATTTAAGTGTGCCGGGAAGTGCTTTCATTTTGTTTTAATGAAGTTTTAAAAGTTGGCTGATCTGTAATGTAAGCTGCTGCCGCGGTCCAACTTTCACTTACCTATCATCTGTTCTTGGTGTGATTGCCATAGAATACAATGTGATGACCTGTCAAGCATTACACCACGTGTGGGATATTCCCGAGTTCACTCAGAAGTTAATCACTGGTGCAGAGAAATAAGTCTGTCCTGTAGTTCCTCTGTGAAGATGA
>CAFUXE010000156.1:196502-215722 GCA_903364295.1 Serranus cabrilla | reverse complement strand
TTGATCTATGTATTGATTGATCTATCTGTCTATCGCAGTGACAATCCTGATTTTCTCAAGCTGAAACTATCCACAGTTAATATCGAAATCACAAAGGCCACCGTGAATATCCTGCGTATGAGCACACAGTGTGGGAATTTGGCTCTTCAAGTCTCGCATTGCTGAAAGTGACCCAAGATTATGTGAAACAAAGACATGCTAAATGCCGTCATCTACACAAAGACAATGAGACGCTACGTCCAATGTCATGGCATTATGTTGGAGAATTTCAACAAAGAATCGAACCATAGACAATATCTGCTTGGAAATGGAGAAGGGTCTTAGCTGCCACATCAAAACGGAGAAAAAAAAGGCATAGCATTTGAAAGCCTAAAGGCTTAAACTAATACAAAAAGTCTAATCAGACTAGCAATCCCTGATGTTAATGAAGGTGTCACACATTGCACAAAGAAAGTTGTGCCTGGCAATCTTCCATTTTTCGGCTGCCTACACCAGTGACATTTCATCTCACATTCAAAGAGCGCTGAGGCCCCTTAATGAAATGCATAATTAACATATTCTAATTGTGCTGAGCACAGTGATGGTTTTGACAGAGCTCACTTTCCATGTCTAATTCAATGCTAATTTAATCTGTTCTTTTCCCGCCGACATGACCTTTCTTGATTGAGTTTCACCGCAAAGAATTTTTTGATGGATTGATTTATCAACCTCTTGGAATGCAACAAAAGTGCCAGTTTTAGACAGACGAGAGAGGAGAATGACGAAGACGATGGCGGACAAAATCAGGTGACTGTGGAGAAAAACAATTTGATATTTTAAAATTAAATGAAGCCACGCCAGCCATACAGAATTATGTCCCATGATACATTGTGGTATTAAAACACTCCTGCACAAAAACATAGCGTTTTGAATCCTGCGGGTCTAATGGCATCATTTCTCAGTCACAAGCAGAACATTGCTTAAGCCATTCGGCTGGCGTACCTTTAACACGGGGATTAAGAGGAATCTAAAGGCGTCTTTATGACAGAAAGAGCAAAAGATACCAGCACTATTCATGGATCTTCTTAATCTGAGTATTTACCAAAGGTTGATGCTGAGTAGGCAGCTAAGAGTATCTCGGCCCACTCAGCTGTTGAAATTCCCATTCTTTCATAATGGGAAAGACAGAATTATATTCAACAGAGGCGAAGACACTGACACAGCCTATAGGGGACTTTGTTTGGCTTTGAGCTGTGGGCCACAAATTGTTGTAAGCAATAATTTACCTTCTGAATACACATGCCTTTCCTTTACAGTGCTTTAGATGTCAGATAATACATTTGCACTGTTCTAAATGGAAATGACAGAAATTCCCTCCAATGTCTGATTCCATGTCCCAGTATGAGGCAAAACCTAGGTAGTGAAATTAGGGGAGAAAGCTGGGGATGAGGAGGAATGTGGAGCTGTCAGTCAGTCAGTCAGTGGGAAGGGGGATTATGCAGAGCTCAGAGCGGTAATTGAACACCGTCGGGCCCGCCCTCATTTACATCTCTCCCTTCTGCTGGCTTTGATTGGCAGCTGTACATGAAATGCCACATCAGTTGAAAGTATGTTGTGAGCTGGCACTAACAATCCTGTGGCTCCGGGGAGACCTGCCATATTGTAATTTGGTTATCAGGCATGAAGGAAATAATTCTAAGTGCCAGGAAATGTGAGGCAGAATAAATGCTTCATTGCTGCAAGTTGCCCAGGGTGACAGTTCTTATTTAATGTACAAGAGCGTCCCGTTGCCTGTAGATTTGGGGAGCAGAGATGGGGAAGGCAGACGTAAACTGGGAGGTGGAGAATTTTTCACAAAGAAGATGGGTAAATGGGAGCCTGCAGAGAACAAAAGCACTGATAATCAATACAGAAAAAAATCATTATGCATAATTTCGGGGTCAAGTTGGCACTCCAAATAAAAAAGCAACAACAAACGCACAATAGAAAATGTTTATATTGAATCCCTATTTTTAGGCTCTACATAGAATTTCCAGACAACAGGCATAAGCACAGAAGTAATGCGGATTTGAGCGTGCTGTTGCATCATTTGGTTGACATGTAGTGAAAATGGGTCCTGAACGCAGCCACTTCTCTTAAGTGGCTCGGGCCTTATTTGTTTTGATGCACTGTTTTTGCATGGGGAGTCTTTTCTCCTGAGATGGAGCTGTCACATTGTAAAAAGAAGCCCCTGATGCTGGCAGCAGCCCCCGGGCAAAATGAAAACAAGTAAGTGGCATAGATAAATCATGCCAGCCAACGTCTTGTTGATGAATCAGATAAGACCAGAGCATCTCAGGAACACTGGGCTTAATGGAGGTCCCAGTGGCAGCTGTGGGTGGGTTTATAATGACTGTAGAGAGTTTCTTTTGTTTACCCGCAATTATAACACAGATCCAGGGATAGATAGATAGATAGATAGATAGATAGATAGATAGATAGATAGATAGATTAAAGAGTTAAAGTTAGGGACTGTCTCAAAAGTGCATGCAAAATGGCCAAAATGCTTTTTTTTTTGCAATGCTGCTCTCTTATTTTTTTCATATTGTACTGATTTGTTTTTACTAATGAGGTTGTTGGAAAATGTAATTGCTGCAAAGAAAGATTTTTTTTTGGCATCCCAGATGTCATAACAGTGTAACCGCGACCTAAAGCCATTATTTACATTTTAAGTCTATTTTTCCAACAATACATACGTAAACTCAAGGTTGAGGCCCAATAAAATGACACTTAATTCATATATTTAGCAAATTGCTGCTCTCTGCAGAGAGCCAGAAAGCGACTTTCGCTTCACTTTAGCCCAGCTGGGAAGCCAGACAGGAAGTTATTAGGTATTGAAGAGCTGCAGTGTAACCTACACTAAACAGAACAGAACAGGTATAGATGGTTACTTTAGTGTAAAAAGTGTTTTCTTGCTTCTTTTGACTCCTGACCACTGATCTTTTCTAAACCTTAACTTGTGGTAGCCTTAGTATAAAAAAAAAGTTGACTTAGTCACTACAGCCAAACATTGTATTGCATGATGAGAAACTGTAGCAAATCTAAATAAATAGGTTGTTACTGAATTTTTTACTGATCAACATTCTGCAACGTGCCAGTTTCCTCTAAAACATATTTGCTGTAATGAATTATTTGTAAATAAATTTCATTTATAGGAGTAAAGGTTGTGTCCTTTAATACTACAGTGGAGATGCTGCATGGTCTAATTCAACTCTTATGCTGGTTTTTACAGCTTTAATGTTGGCTCAGTTAAGACTCCTTGTTTTTCTTTTTGAAGATGAGGGTTCATACAAGTTACGTATTATTATTTCATGAATGTCGGTACATGGGTAAAAAAAAATCTTGTTATTTTATTAATTCTGTGAGCAGCTTAACTGTCTTTACATGAAAAGTAAAGCAGTGTGGATGATTTGTGAGAATTGTGAGTAGTAAATTCGATAATAAATTCATATTTTTGTAAATTAAAAACACACACACATAGATAGATAGATAGATAGATAGATAGATAGATAGATAGATAGATAGATAGACAGACATCCCCATCCTATTTGTTTCTGCAGGCCTAATTATTCATAAACTAATAGGGTTAAAGAAAGTGGCCCCTGCCATCATCTCTCATGTGAACAGACTGACTGAGAGACGTGATGGCTGACATTCCCTGGCAGAATGCGGATCATTTGTCCGCAGGAACAGGGGCAGCTCAGTTCCAAATGCCATGGTGTGGGGTGCCCAGACAATGGGCTCAATGCTGGGCTATTATCCCCTGTGTCAGCAGGGATTGGCCTCCCATTTGAAGAGGTCCACTCGTCTGCATCCATGCCACTTTGAGGAGCATCATTAGGTGGGCCTGTCAATTTCCAACCTAGTGTTATCTGGATGCTATAAATACTGTGCATCATTCCTCCCTATATTTGCCTTCATACCATCCATCCAGCTGCCTGCCGTCCTGAGGAGATGGTCTGCTCGGTGCCAAATCATCTCTGCTATTTGTTTTTAATCAAAATGGAAAAAATGGCTGTGCAAACTGCCATGTGATGACACACTCGTATTATTTTTATGATGCGGAAGATTTAGCATATTCTGCATGAGCATGTTTCTCTCCGTGTAGACATATTTATTGCACTTTCTGACCTTCTATCACTGGCTTAATTTGAGTCCAGCATAGACAGAGTGATGGGTGACAGGTGCTGCATTGTAAAGCTGATATACATCAGTTTAAATAACACTTCTGTTGATCAGCTGCCAAACACCCGATGGGATTCAAGCAGGTAAATACTGCTGGATGTATAGTCAACTTCATGTCACACGGGATCTCTACTGTACCTGATCAAACGGGCCTGTGAGGGGCCAAGACAGGCTTAGACCATCATTAGTCCATAGTGAGGTTGCAGACTACTAGTAGCTATCTCAGCTCATGGCCAAATTGGCTGGATGTCAGTCTGTCTGTGTCTTGTGAGGTGTTAAGAAGCCTAATGATGTCTGGCCTTGGCTGCTCCATTGTTTGGATGTTGATCTTCCTCTGCAGGTGCTGAATGTTACTGAACTATAATGCAACACAGTGTAAATATCAGTGATGAGATATTTTTACTTTCTCTTATTCGTGCTATATGCCTTAGTGGATATATTTTAACACAGGAAGAAATCAAAGGCTCAGATTCACAGTAAAGCCTCAAACATTCCCATTAGTGCTTAAATGTTGCAATTTAGAGAAATGAGCCAAAGCATGAGGGAGAAGGTGAAAGAGGATTTGATTTTGTAATGTTTTGTTTGCACAGATTTATATATGGTGCCGTTTTCTGACACATCTCTTACTCACGCTTTTGGCTTGTCTTTAAACCTCCCTTTGGCATTGCCAGACTAAGTTATGTGGATTGCCTGTGAAGATGTGATATCTTGGAAGCACTCAGACTGCCCCCAGAGAATTGGCCTGTAAACCATCATTAGCGGAGCGGAGAAGTGTAAGTCTTTAAAATGTTAGATCCAGCTGACGTGCCATATAACCCCTTTTATTCCCAGTGACAAACCAAACCATCTAAAATCATGTATAATTATGGCGAGGCAAATCCAATTTACCCCTTCTGAATGTAAGGTTCTCTAAATAAATGAAATTATAGATTCGGAAACATAAAGCAACTGCAGTGTTTCACAAAGAGTATCTCTGGATTTGAATCCCAATTCAACATGTGTTTTGCAAATGACGTTTTAAGTGATTTGTTTGTTTGATTTTAGATGTGATGGATTCAACACATTAGACTTGTGGCAAAGTATGGGGATTTGTCTTTGTGATCTTATGGACTTAAAAAAGAAAAAAAAAAGGCTGACTTTTGATGCAGTCATGGCAAGACGGAATTTCATATTTAGCTTTGACATCTTTGACAATTGGGGAGAGAGAGGCAACCTTCACAACTTTCAAGCGCACATAAAAGTTAGATCAGTTGTATTTTTAAAGGTGCAAAGGGAAGTCACCATACTCAACCGAATCAACATTTCAAAGTCTTCATGGAGCCCTTGACTTTTGTGGCAGATCACAGAGGAGTGGATTGGCAAGACTCATTTACATTGTTCAGAAATCGCTGGCTGGTCTAACTTGAAAAGAAGGATACCCTTTACACGGCTTAAATATAACCTTTTGTCTCACACTCCACAGGGGAAAATGTTAAAAAAATAAATAGTCTGGAACAAAAAACGGGCATAAATAGAGTTACATGCATGCATGCAAATTAAAAACAGTAAAAGGACAGATGGAGATGATAATGTTGTTAATTCTCCCTCCTATTAATGTTGCTAAAAAAAAGGGTTTAAAATGAAAAAATAAAAGAAGTTTGAGTGACTCCTAGTGCAAAGCAGATCTGTGGACCTGTCAGTTGATTAGTCCTCTTGATTACCATTTATAAGAGGCCCCAGCGCTCTATTATTTGCATTCCTATTTAGCCATGATTTTGCAGAGGGCACACCGTGATTAAACTTGTCAAGAGTCCTGATTGACAAGGTCAAATCTTCACATTCCATTCTGCTGAAATGAGAAAAAAAGAAAGTAAAATAGACACTGGATGTGTCAGCCTGCCTTCCCTTTCCTTTTCCTCTCCCACCAAGCTCAACAAACTCCCCCTCTCCCTCCCTCCCTTCCCTCTCTTTCCCCCTTACAATCTCCGTCAGGAATGTTTTAATTTTAGGGATAGATTCTGCCTGTCAAGCGAGGCTGGATGGCCTGTAGTTCAGACGATGAGATGTGATGGGTGTAAAACAATAAAAAAAAGAGTCGGAGATGGGAGAGAACAAAGAGGAAAAGAGCTCACTTTATTGGACAGATTTAATTACACTGAATAGAGATTAAGGCAGGCAATCCACTGAGGTGTGAAATTAACCCTTGATTACTGATGAAGCTCTGAACAGAGGCTGAAAACAACAGTTAAAAAAAGATTGACCACTCTGAAGTGGTAATTATTTCAGATATCACTCTTTTTTTCTCTTTTTTTACAAATCCGGATAGGTAATGTTAGCATGCATAAATGAACGAGGATAGGTAACTACATTATTAACCAGGCTGAAACGCTAACAGAGAAAGACTTGACATGATCTGAAATCTAGCAGCTTGCTTGCATCAGAGATTACTAACCTTTCTGTTAGACTGGGCTCTTCCCCTGGAGGGGAATGGGGCCATGGAGGGAAAGAAATACAATTAAAAATGCAGAAATTAGTTGATGCAATCTGCTCTCTCTAAATGATGTTGTGGACTTATTCTCATAAAATCTCGTTGTATGACGTGTATTTAAAAAATGAACAGTTGTGAATTGAAAATACCTGAAAGATAATTTTATATTTTCAAAATGAATAATTTTAGCAGGTTAAAATTTGAAAATCTGGATCTTTTTGTGCTTATATTACAAAATTAAAGCATGAAACATAAGAGCTGATGCACAATGATATTTATTCATCTTCCCGTCGCCATATATTATCATCCAGGAGGGAAATGGGACATCCTGATGTTCACAACTCAGAGACAACCAAATGCACTGCCCCGACAAGGCTAGCTGTTCGTATAATTAGCAGTAATTAATGAACACAAAGCCAAGACTCGTTTGTATTTTAAATGATCTTAAATGATCCCATTAGCACTTGTCATAGTCCTGTACACTAAACAGCGTGAGTTCAATTAGATTTTTGTCATATTAAAGTGGTTTCACGATGCCACATTTAAAGTCTTCCAGTTGTGCTTCCTTTTTTTCAAATTATCTGCAAGATGGCTCCCACAAATCTCTCCCATGCCATAAGGTTCAGGGCCTGTGTGCTGAAGTCACAGATTTCCTGGAGTATTTCTATTTTGCGGGTGTTTTTCTCGAACACACTTTGCACTGACTCTTATAAAAAGTGTTTAGTGGAGTGTGTTATATTGGGTAGCTAGGCTAAAGCAGCACTGCCTACCTCTTATCCCTAACTGTGCGTGCATGACAGCATGCATACAATAAAATATGTACCCTGTCTTGTACATTTCATTCCCGGTGCTGAACGGACAAGGGAGGAGGACAGAGAGGAGAAATAAAGTGCCATAATGAATCTAAGAGGCATAATTCATTCTGATCAAACGCACTCAGGGATGAGTCATGCTCCGGTGAACCCTTCTGACCACTGATGGCTCTACAGCAGAGCAGAGGATGAGGCGGGATTGACGAGCACACATAAATTCTAATTATTCCCAATGTATGCGATCCTGCAAATGGCCGTCCTCGCAGTGGTGGCCGATGACGGTTTTTCTCTAACAAAACCCCCCTCCCTTCCCGAGACGTCCCCTCAGACTTTTTATGAAGAGCTCCGGCTGTAAACCTGGGACAGGAGCTTTAGAGCAGAAGGAATGAAAGCAGCGGGTTGTGTAGTTGGTACAGGAGGGAGAAAAACACAGCAGCTCCGGTGCTGGGAAAAGAAAGGTACGATGATCAATTAATCCAGGCAGTAATTGGATGAGTGTGTATGTAAAGCGGTAATGCTGTAATGAAAGTCATCCATTGTGCACATTCTCTCCCTGGCCGGTGAACCATCCCCCTCATCATCCTCTGGATCTCAGGTGCTTAGCCATGCAAATCTGTCTGACAGCCCAGTACATCTCTGTCTGCCTAATTGGACAGTATAGAGTTGTTTATGGATATTGCAGACATTTAGGACTCAGTTGGGGGCTGCTCAAAAATCATTAGCAAACGGCCCCTGTTACTGGACTGTCAGCTTCACTTCACCGACGTCAAAGCACCGCGATAAAAAAATGTTTATCTCTGTCAACAACAGGGAAAGGCTCCTTTTAAATGGAACAGTATACTTGCTGAACATTCAAACATGTTATGAAATGAGAGTATGTGGATTCTAGCAGCTTGTTATATCACTCCAACCGCTAGTTTTTGATGTGTAAGCGAGGTGGGGTTTTTGTTAATTAGAAAAACAGTCCCTCTGTAGAAATTGCAGTGGTGGATATTTATTCATACCTCCAATAAAAGGTGTTAGAATACACTGTACTTTTCCAAATATTGAGTTTTTACGCCCTGTGATCCATATTTTGGGTCTGAACACTGATATAATTAGTATTTTTATATTAACTATGGATCAAATGGCCAGTTGTATGCGAAAAAAGTCAATTATAGAAGGTTTTAGCATCTTTCAGCTTATTGTTTTGGTTTTCCGGCCTGTAACGTTGCTGCTTTGAATAACTCTTGCAATATGCAGCTTTTTCTGTGAACAATAGGCACAATATGCTGCCTGCTCAACACCAAACAGGTGACATACACAGTCAGTCACTAGCTATAAAGCATTTAAAAGCTAAAGAACCGGATATTCCCCTCAGGATTTGGTGGAGACCAAAACAGAGCTAAAAGCAAACTTGGACACAAATAAATGCTGATGTTGCTCCATGTCTGTTAAATGTCTAAATAGATAACTGTTAGCGAACACGTTCTCCATATTAACCTTAAATTTGATGTCAGTGTTTACAGCCTGTTTCCATGGCTCCAATCTTAGAACTCATCATCAGTCTGATAGCAATTTACCACAGGGGGCAAAGGTCAAAGTCTCAACAGATATCCAGGGCCGAGAGTTCCTCTTCCAAGTGCAGGTTATTATTTAGAGTCCGGTTAGCAACTTGAGACTTGAGAATGGAGTTTGAGTGAAGAGACGACATCCACGACTGTATTGTTTCACAAGAAGCCAGTTTACATAGATAAGAAACATGACAACGGCTTCGGTTTAGATATTTGTTTCTTTTAATACATGAGTTAAACTTTTCTCCTCACAAAACACCAACATCAGTACATTTTGTAGGTGTTTTAGGTCCATCCAACATTTTGGCTAATCTCTACAGACAGATATCTGCATAAAAATTAATTTGTCAAATTCAGTATCTTGGTCCGCTAGCTATCCGTTCTGGCTGTGCGGTGTGCATACACAGTCCAGGCTCTATAAATTAGAAACAAAAAAAGTGGCTTGGACCGAACCACACAACAGTATTCCAGCTAGTCTCCTTCTTCCATGTCCTCGCCCACGAGAAAGGGAGCTACAGCATGATAAAACTTCAATAACATTGTAGATATTACCCTGCCAACTTGGTTTTAAAAATATCAACATGACTTGTTTCACCTTTAATTAAACAAAATGGTTGTTTTTTCCAGGTCTAGTTGATACGATCTAATGTCCCATTGATCAAAGAACAAAGAAAAAAGTGTCCCTAAAGGTAAAAACATATGTAAACATTACATTTCTCCAATTCCACATTTGGTTGAGCACAGTAAAACCTTTTCTCTACCTTTTGCTACCAAAATATAAAAGTCGCCAATTCTACACCAGGCTGCACTCGGAGCTCCCACTGGCTCCAGACACAAGCTGCAGGTTCGGCTTATGAATGTTCAAATTGAAGGCACTCTGATTTGCATGGCTGAACATGGTGAGGCAGGGGAACAGGTCAGAGGGACTCCAGACACAAGCTTTTAGAGGGATGAGGCTGTGCCAGGCTGCTCCGAGGTGATGTGCTCATTGCACTGATGTGACCTCACACACAGCGTGAACAAAAGCGGAGCCGGAGGGCTCATACCGAACACATAGTCGGATGTACAGTACTGTAAACATTACAGAACATGCGGCGATGACTAAGACGAATCATCAAAGTTATTTATTAACGTTCATTAACACAAAGCCATTTCAAAGACAAACCTCCAGCCAGCGGTAATGGCCGTGTCATCAAGCGGTCTTCCGTTTTTGCAGAGGGACTTTTTTATCATTGCACTTATCTCTGTCAGGATGCAAATGTAGCGGACGATTGATCGGAGTGACCACAGAAGAAGACTTTACGCAATGGACAAAAACTGGTGACAAGACAAGGGTAAATTCAGAAAGTGGTGCTCAGTCTAACTCTTTTTTCCCCTCTCTCGTTCTGTCTCCCCCTCTTTCTCTCTCGGGCTCTTTAAACCATTCCATCTTTATAGCTGAGCCAATCAATGGCAAACCAGTGTCTATTGTCTGTTCTGTGCTCAGGCCACTGCCCTCCTCCAGCACCCCCCATTACAGAAATGTTTCTTCCCATCAGTGCCTTTACTTATCACTTCCCGGGTGACATTGAACTTCCTATGCCCCGGCCGCCGAGACACATCTCTGAACTCACACAATTACTCTTCATCCCCACTAACAATTTAGTAATGAAGTATTGATTTCCAGATTCCTCTCTTATGGATGATATTAGATTTTGTTTGATAAACTGTGCCTGGGCCTCTAATCTGCACTGTCCCTTTTCCCACTGTCTGTAAAACAAAGTGCCACTGGAGAGATAATGACCAGGGAACATCGATGAACTCATTTCATCAATTTGTAACACTTGACAATGAAAAAGGGCAGGCATTTTTCAAGCAGCAATGTCAAAGTTTATTGCTCTGGGTACGGTCTTATTGGAAGCCAGACATCTTGAGCAGCGTTCAGCTCTAATTTATGGGCCCCAGTGTGCCAGTTACTTTTAAAGGAAATGTTTGGATACTGGGAGGATATTAGTGTTGCACCTGGGTTGTCTGATTTCCAGGGCCACCGGGGATTCATGTGTCATGTTAGACAATACCAAAACAGAGGAGGAGAGGCTGAAACTCTGCCTATTTGCAATGCAAGAGAATGCAGTTTAGGACATGAATCACGCTGAGATGTTGCATGCTAGTCACACATGCAGTGATGTAAGAGCCACATAAATGCTTGAATTCGAATGCTTTCTGGCTCAACGGTGTTCTCAGAGCGCCGTGTGCACCATAACCGACAAAAAACAAACCGCTAAAGGTTAGAATTTAAGCTATATGCGCTGTAGCAACGCAGTTTCAGGCCCCTTATCCCTCATTATCAAGCAAAATGAACATTTAAGCCAGGCTTAATTCAGTAATTCAGGTTTATGCTGTGATTAAACCGCTAGAAAACCAGATAACTTTTAGTGGAAGAGAGCACACGGTACAATTAGCTGAGGCGAGCAGAGAAAGTCGGCAACGTTAATAGTAAATGGCATCGACATCCAGAGTTTGAACACAGGGTTTCCTGTTTTTGTTTTATTAGTTTCCTCCAGAAGGTTTTGTCTGTCTGCCTGATTCATAATTTTCAAGGAAATCTCTTTCATTAAGTAGGTTAAATAAGTCTGACCTCAGTCACAGTGGATACTTTTTGTTCTAGCCCAGCCTGGTCTTGGCTGGCTCCGTTTTCAGGCTTACCTTCACCTCAGTCTGACAGACTGCAACATGTTCCCTCTGAGTATTTCTCAACAGTTGTGTTGTGAAACATGAGCCAGATTGCTATTTGTCATGTCTGCACTTATGTTGTACTTGAAATCTGTCCACATATATTTTTGGTATGAAGTATCTTCAGTATTACAGACGACATATTGTGCATATTCACATTTCTTCAGCTTTATGCTAAAATCAATCTGAAGTCAACACCCCATGATGGCAAAGAGAAAACAGCATTTAAAAAAACAAATGTATTAAAAAAGAACTGAAATATATCACATAGACTTAAGCATTCAGATTTTTTTGTGTGAGACTTCGACATTTCTCCCGACTATCTATGAGTCTCTACCTTCACTAGAGTCCACCTGTGAAATTTCAATTGATTGGACGTGATGTGGAAAGCACACACCTGTCTATGGAAGGCCTCACAGCTGAAACTGAGTCATGAGGTGAAAGAAAATCCCTGCACAGTTCAGAGTCAGGGTTGTGTGGATACAAAAAAAGACATTTCAGCTGCATTGAAGGTCTCCGAGAGGTCCGTGGCCTCCATAATTCTTAAACGTGAGAAGTTTGAAATGACTCTTCGTAGGGCCGGTCGGCCAAAGTAACCGATGGTGGGGAAGGGGCCTTGGTAAGACAGGTGACCAAGACCCCGATGGCCACTCTGGCAGAACTCAAGAGATCCTTTGTGGTTATAGGAGGAACTTGATCGTGTGACATAACAAAAAGAATACTGCGGTTAAAATAAAGCTCATGTAGCATTTACTTCTCTTTAAAGGGGACATAATGTCCTCATTCTCAAACTTGTATTCTGGGTTTCTACTAAAACAATCTTACATGCTTTGATGGTCAAAAAACACATTGTTTTTCTCAGATCGAGTATTCCTGTATTCACCCTCTGTCTGAAACACTCTGAGCCTCCTCCTAAAAAAAGCAAAGTCTACTGTATCTGCACTCTCAGCGTCTCTGCACCGACACTGCAGCCGGAGAATTACTGTAACAGTACCGTATAGCAGCACTTTGTAATCATTTATTTGAATTCTGTGTGTCTCTGGGTTCTTCTTTGACAAATCATAACATCTACCTATACATAGTATAGTATAGTTTTGATGAAACTGTGATGCCTCTCGTACAAACCAAGTAGCGAAATCTGATTGAAAGTTATTTCAATGTTGTTTTCCCTGCGATAAATTAACTTATCTCTTTGATACTCGAAAGTTGTTCACACCTACGCAGAGTTTTTTAGCCCTCAGGATGAACTGTAATAACTGCAACATCATCAGGTCAAAATTTTAATTTCTCAACACTTTAACACTAATAACATTCCCATCGTCCTCAGCTGTACTTTGTGTTTAGCGCTAACTAGCAAATGTTCTTATCTAAACATTTCAATTGGTCTGATCTCACAGCAGCGCTTCATGAAACAGATGAATCCTGGTTTTGTTTGTGAGGTTCATTTAAGACTTTGAAGAAACACTTACAGTTCACTACATTCTTCCAGCCGACGCTTCACTCCTTGCCCTTTGCAAATCCCAGAAGTTACAAGTTGAGAGGTCTCATCCGTGTTTGGATGATAAATTAGAAAACACTGTCGGATTGTTGCCTCTAGATTAGTTTATCTCCCTAAATATCACAGCGACAGCTTTACCAGACCGTTGTGCACATTTTCAAACTTGTGTTTTAACATTAAATGTATATATGTGGTGCACCTCCGTATGCTCAATAACTCTCGGCAGTGTTTTCTTTATGTGTGCTCCTGCGCAGACAATTTATCTGGTGCAAAGTCAAATCATTTATTTCCCCTCATTCATCCTGATAGAATGAGAGACCCGAGGAACAACAGCCAATTTAGACTGAAAATCCCAGTTCAGCTCAGGGTAATCTGATTTCTCTGCTCCCCAGAAATCTACATGTATAGTGCTTATCAACTGGATTACTGGCAGGTAGGAAGAATAACCCAATTTGAGGTTACTTGTTTCTCTGTGTGTAGTATTCAGTGTCACATTGCATTAGAAGCGGAGGGCTATTGCTTTGTGGAATGGATGCGTAACTTCCTCGCTCCTCCTTTCCCAGATCTAGCCGCTCATTCATTCGTATGGGGGTATTTTTTTCGCATTACACCACCACATAGAATAACAAAGCGATCAAATGTAAATGTACTGCAATCAGATAATGGCTTTAAGGGATGCATTTAAAAGGAAAATAAGGCCTGAGTATCCCCACTTCTTGCTCTCTTTATCTTTCTTTTTGAATGGGGCGCTGTTGGCAGCGCCGTGATGTGACTTTCACTAGGTGGAGCTACGGCTTTGTAGGTTGCTCTGTGTATTTCAACTCACAGTTTTATGTGTTTTTAACATGAGTAATTTTCATGTTGTAGAAACTAATGAAAGTGAATCTTGAGTTTTAAATGTTATCACACTGTTTTGTCTGTGTTTGTTGGAGGTCCCTGAAGACTGCTGATAGACAATAAACCTATATATTTAGCTTAATAAAATGTACCCAAATTCAGGATTATGTGGGATATTTCTAATTCCTGTAATCTTGCGTTGCAATGTCTGCTGCTGCTGCTAGCTGGTGGTTGGACCAAACAGAAGCAAAATCTTAGTGTGTTGCCTTCCAGTGTTTCCAGTTTAGTTAAAAAACAGAATTATTAGCCAGAAATTAGTGTAAGTATTTCGAAAAATTAAGAAAAATAATAAAACAACATTGTGACAAAACAGGCGAAAAAAACATCAGTTTGTTAATCCATCCAAGCTTTTTTTTCTTTTTATACCAGAATAATCAATTTTACAGCCCAAATCTGGCAACATATCTGGGCCTAAAATATTTCATCCAATCAGGGGCCACCAGGAAAATCTTACACACAAAGAATTAAAGGCAGTGCTTTTTTACTAGTCATCACTTGTTTCTGTAATGATAAATGATTTATGTTTGAGTAAAAACTTGTCTTCTTTCAACCCGTTGTCTTTCTTGTAACCATGACATCTATGTCGTCCCACTCAGGTCCCAGCTTGGGCTGTAAGGGTGAGCGACCCGGAGGCCCCCATCTGCAGAAATTATACGGGGTCGAGTGTGGGTTGTGGTAACGGATGACCACCATCCATGTACCCTCATCACCACAGAGGTCAATCTCTCTGGAATAGGAGCAGCTCTCCCTCCAAGGTGATTATTGATAAAGGATGACACGCCAATGTAGACACAGGAGGAATTATACTCTAGGGCCAATCACTACTCCTCTCTTGTTTCTGGAGACGGAGACCTTGCCTAATGTATAAATACTGTGGTGGGACACTTTTCCCATACCGATTGAGAGACTATAAAAGAAACGGAGTGGAAACCATCAGGGATGCAGGGAGCCATGTCAGTTTCCTTTAGACACAGTCCTCTTAATATCTTTTAAAGGAAACAATCATCTTTCCTGATGAACCAAAATGTCCTGTAGCAGCCAAGGTCAAGTACACCGAGCCCACACAGACACACACGCAGACACACAACTACAGTAAATGCATCATGTGTTCAACTGTGCATTATGTCCTTTCATTTCCCCCTTAGTCCACTGTAGGACATGTTTCGATCTCAAGGTGCTGAAAGGCAGATGCTCCAAATGCGTTTCACATAAAAGTGGTGGCTCGATATATCACATTAACATCTTAATATAACCTGCAGGCAGCTCTGTTTAAATCTGGAACGACACTCTTTGTATTCATAATCACATCTATAGACTGGAGAGTGAATGAACTCCCCCTGTTTAGAATTATTGGCATCATATACACAACCAATAAATTATTTCTAACATACTGTAATTAGGGCTGCACAATGAATCAAAACTTTATCAAAATCGCAATATGGACAAGTGCACTATCCAAATTGCAGGAAGGCACAATATTATTATTAATATATATAATTATTATTAAAGTAAAAATATGTGTCAAAATGCTGTTCTGAATTAATTATTATGGTGCTGCACAGATGTCCTGACCTACAAATGTTATTCTATAGTTTGTTTGACAGATATACAAAAAATCACACCATGATCATTTTAATATATTTTTCAACAGAAATGAGAATAATGATGCAAAAATTATCATTACCTCCAAAATTGCAAATCATATTGCAAGTGCAATATCAGTCAAAATCAGAGTACTTAAGATATTTTAGCAAATCGTGCAGCACTTTTTGTAATGTAGTTGTTAACAAATATAAAGATGTTGGTGTATTTGTAATTGTAATGTATTTTCTCATTGCTGTGACACAATGTTAATGAATGTCTGATCAAAATCTTTAACATAGTTGTATTCATAATGATGCATATTAAGTACTTCTAAACATTTCTATTAAGTGTACATGTTACATTTAATAAATCTCTTGCAACATAATTTAACATTATTAATATTAGACAACATGTCAGAATTGGTTATTTGTGGAAAAATCTCAAATTCCTGAAGAAAAAGTTGTTTTGGTATTTTCGCATGCCTCCATGATGACCAAAGAATCCAAATAAAGGCATGAATTCTTGATGAATTGACGTTAGTGGGGTCCTACATTCTGTATCAAAACATTTGTTTGTGCAGTAAAATACAAATCCAGTCGTGTGTTCACTGCTTCACATTTTTGCTAAAACCTCACAATTTACAACGCTTCCGCATAAACCGCCTTGCTTTTTTTCCCCTCAGTTACTTTATTCTTCGTTCACCGTGGAGGCATTCAAGAAAAAAGACATTCCTCAAAATTCAAGGTAACATGGGGTGAGTAATTCATATAAAAATTGACATTTCACAGATGAAGTATTCCGCAAAGGTCTATTTTCAGGAAAATATATACCTGACAAGTACTAATTAAAGATTTAACTGGTGAATATTTTAACATGAACAACCAGCATAATCCATATAGCTATATTGTACAAAATGCATATTGATGCTCAGCAAAAAGAAACAGTGTGTAAGTTTAGAATGCATTAAAAAGCATTTAGTACCAGTTTGCAAACATGCACAGCTGGTTAAAACCGGTTTGCAAATCTATTTAAAGGCACAAAGCAAATGTGATGATATATTATTACAACTTATGTGTCATCAACATTCATCATTAACTGATTATACACCAGTTTTGGATGCTGTATAGGAGGATTCATAATAAAACATCAATAAACAAAAGATGTCCTGTATCTGCTACACTACAGCGCGTTATACACCACTATTATTAATTGTATGTATGCTGCACGTAATTGGTTTCTAACAGTGCAGCACAGAGCATATTTTATCAGGATCAAAACAGCTATTCCTTATACAATCTTAAGGGTAATTAAAATATCTTGAAAAGCATCTTATCATTCTTAATATATATCCTGTTCTCTGTATGATCTTGTTAGGAAAAGGAAAATTGATAATTGTCTTGAGTGACATTGCAGGTATATTTACTGCACTGTAGCTTGTTGATTAGAACTGTAAGACGGGGAAACTCAGGAAAAAACAGTTGCTTAGGAGGTGCCATGTCCTACCAATCACTCTCCCCTTCTAAAGGGGCTCCAATGGCACCTGAGGGGGAATCTCATGGCTGTCATCCCAGAAAGCCTGCCGCACTGATGCCTGCTTACCATCTGCTCCCCATATGAGCAAAAACAGGCAATTGTCTGAGAGAAGGCACCTCAATCACACTGTCATCGAACTAATATACTTTAACATGTTTTTCGGGTGGGTTTGGACAACATCTTGGTAGAATCTGCAATGCTGGAAGTCCCTATTTGGCTCGTGGAGATAACAGTAAATGATTGTGTGAGCATGCGGCGTAGGTCGAGTGTGTTTGAAATGTATATCATATAGGCCTGCCCTGTCTCAGCATGGACTTGGCATCTGACAGTGAAAAAAGCAGAACAGTGGGACCCTGTCAGTGTTACACTTCCTGTAAATAACCCCTCCATGCCTTTGGTTTTATCATTCCCTGCAAATGATTCCAGGCCCCTCCAGAGTCGACAAGAAATAGCATTATTTTATGGCATGGAAAAAAGAGGAGATAAAAAGAGGAGCCAGGGAGAGAAAAAGGGAGATGGGGCTAAAAAAGGTCCTTCAGGGAACATGGTGTAAATGAAGTTCCAGGAATGACACAGGCGAGCAATGAGGCGTGGATGGAAAATATACGCTGCACATCATCGGATAGAGATGCCAGTGAAAATGGCTTCATTGAAGTGTCAGCCCTCATCCATCAATCAATCATCCGCAAGAAACAATAACGCTGCGGCGATGGGGCAGCTTTTATGGGGCTTACTCATGGGTATCGGAAACAGCACTTAAGTGTAGTTCTGACACTGGGAGAAAAACAGAGGTGAGGTGCTCGGCTTATTCCACATGCAGGTAGAGCAGATCTGAGGGAGGGGGTGGGGGGACTAAGTATACATTGCCCCCCCTGGCAGAAGAGCTCTGGACAGAAGGGGTTTTATCTCTACAACAGCAGTGCATTTCTCCTTTTGTAACATCCACTGTCTCCTGAATGCCTCATATTGAGAATGAAACAAGACTAAGGCTGCATGCCCAAATGCATTCTTTCTACTTGTAGTATATACTGCAGCTGCCCTCACAAAGTCTGGACATGTTGCATGCAGTATGTAGACAGTTGGGACACACCACTTTGTCATAACATTGAACTTTGACCCTCTTTATCATTTATGCTGTGGAGAGGATTGTGGGTCAGAATAGTCAGAAAAATATGTTGGTTTGCAGGCTGCAAAATGCAAGCGGATGCAGTAGGACGTGCTGGTATTTTTGGTATATTGCATTTGACGTACTTTGTTCTAAATATTGTTCTAGCATACTAAAAAGTATGATAGTATATGTACTGGAAGTCTACTGCCATGCTAGTGGCTGTGCTTAGACTTGTAAACGCGACATGCTAACATGCTCACGAATGACAATGCTAGCAATTAGCTAAAAATGTTTACCACTATCTTATTTTAGTATGGTAGCATGCTAACATTGTTTTATCCATTAATTAATAATTAATAAATCCATCCAGTAGTTACATGCCGTTATGTTGCTTATGTGGCTAAAAAATATTTAGAATACAACATTCGCCCATACCTTTAGCAAATCAAGTTATCTTTTCATCTATTTTATATATTGTACTTTAGTTTTTTTTACGTGTTTAAATTATTATTACTCCATTTAATGACTTTTAGTAGGTGTTATCACTACCATCATAATGCTTCAGACCAGGAAAACTGACCTTATCAAACAAATTCTTACTCCCAACCCGTCCAATACCGATGCTAGTGTCAGGAACAGCGTATCACCTACCATCTATTACATGTATAGTAGATTTTCAAAAATAAATGTTTTTGTTCATAGGAAACGGTTACGTTTAGGCAACAAAATTACTTGGTTATGGTTAGTAAAAAAGAAAAGAGTCAAAAACTACTTCTGTGATATGAGATTTGTTTGTGACGTAGAAGTAGAATGTTGGGATTTGAAACAATTAAGCTAAAAGATGTCGACATTG
>CAFUXE010000156.1:181955-195701 GCA_903364295.1 Serranus cabrilla | reverse complement strand
GGAATTGCTAAACAGAGCCACAGATGAATCTGTCCACAACCTCTTCTAAAACCAAACACACTGAACAGATGAATGGATGGCAATGCAAGCATAAAATGCCATTTGTGTATTGAGTTGTGCAGTAGAATGGCTCCTGTGTGAATCCTTATCACACAGAACCTAATGTGATGAAGAAACTGGATAAGGCGCTGTGAAGACCTCAGGTGTTTTGCGCCAAAGCGTTTAGAGAAAAAAAAAATCCCAAGTGAATATGCATGACACATAGGTATTTAAGTGCGTTTCCTTGTCCAAATCTTTCTGCATAATTTGAAATTAGGCATGGTATTGTGGGGAAAAAATGTAAAATGTGAGCTAAAAAATCTAATTAGATCAATAAGAAAAATGTAAGTTGTTGAGAAAGAAATTGCTTGAGAACTTGTCCTCCACCTCTTCTTAAAAACGTTACTGTATCAATTCAGAAATGATTTGAGATTTCTTTAAGCCCAGCAATGAGCAGCAGCTTAATGAAAAGAAGGCCAGCAGTGCCACTCATCTGCAGGGAATAAAGATAGGTAAAGGTCAGGCTACATTTCTTGAAGAAATGCACAAATTTTAATGTTTCTTGAGGCCCCCAAATGACAGGAAAAAAAACAGAAAATAAGAAGTAAACAGAGTGAAAATTCAAAGTGTATCTGTGCCTATTAAAGGGACTTTTGACATGAAAGCCCTCGCAGCATTCTGGACACGGGGATCGAGAGTAACGGGATGCATGTCATAAGCTGTTGTCGACTTGCGTTCTCTGCCATGCCTTTGCACTAAGTTTGCCATAGTGTGGGGGAATATGAGGGTGATGCTAAGTGAAATGCTCATTTTGCGTTTGTGATTACCAAGGCCCATGGGCGATATGCACTAATGTGAGCTAATGCAATAGATTACACAGTGCTGGCCCAGGGGAACAGACAGCAAACAGATGTGGTCTACTCAAAAAGGGAGGAAGAGGGAGGGGAATCAAAGTTTAAAGTGTTCAATGCGCTGAAGATTGTCCCTTGCAATTTGTTGTTTACACAATGCACAGCCATGATAGGTTCTGTCAGTCCTCTCCGTTTATAGATATGTGGAAAATCAACAATAGTGTGCTCGTGTCTCTTAGATGTAGAAGCTTTTACTGAACTTTTCTCAAGAGCTTTCTTTTTTTTTAAGGATCACAGGATGTTTTCTCTTTGACAGCTGATAACACCTGTGTGACATCAGCAATTAGGGCGTGGCCACAAGGCCCACATACTTATTAAGTATGTAAGTTTCAAAGAAAAGAGAGCAGTACACAGATCTTTTTTATTATATTTGGTGAGGTGTTGTTTATAAAATGAAGACAGAAATAGTGTCTATTAAGTGTTAAGGCTAATAAACACTCCAGTATTTGCACTACAATTCTGTTATTTTTCATTCTCAGCTGGCCACAAAATACTGACTTAACAAACAAACTACACCACACAGGTCTGTGTTCCAGACTGAACATGCAAGACCAGAATCTGACAAATCTACACTTTGTAAATACTGCCCTCTAGTGCTCAATCTAGCTCATTGGTGGGAAAAGGACAACATGTGCAACATATTCTTGAGTCTTTCTCTCGTCTTAATCCATACCTTGCACATTTCCATGCCAAAGTAAAACTTACACATTTCTCTGTGTAAATTATTTGTGTTATAATGGAGGTGTGAGACTGATACATGCAGCCTAGAGACTGAAGATACAGGAGGAGTATTACTCTTAACTGGCTATCACGTTACTGCAATGGCATGCACAGTCCATTAATATTAATACAATTTTAAATGAAAAGCTAGAAAAAGTAGATGTTGGGTGTTAAAAAACAAACTAACACTAATTTTATCTAAATCAGATGCAGAGCCAGATTAGCCTGACATCTGTAATTAAAGCTGTCACTGCAGGTCGTCCTCCTGGAGCAACATAAATGCTGCTGGGTATCACTTTCACCCCCCATCTCTCTTGGTCGTTCTCTTTAATAAGATTTTGCCTAAAATGCGCAACAAAAAAAAACTATTGCACAGTGAAGAGTATTCGATTTTCAAGAGTTATAAAACAGCACATAAAATAGTTTAAATATAGGCTGCAATCAATTAATCCTTCTTTTGTCAAATGTTTTCTCAATTATTCAACTAGTTGTTTGTCATATAAAATGTCAATCAACCCAAAGCCTAAAATGACATCCTCAAAAGCCAACTCAAGATATGTAGTTTAATGTAACAGAGGAGCAAAGAAACCAGATTCAGATTTAATAGATTTAATAAGCTGGAATCAGATCATTTGTAATGTTTCTTTAAAAGAAATACTGAAACCAATTACTTGAATATCAAAATAGTTGGCAGCTAATTTAGTGACAGTTAATCGATTTATATTTGATCCAGCTGGGAGAAGTCCAAACTAAAGACAGGTTTGTCAGAGCAAACAGATGCTTTTAGGGAAACTAAGTGATACTACGGCCCTAAAATGCAGCTACTTGTGTTCTGTGCTGAGTAGATTGTAAGTGGTCATCAGTGAAGTAATATATTAACACACAGCTTTTTTGTCTCACTTTATTATTGAAATGTGTCATACAAATCTCAAACAATATTTTCATTTTTACATAAGTATACAAGTAATGTGAATACCAAACAAAAAAGGAATAACTTAACCCAAGCCTTTCAACGTGGCAAAAATACTAAATTACACAACAGACTACAGACTAATAGCTCGTAACCTGAGACTTTTTGTTCACAGTGTGTAATTAATCATGCCGTTAATCAACATAGCTGCTTCTGTATTTTTTTTCCAAACATCACAGTCGTACAAGATCTAAAAACTCACTTGTTGACCAGCTGGGACTGACTGCTGCCACTTGAAACAAAATAACACTTTGAAGACTCTGCATAGCCTCAATAGTGACTCAACGTGCGGTCCAAATAATACAGCATGACCATTTGATGCTCAAACAGAACTGATGGAATTTAACACATCTTGCAGGTTATGGATTTGAGGCACCACTACAGCAGATGATAGCCGTTTGACAAATAATAACCATGAAAGATGTTCTGTGTTTAAAGCTGGGCTTGTAAATACCAAGTATATCAAAGAACTTCACAACCCACATTGTGTTACAGTTAATCATGTGCCACAGGTCGATATGGCCTCAGCAGTAGCTGCTCTGTATCGCCAGATGAGTTTATGTTTTATGTGGTGCCTGACAAATACTGTGACGTCCGGAAAACACATGTCCATCTAGTTATACCACAACTCAAAACATCTGTCTGTTGTCGATATGCAGCTCAGTGCAGAGGCTCTGTTGACATGATAGCTACAGCAGCTTTACAAAAATAACAGTGTCGAGAGCACAACATGAGGTAGACCACTTACACAGGACTAGTTAAGGTGGCCTGTTTGTAAACCACTGGGCCGAAGCCATCAAGTTATTAAACAGAAAATCCCCACCCTTCAGTGCCTTGGAAAAAGAAAGAAAAAATAGAATAGTGCTTAATTACTGCCTGGACATAAACAGGAAGTGAACAGAGCAGCAATTTTTCACACAAATTACTTTTTAGGTTTTTACTTAATATAATTTTTATGCACTGAAAGCTTACAGATATATATACATGTTATCCCACATACAAGGTTTACTGTTATGTCATAGACACTTACAGATATCTGAACGTTAGTGTGGGTCAAATGTGGATTAAGCGACAGTTTTGAGTGGAAACAAATATCACAGTGCATCCCGGTGGAATAGCAACTTCAAATAGAGATGATCTGCATTTTTTCATGCAAAAAATAACTAATGTACACTAAAGGCCTCAGCCATGAAATGTCTATGCAACACAATTTTCCTCTATTGAAAAAAGATTAAATTAGGGAAGCCTAGACACAGATTTCCAAGAGGTTCATTCAAAACAAGGGAGCAATACAGTTCAAATCTGGAGAGAAGAAAAAAATATATACTTTTTTTTTATATTTTCAAATATGACTTGATTCATTTATATCAAGTACCAGGTAAATTATTCTGGTCAGGGTTTGAAAATTGGAAAAAAGGAAGTTCTAATTGTATGTACTTCAAAAACATTTTTCAACCTTTTACCTCCTGCCACTTTAGGTACTTTTGTCAGTGGTCCCATAGCGTTGATTAGGGAAAGGGCCTGAGGGGTCTCTCCTCTGAAGGTTGGGCAGAGTGGGTAAGTGTTGGTACAGCACAGTTCTGCCCCCTGAGAAAAAATCTTTCATGTTAACTCTACAAACTGCTGGGATATGCAGATATAAAGGAACCTAGCTTGAATAAAAAAAATGCACTACTGTATGCACTTCTCCTGAACCAGCTAACCTAATACGTACCTGCTCTTGGGTTGCCCAGTCCTCCGTGACTGGGGTTGTTGGGTGTGCTGTGATAGAGCGATGCCAGGTCATTGGGTGTGTAGGAGCGCAGAAGGTTCATCATGCCCCACTCAGTGTCCAAGCCTCCCCCAATAGCTGAAGATGTCGCCTTCAAACCCAGGCTTTCTGAAACTGTGGATGGACCTGATATCTGTGAGGTTGTATTCACACTTCTCCCTGAGACGAGCACCCTGTTGGACACATTCCCTGCTGGTCCTCTGAAGCCAGGCTTCTCGCCGGCATCAGCTTCCCGGCCCGTTGGTACCCCAAACTTTAATCTCTTGCTGGAGGGTTCTCCAAAATCCATCTGGGGGAGGCTCCCAAATCGGCTCGACAGGCAAAGCCTGGCAGCGTCTGAGTGCCAAAGGATGCCGCTTCTCGCTGGGTAACTCCTCTCACCAATTCCCACTCTCTCTGGGGGTCCTGGCCGCTCCATGGCATACTTGCTGCCTGTGTTGGATTTCCTCATGAGCTCTGTGTACCTGGATGATAGAGGTGTTTCAATGTTTTGTGTGTAACGCTGGGTCTCTTGGACGACTTCATGGACAGGGGAGTACTTAGGAGTGTGAGGTGGGTTATTAGGGGTCTTTTCTTGTGCTTTTGCAGGTTGAGGGGGTGGGGACTTGGTTCGACGAGGATGGCGCCGGTCAATCATCGGAAGCGGGGTGACATCTTTCCCATTAAGCGCAGGGGGGCAACCTGTGAAACGTCTTTGTTTCACACCGCTGAATCCATTCTTTTTCGTGCTGTCTGACTTTTCTTTATGAGTGAGCTTTTTGTGCATTATCAGAACTTCTGGGTACATGGTTTTATATGCACAAAACGAACAGGCAATTGGAATTAATGCATTTCTGGGTTCTGCACTGGCAGGGATGGAGATAGACACTTTTAAGGACAGATTTAATGGGGCCTCAGAGTTCATGTCTTTTATCTCCTCCCTTTCCATCTTCAGGTTAACAGGTACGGGGCATTTTATGACCACATCATCAGTCGGGGAGTAAGCAGACTTAGCAATTAATTTCTCATACTCAGCATTGATCTGGACGAGTGGTTTGCCAAGCTTGCTACCTATGCTATCAAATCTGTCCTCTGGCGTTCCATTGGTGCACGATCTGGCTCCAGGAACCCAGAGTTTGGATCTATTCAGAGCAGGATTTTCATGGTCATTTCCATCTTTTTTATCGTTGGGAGAGGGCACGAAAGGCGTGGGTCTGCTGGGAATGTCTACATAAGGTTTGTCCTTGTGACGTCGATCCAGGTGATATTTCAGTGAAGTCTTCTGGGCTGCAGCATAGTCACAGTAGGCACACTTGAATGGTTTTTCACCTGAAACAAACAAAGAGTAAAATCAACTACAAGCAAGTTTTAAACAGGTTATAAAACAGTCTCATTATAAAACTGATGCCTCTATATGACCCACATAAACAAACGAGACCATCAGTGAGAATATCGGCTTGTAATACGTCTATTTCTGTTAATGAAATACAGGATGTGACACGGTTTTACATAAACATATAAATTTGCTTTGGTGACTTAAACTAAGTTTGTTTGTTTCTTTAACCATTAACATATCCATTATCGATCTTACAAGCCACAAATGGATGCACAACCTCACTGCTAAGCATTCTACAAACAGCCCACATGGGGTGCTAAAATCACATAATAAAAGTCCTTGTAGTTACTTTAAGTATAAACACAGTTTAAAATAAGTACATTTAACTGGGTCTGCTGTTTACAGCTGTATTAATGTTTACTGTCTCATATTCACAAATGAATCATTCAAGCTGAATGTGATGAATTTACCTGTGTGAGTCCTCAGATGAACTGTGAGGTAATAGCTTGATCGGAATGATTTGCCACAGTAACTGCATCCTTTTGATCTAAGTTTGGATCGATCAAAGCTGTCTTCACCTTTGGAAAAACACACACAAATACAGATATGAATAAATAAATGCATAGAAAGGAATAGGGAGAGAAAAAAATAACAAAAGGCATGCATTATCATCCCTCCCATCAGCAGAGGGAGCACTTGGCAACAGAACACTCTGTATGAAAAACAATTCCTAAATGACAATTAAGTAAACACGGGCGTATAATGAGCCCTAAATGTACCTGGACCCAGGTTTTCTGCCAGTGCTGCTTCCTCATAGCCCTCCTCGCAGCCTTCATCCACATGCTCAAGCGAGCCCGCTCCTGACAACTTCCCATCAACAGAGGAGGTAGGACTCTCTTCGCCGCCTCTCTCACGCTTGTGGACCCTGGAGTGGAGAACTAACTGATGGTAGGTCCTGAAGGTTCTCTGGCATTCCTCACAAGTGGTTGGCCTTTGTTTGTGCTTATCTTTTTGCATCAGAGACCTGCGCTGCGGCGCTGCAGCCTGCTGCTGAGACCTGAGCTCTCTCCCAAGGACCTCTTTCGTAGCTTTGTCTCCTTGGCCCTCAGACCAAATATTATTCAGCTCCTCCTTATCAGAGCCGCATTCTTCGTTGTCTGTGCTGGCTTCCTGGCCAATATCTTTAATATTATTAGGACCAACTGCTATCTTGCCCTTTGTAGCAAGTTGCCAGGCCTGATATGTGTTGAAGGGATCCAGCTGGGGAATCCATTTTGATGATCGCTCATTTTGCAAACTTTTTCCTGAAGTGCGAGGCAAAAGGTTTAGACTGTGAAGAAATGCTTCCTGTTTGGCAAGGGGTTCAGTAGTGCCATCCATTTTCTCCTTGTCTTTACCTTTGTCGGGCTCCACCTCTCTGTTGTGTACTTTGCTGTGTTCAGCCAAACTCTCGTGGTCGGGGAAGAAAAACCCACACACCATGCACATTTTGTAAACAGTGACGACAGGTTCGGGAGCAGGTTCTTGCACGATGCCATTGACTGTGATCGGTGTCTCTAGGTCTTGCTGGGTCTTGCTCTTTGCTCCTGGTTTTACATGCATCTTCATGTGGTTCTTGAGGAACCACGGCTCTCTAAACCGCCGTCCACAGACATTACAGCAGTAAGTAAAGTAGTCCTTATGCTTCCTCATGTGTGCCTCTAGCTCACTGGCATCTTGTGACACCTGACCACACACAATACAGCTGTGAACCTCCTCCTCTTCTTCAATAGGGAGGCTGCCCGGTTTGGGCCGGGGTCTCTCCCCTGGGATCCTGAATTCTGCTTCAATTCTAAGTACAGCTGGTTCAAAAAAAGTGGTGGGGTGTTGTGTTAATACGTGGGGCCCGAGCTCATCCTGATGAGTGAAAGTCTGATCACAGAACATGCAAAATACACTTCCTCCAGATTGCAACACAGCCTTTTCTGAGTAGGTGGTGTGTGGTGTCATGCTAGAGACAGGCCCCGGGATGCTTGCATTGCTACTAATAAGGATATCTTGGGCAAGATCATCTGGGCTTTCCACAAACGGTTGCAAAGAGTGAGTCGGCATTGTCCTTATGAAGGTGGTACGCGATCCAGCTTATGAGGAACCTGAAAGGAAAAGGAAAAGTGTCTTTAGGCTGTGCTGAATACTTTTTTTAAAAAAAGATCAGAAGGCTGTTACCTAAAGTGAGATAAAATCAGTTCAAAATACAGCACAGAGAAAATAGCCCTCCCTTATACTGAAACAGGAAATGTATCTTTTTTAGCAATCAACTGCACAGACAACTCATTTCCTCTCTGTACAGGCCATTGATAAAACATAAAGACAATGTTTTTCTTGCTCAAAAGCATTATTTTTTTCTCTCAACTCTAAGTATTTATATATTTTTAAATAATTTGATATAATAAAGAATTTTGGAATAATTGATGTCATACTAACTTAATATAAACATATGCCTGTAGTGTCCATCTTTGTTTTTGTTTAAAACAAAGATTCATTTGTAAGCTTCATTCTTTCAAAATAAACTATAATAGTCACTACAAAATGTTAAACAATTTACTGCAGTTAAGTAAAAGTATTCAAATATAAGAGCATTAACCATTAGAGTAATATTTTACATTTTATGGACAAAGTTTAACTTCTCATTTTACAAGTGTTCAGAAATGTTATCGACTTTAATGTGCACTTAACAGTTTTTAACCTCAGTCAATCAGCTAAGATATAAAACTTGTTTATGATATACTAGCCAACAATCCTAAGGTGCCTTGTTGACTCACTCATTGCAGATAAATATCTGCTCCAGGCGTTTAATTGTTGGTTCTTTTTGTTTTGTGACCACAGGGACAACCTACTTGCAGTTATGTCATAATACCTCTTTCAATATGTATAATGAACTGCTTATTAGTAAAGAGAGTAAAAGAAAAATAAAAGAAACTGAAATCACATTCTTGGTTTGTTTGGCACAAGGGTGGAGTGACTGGACCAGCAAGTTCACAGGCTTAAGATACATACAAATGAAGTAAGACCTTGACAAGAGAAAAACATAACAATCTGCTGTAAAGTCAAAATATTGTTATCTATGAATATGTTTAAATTCATTAAATCAGCATTACAACATAATGTTACAGCCAGGCAGGCAGGCAATGTAGTTGATTATAAGTTGCAAGTAATTTTACAATTAATCACGCCTATTCTCCTCAAAAATACAACTTCCAGGCCAGTTTAACTACTTTTTCCTTACCTTTGGTGAAACTTTGACTTAAAGCAGGTGAGCACATGTAACTGTCGATAATGACCCACTGAGGGGTTTTTTAAAGCACACGCATGCTTTGTGTGAGGCAGCTTTAACGATAGCCACCTTGTTATTCAAGTAAAGCACAACCCCCATTTAAAGACTTTTAACGTTAGTTTACTCGTGCCAAGTTAACTTCATCGAAGTAAATGGCAGTTAAACGTGATGGCTATTACATTTCTATGTGTGCATAATAAGCAGAGCACGAGGAATTTGGTAACCACTTTTTAACGATACAGATCGATATCAATCATGTCGCTGGCGTTAACTGATTGCTTTAAATCACACGAAGCTTCATTTAGCTAACATTCACTTCAGCTAGCTACAAAACACGTTCCCAAAGTTCGTTTCACCATAACAGATTGGCTCAAATCCACATAATAACCATACCTTGTGTACTTACGGTGTTTGCTTTATTGATTTAGTTTAAACGCCACCTTTCCAAACTTAACGATAAAAGTAACGTAACGATACGCTAACATTAAAGCCGTGAACTCGCATTCCAGCGATACTAACGTTAGCAAAAACTTGGAACACTTTTCTGTTACTCGACCAAACTGTAGAAACTCACCAAACAATACCTTCCAAGTGAGAATTTCCGGATTAATAATGACACTGATACTACGAGCGACTGGAGCAGTTTGGTGTGAGTTGCTTCTTCATTTCACACACTCTCTCTCACACACACACACACTCAAACGCCTTTGCTGCGGGTGGACAGCTCACCTATTCAATTGTTTGAAATCATATTTGTTCTAGTTGGCGAGTCCTCACTGTGCAGCTGTTGAATTCTGACGCGCGCTCCCGCTTTCTCTCCAACGATTCTCAAGGGGGAAGATGGAGCGCGTGCACAGTACCCCAAAAACCCATAGGGCGGTCACGTGGTCGCAAATAAAAGGATTAGTACACATAATGTTAAAAACGCCCAAACAAAAACATGGAATGTAATCATTTATATCACTAAGGTATTTATTATGACATATTTAGTCAGTTGCTTTTACAGATGTTTGCCATTTAATCACTATTTTAAATCACACATGTTACAATTCTATGCAACTATACAGTCTTTTTTTTAATTATTATGTATTTATTTTACTATGTTTAGTCCACTAACTTTAGGCTAACCTGTATGATAATGCGTCTGAATCCTGCTTTAATATGTGTAAGCTAGTTTCTATGCTGGTTAGAGCCACAGGCTACATATCAACACCATTTCATATGTAATGCTGCTGCATTGCCAACCTACCTAAAGTAAATAGCCTCCTTTTCTTCCTTGCTCACACGTCATGCATCAGCTACCATGTGGAGATGGATGGGGGAGGGGTGCCTCAAACTTTTCAGTTACATGAGTTTTTTTTTGCAGAAGCAGATTGGTTGACTCATGTGAAATTTCTGCTTCTTCCCATTTATAATAATAATAAAAATAGCCCAAAGCAGGGTTGTTTTATATTCAATCACCTAAACATACCATCTGATTAAGTCTAAATAATGCAAATGTTTGATCTTAAAGAAAGGGGGAGGCTCTATTATAATAGGGGGAAAACCCCTTATAACACCATATTATAATAATCTTAATTCTTAACTTAGATAAGGGCATGCAAAGTCACTATTCAGTTGTGTAAAATAATATAAAGAATAAACTGATTTAAATAAGATAAAGAGCGTCACCTACAGTAACACCCACTGGCTACTGTGAAGTTAAATAAAAGCCCCTCCTCCACCCTTCCAATGAGACAGCAGGCATTGATGCTAGCTTAAAGCCATACATTGTACAATCAATGAGGATATTCAGAAGGCCTCAGTGTATATTCATTATTGAGACACGTCCTCCCCCAGAGTAGCAGCAATGTCTGAAAAAAAACTTTATCAGTAACCACTCCCAGCTAAGAAACACTGAACAAAGCTATCTCTTTACTTTAAACTGGGCTATTTCCTTATCCTCTCGCTTTAAGAGGCTATTCTAGTATTTGCATATATGTATTAAAAGTTGTTTTTTTTAAAAGCCATGTTGTAACCAAACAGGTTACACCAATGCAATGTCTTTTTATATAATGAAAGCACAAGTGGATCTGCAGGTTTAGCAAGCTGAATGCAGGAATGAATGAGATTATTGTGTACGTACCAGATTAAAGAGCCTGTATGTCTATTGCATTAGACACAGGAGCTAATATACATATCCAAAAAAGAAAACTTTAAATGTTTATTTAAAGTAGGGTTAAATGTGGGGTTAAACGGGCCACATGTTCTCAGTTCAAAATAAGACATCCTGTATGGCATGAGTAAGACTCAATCACCTCCGTGTGGCAGCCTAAATTTAAGCATGTTTGTACCCCCCTGCAATACTCTGATTCACTTTTTGGTATTCTTTCCTCACCCCGAGATCCTGTTACACAAACAAGTCTAGTATGTTAATCAAAGGCACCACATGTGACACATCGAGGCCTCCCGCTCATTTCCTATTGTTCTGTGGCCACAAAGACTCTGTGAAAGGCTATCAATCTGGAGAAGCAGTATGATGCCTCGGGATGATGAGATTGCCATGAGATGTTATAGCCTATCATAAAAAAAGCCCTCTATGTGGAGATGGTGGTAGTTTGTGTTTAACCAGACAGATATTCTTTAACTGGATGGTAATTTCATCATAAATTATATTGCAGTTATTTAATTAGCATTCATTTTCTGTAGTGGTAATGACAACAACAAGTGGGGGGGGCATTGTTTACTTTTAACTGATTTAATTAACTTTGTCCTATTGTTTGACTTTATGCTAATGTAATTTCTCTTCCACAATTCTGCAAACTCATTGTCTCAGATTGTATCTTTCCGACGAAAAAAAAAAACATACATGTATGCATTCAAACCAAAAGCAGTACATTTTAATTAAAGATAAAGTGGCATCTTTGAGAAAGCGAATGCTTGAATGAATAATTATGCATGCAGTAGACAGACAGCCTGATAGGAACTGGATCAGCGAATGGGGAAAGGCTGCGGTGGCTTCTTTTTGTCTTGACGTGTCAGGAGCAGCTGACTGCATTGTTCTCCTGCAGATTCACAGCCTGGCTTCTTTCATAATCCTGGTGTCGCTCCTGAGAGACACTGATAATATATAATCTCCTTTCTCACCCCATAGCCGGTAATGTTTATTCACTGCAACCAGCTGTTGTGTTGTTGATCATCTGAGAAATTCTATCAGTCACAGAAAGCACTCTTTCTCTGAGATTCTGCACATGTTTGAAATGTTTTCGCTTCTTTCCTCAGGGAGAAATAGAGGAGAAGGTTAAGGCTCTTTGTTCAGTCACTGGTGCACTGCTGTCTGTGTAACCCTGTTTGACTTCTCTTTATTCCACACTGACCCATGGTTACAATACAATACAATGAAGAAGAATCTGTTGCACTAATAAGCTAACTCCTGCAAATAATCAATAAGTACTTTGCCATTATGATTTTAATAAACAGTGATAATTTGATGTATATGTTTATTCTTTTTGCTTGGATTAATCCTATAGTACAATTTAGATAATACTGGGGGTAAGATTTCATTGATATCAATATCATCAATTCTACTAATCGGTCCGATTCTATATTGATTCCCATATGGATTTCTGATCAGTTTTCTGTGTGGAAAAAAGTGGAACTTCACAGGGTTTTTTTTTTTTTTAAGCATCAACACACTTATTATCTGTGAGTCTGAACACAGTGCAGAATGATTTGCACAGCATTTGTTTACATTTAGGCTTTAGTAGTCAATGAAGAAAAACCTACCATGAATGTTTCATTTAACATAGGATATTTACTCTCACTGTGCTTTAAATCTTAGAGCAAAGTAGTAACTCATGAACATAGTGGATTGAATGAGTTGAATTTAAGCTCATGTTTTACAGAAAGATGTTTTAACATATTGCTGCTGTTCCACCCTTACTTTATAGGATCTTTATACAGACACTAGGAGCTGCGTCTTCGTCATGAAATGCTGTTTCTTCCTCTCCACCATGACTGCTTCATGTTGCAAGCTTCCAGCAGCTTAGATGCGTGACTTTGTGAGTTTGACATCATTGTTTTGCACCTGTCTGAAAAACATGCCAGCATTGATAGAAGTATTTGATAAGCTTGGAGGCATTTCATTTTGGCAGATTGGACAAACCGGTTTCTTGATTTCCATCCCCAATCATACGTTCCTCTCACCTCACACTGGTGTAACGATCCTCCTGACTTTAATCTACCGGTAAATATGAACGATGCCGTGGAACATAATTACACTAATTTCTCACAGTTCAGATTTTCTTTGCAGACAGGACTAAAAAAAATTATTTTTCTAAAAAAAAAAACACTTGTAGAAAAATGTCTGTAGTTACCACATAGAGTCCTCAAAAATGCTTAAAAAAACATTTTGACTAATATGTATCATTGTCATCCTGTTTCTGTAGGAGCACAGTACATGATAAGGTGTTTGGGGCACCAGTTGCAATCTTGGGATTTCATCCAGTTTATATTTCCCCAGTGCTACTTATGTTTCTGCTTACTTGCAACATACTTTTGAAGAACTAGAACAGGAAATAGAAACATATAATCTAAACATCTGTCCGAAAAATATTATGATTTACAATATGGTTGTTAGAGTTGACAAACAGCTGACCATGTTATCTTTCATTTAAGGTTAAAACATAATCACATTCCTGATTTAAATATCAAGCAAATGTTTCAACA
>CAFUXE010000156.1:169748-181702 GCA_903364295.1 Serranus cabrilla | reverse complement strand
TATTTC
Organism: Serranus cabrilla; assembly: GCA_903364295.1. NCBI lineage: Eukaryota > Metazoa > Chordata > Actinopteri > Perciformes > Serranidae > Serranus > Serranus cabrilla. Next base: position 181,696 of record CAFUXE010000156.1, on the reverse strand, counting down.
ACCCTAACAGACCCGTTAGTAGCGAGCAGGGCCGTGATGCACATTAGTGCTGACAGCAGGCCTCCTGTCAGGCCTCCCTGCCCACTGTTCCCTTGTTCCACCCCCTCTGAGCTTGCTGCATTCACACAGTCACATGCATTGTCCTGGTATGAACTGCAGCAGCATGGCGGTCAAGCAGATCTTGTGCAATGTGTACAATCCTTATGCATTGTTAAATCCATACCTAACTATTTCTTTTTCAATAATAAACCACCCAGTTCATTTCTGTCTGTGAAGGGATTTCACAGCCCTCATGAAAGATGATTGCTCTTCATGATGGTACAGAGAAGTCTTCCCTTTGAACACTCACAGCTCTGGCATGTAGGGACGTGCAGCTGTTATCTTATTCTGCACCATTTTTTGCCACCCAGGTACATAAAAGACTGAGTGAATTTCCTAATAGCAGCATAAGAAAGTGAAGACATCAGGAAGTTTTGCTATAAAGTTTGTCATTTTAAGATAATGTTCATAAGTGATGATTTTATGTTTAGTAATGAGCTCCTCACACACACCAGCGATACTGTTGGCAAAAATGTCACACATTCATCTTAATTTGAAACAATCCTCAGGGGAAAGGACAGACAATGGACCACATGTCTTATACTGTGCAGTAATACCTCACTTTTTCTCCTTAAGTGCCATGGCAATTACTTTGATGCACAATTTAAAATGATCACAACTATTATAGAGGGTAATGCAAGAAGCGTGTGTCTCATTGATAACAAAGGAGCAGCATGAGTTATGCCTTCAGGGGCCGCGACTCATCACTTAATGGTGGGTGAATGGTGGGTCTCAGACATTACTATCTAAAACACATCCTTCCAAAGACTGCACACTGTGCTATCCATCATAGAAATTACATCATAAATGGTAACAGAAGATTTGAGGGCTTCCTTCACCTGAAATATACTATTCCTTAGATCTTGTTTTACATCTTTTATCTCTAAGGTGTCTCATGGACTCTAGGAAATGTAAATTAGCATTCAGTAGTGATGTCCAGCAGCCATCTCCCTGTCTGTCACAGTTACAAATGATGGTCTACAGTCAGTTTTCCTTTTGGCAACCATGTCTGTCAGAAAACTGTCACTTGTCTGTCAGCTGTACAGATAAACACATAGATGAGTAAGGCTCATAGTATTTGCCTCTACACCCAACATTGCCGGGTGTCACGCCTTATTGCCTCACGGGTTCAGTGCTTTTACTTGTGTGTTTTAAAATGTTTGTGAAGAATGTCATCTATAATTCACTTGCTAAACCACATATTTAGTCGTTGCAACGCCCGGTTATTCTTGATTAGGTTTGTCTGTTATAGTTCACACTCATAAAGAACAAACAAATGGTGAACATATTTATTGTCTTCAAGATAGCTGAAGTTACACATACAAACATACATACACATAGGCAACCAAAAGCACGATATTAATTGCACACATGCCACACAAATGACTTACACCATGAGACTTCCATTAAATCACATGACACAAAGTGCTGCAATCAAATTAAAAGCTAATTGACTGTGATTTATGACCACTGCAAAACGTACCACATGGACCCATTTGCACAGCGACTCCATTTTGCCACCTCAGATGCATTTGTTAACACTTACAATCAGCTCCCCACAGAACAGTAAAGATTGTGATTTTCCCATATGGCCCACTGTTAGGATACATGCATATGTGCTTTAGTCTACATATAAGCTTACATCAGGGGTTTTCAAAGTCTGAGACTCTGGGCCTCCCCTCAAATGAAGCCTGGAAACAGGAACCACCACAGATCGCCTAATGTTGCTGTTTGACACAACTTCAGACTAAACCAAATACATAAAAAGGTCTGTCGTAAGGTACTTATTAGTTTTGGAAAAGTGTAAAAAAAAAAAAAACACAACAACAAAAAACTACTGCATCTCTTTAACCAAATCACATACATCTAGGCTATTCAGTGTGACCTTCTTTTGATAACTAATGACATTTTTTTTTTCATTTCCATTTACTGAGCCTCCCCTAAAACAGTTTGGAGCCGCCCCTGGGGAGGCCCGCCCCCACTTTGAAAACCTCTGGTTTACATAATGTTTAAAAAAATCTGTAAGTGCAGTTCATTATATGAATATACTCCTCTTATGAGCTCCATTTTACATATATGTAGATTTTAAGTACCTTTTTTCATTTCATATTAACCTCTGCATTCCCACGACTGCTTGATTTTACTGGTATGAACTGTAAAAATATAACTTTTATGTGTTTTTTAAATGTTTTCGACAAACTAAATGCTAAAAGTAAAGCATGGAAAATGCATAAGCCCAGTATGTTAGTGCACAAGAACAGAGAGAGGTCACATTAAATGTCTGTAGAAAATGTTTCACACTCGCATTGCTATACTTGTCAAGACATTTATATGACCAAAAATATATATATATCTCAACAACTTGGCCTTGGACCATTTCAGATAACCACTTGTTCAGCTACCTGCCCAATGTTTGTCTTTCTCACAACTTGCTTTTACCCTTCCAGTCACTTTCCCTTCCATATTGTAACTTCTAAACAGTAACAAAAACAAAAAAAATGTAGTTAAAGTAATTCCATAAGAGTTGAAAGGAGGATGAGACAGAGAGAGAGAAAAAGATTGAGTAAGAGCAAGAAAGAGAGAGGGAGTATGTACAGGGAAACTTCACTGTTGGTTCTGGTTTCATTTGGCCTTCTCAGCTGCAGGAGCAACAACCACTGGCTCTGTCTGGACCCCGGCATCTGTCGAGTTACGTTTCTGACCCTGAAATTAAAACAGAAAGAAATATATAGAAAATATAATATAATCTTTTGTTATATAATTATTGGGGTTAGATTTTCATCTTGGAAGACCCAAAGGGACTTAAATCTAATTGTTGACTTCAACAAATGTCAGTTGCTTTTTCTAATAGTATCTTCTTCTTTTTTCTCACTTTTAACTTTTTTATTAAACTGCATTGCTTGCAACACTGCATGGAATTTATGTCCTACGATTCAAGTATCAACTGTTAGTTATGAAAACTAAACCACAGTGCGCTGCACTGTGAAATATGGCCCCTGCTTGTAGTTAGTTAATGATTTGTTGCCGCCATCTAGTGGAGATGAAGCTACAACATACTGCATTGTGCAGGGCCATTCAGTCCTAAAAGTTGACAGAAAGGTGAGAATCTCCTACCAGAATTTTAAAGAACAGCTGGATGGAGTTCCTCTTCTCCAGTTTTTTGGGCACGTTGGCTGCATCATCTCCAGCTTGGGAGGCCACTGAGGCCGGTTTGTTATCTACAACTGCCTCTGATGCCTTGGCTGCTGCTTTGGGTTCCTCCTTGGCTTTGGCTGTGTCTGCTGCTGCAGCTGGGGCAGGGGTCGCCTTCTTTGGCTCAGCAGCCTGAAAGTGTTTGTGGTGCGTGATGAAAAACTGAATTATTCCAGTTCTGGAGCAGCCTTCTGTATCACTGCATAACAATATCTGATGTGCTCCACACATTAAGCGCAGATGGACTTTGATATGACATCAGATGTTACATTTGAAGGGACATTAAAATGGACCAGCTGTGTCTTAGTGACTGCAACATTATGAGCAATGATGGTATGGTTTTCAAATATAATAACAAATGGAAAAAAAACACTTCTGCCACTGAAGTTGTTTAAGCGCAGGTTTTAATACCAGATGTAACTGATGAAATTACTCTGATTAATAATGCGTCTACTTTACTGTATTTACCACTCCAGTTGTTCTCCTGAGGAGCCGAACTCCACTTGTGGAGGCCGCCTGGACTTTACTGGTCATGTGGTCTAACAGTTCCTCAAATTCACATTAATCTGTTACTTTCTGTTTATTAATCACCACATACTGAAAGATTTTCAGATATATTAATAAGGCTGAAGTGAATAGATCCTTACTTTGGGCTTGAAGAGAGACAAGAAGGATGATTTTGTGTCTGTTTTCTTCTCTTCCTGAACAGGCGGTGGCGGTTCTGGCTTTGCAGCAGCCTCCAGGGTGCTGGCTTTCGAGGGATCCACCTTCTTTTATCAATACGGCAGAAAGGAAAACACATGTCAAGAGGTATTTACGAATTAAAGGCATGATCATGGTTGAAGCTTACAGAGTGAGGGCAGGAGCTGCCACCTGTGACATGAAAGAAGAGGTAAAAGAGGGGAAAAAGTCCCAGCAGAAGTTAGGCAGAAAATCTGATAAGAACCGGCCCCTGTAAGAAGGAAGAAGCCCACAACATCATGCACAAAAGTAAATGCTAATGTCAGTAAGAGGAAAAAGACAAGAAAATAGGAAAGAGATTGTCTCCACTGAAAATTCCTCCCTGAAAAAAAGTTTGACACATCAGAAAATAAGCTTTTTTGATTTCTTGCCAAGAGTTGAGAAGGTTAATACCATTTTTATACTAATTATATGATGCAGGAGACGGTTAGCTTAGCTGAGCATAAGGAATGGAAACAGAAGGAAACAACTAGCCTGGTGATGTCTAAATGTCTTATCTTATTGATGTTATGTTAATATTTCTGTTTAACATGTTATATTTGGTTTTTTAATTCAACAAAAAAAGTTAAAAGTTAAAACAGTTTTAAAGTTGCTTTTGTTATCCTCGGACTGAGGCTAGCTGTTTTCCTCTGTTTCCAGCTTTTATGCTAAGCTAAGCTAAGCTAGCAAACACAGGTGAGAATGATATTCTCTGCTAACTCTTGGCAAGAAAGCAAATAAGCGTAAAATATGTTGAACTCCTCTATGTTACCTCAGCTTCTACCACTGGTTGCGGTACCTCTTCCACTGTCTGCAGGAAGGGAACAATTATTTGTTTTCCCATCATTTGAAATGCCGTATGAAACGCAATAAATATTGGACCGACTCATCTGTCATGATGGAAATTTACCACAAACAAAAAAAGGTAATATCATTTGATAAAGTCCTTTAACAAATGAATCAATCAGTGGATAAAAAAACACTGACTGCAAATGCCAAATTCCACATGGTAACTGAAATGAGTGAAAGATTATTTTTGGTTCAATGTAATATTTGCTACATCTGGTACAACATCATGTCAGAGGTGCCTGTAGAGTGAGGAAGATTAAAAAATAATATTCCAGAGCACTTCCTGCTCATTTACCTGCTCTTCTACAACTGGCTGTGCCACCTCCTCTGCTGTCTCAGGGGGCTCAACATTATTTTCACTCTGAGCAGATGCAAATGAATAAGAACATATGAAATAAAACTATATGCAATTTAAAACACGGTGATGTGATATAATCAGAGGAAGATTATTCCCCTCCTTAAAAAAAGATTAAACCCCATGATTGAAAACTCTCCTTTGATTTACCTGAACTTCTACAACTGGCTGTGCCACCTCCTCTGTTGTCTCAGGAGGTTCAACATTATTTTCACTCTGAGCAGATGCAAATGAATAAGAACATATGAAAAAAGGTCTTTAAAAAGGCAGATTAGAACATGGTGATGTGATATAATCAGAGGATCAGAAGATGCTCCCCTCCCTAAAAAAAGATCCTCCTTTGATTTACCTGGACTTCTACAACTGGCTCTGGCACTTCCACTGGTGTCTCCTGCAGAGCAAAACTACTTTTTTATTCTGAAGAGATGCAGAATAATATGGACATGTGAAAGTGCTGTATAAAGCATGCCTGTTATGAACACAACTGGAATCCCTGATCAAAATAAGACCCACAGTGATTGAAACTCACACATTAGAAAACATTACAGACTGAACATGCTTTCTACAGCAGTTTACCTGTACTTCTACAACTGGTTGTGCATCTACTTCTACTTCTGGCTCTGGTGGTGCATCCTTGATTGTCTGCAGGACAGTGAATAGTTTGTTATTGTTAGTAAAAGCCAACAAGACAGACGGGAAATTGCCCATAAAAACAGAGAAAATGCTTTATTAATGAAATGCATAAGATGTTAGTATGGCAATGAATGCTGACTAATATGAAATAGTTAAAGGATTTATTTGACATTTTGGGAAACATCTATGTGCTTCCTTGTCAAAAGTTAGATGAGAAGTTCAAACCAACCTCATGTCTGAGCTAATTATGGAGCAAGGCCATGAGGCAGTTAGCTTAGCTTAGCATAAACACTGGAGGGAATGAGGTAGCCTGCTGGCAATGTCCATAGTTTGTGAATATACCTACCAGCACCTGTAAAAGCTTGCTAATCGACCCTTCACTAAACTTCCACTACTTTATTGTTAGCCACTGCTACAGCATCAAGCTGTCAGAGCTAGCATGGAGACCACTAACTGCACTCCCTGAAGGAATATTATCAACTTTTGGAGGGAAAAAAGTGATTTCAGAGAGTCAGAAAGAAAATGTTAGAATAAATGTTGGATCCCTGTCTGACCTGGCCAAAGTTATGCTATGATTTGCCAGTCTGCGTTTGGGGGGCAGGAGGGTCTATTTAATAAAATGTTATTTTTTAATTCGTATGCTACAATAAGCTTTAAAATGGCAAGTTGTGGAGTTGTGTGTTATTCTTATATAGACACTGAATATAGTTGCAGAATGTAACTTGCCTACTGCAGGCATCAACACATAGACATTGGTTTGAAATTCGCTTCAACATGACAAGTGTACAAATATGAGGCCAAACGCCTACAATAATCTACTTTAGGTTGGATTATACATGAAGACCTAATCAAAGCAACACATGATAAGTGTACTGTAGTCAAGCTTGCAGTTTCCCTTAGCTAAGCTAATTGTCTAGCCTAGCTTCAGACTTAGCTTACAGACGAGGGTGGTGTTGATCTTCTCATCTAACTCCAGGCAAGTAAGAAAGAAAGCAAAAATTAAGTTTCCCCTCCCCAAAATGTCAAACTTTTTAATTCGATGGATAATTAATGCCATTTAAATATTGGGAATAAGCTATAACGTAATATGTTAATATGGTCTGTGGTAGAAACAGTGGTGCTTACATGAGGCTTTTTCAGGTAAACCTTTTGACCAATGTCACAGTATTACTTTTATTAGACACGTCTCCCTGACAAGTCACATTTTTTAAAAAGAGTGCAACAAAAACCTGATTCTCCTGAATAAGGTTCAAAGCAGGATAAATTCTTCCCTACACAATTGCTGAATCTTCCAGTTTGAAAACAGCAAATTGTTCAGTTTCTGCCACCTCCAGACAGAGCAGCTCTTGTTCAGTTAGTAGCAGGATGAGGCACGGTCAGTGTGAGAATATGATAATCTACCGTACCACTGCTGCAGGCTTGGCTCCACTTGCTGAAGCACCCTTGCCTTTGAATGCCTTGACACCTAGCAGTACCTCAAATTCACATACAGTATATTTCACACTTTTATAGTTTGAGTTCACTGTGGAACATGCTCTCACTGAAAGTCTATACGAATAAGCATACCTTAAAATATTGATCTCATATTGCAATATTCAGTTTGCTGTTTATTTACCTTTGGACGGAAGAAGTTGCTAAGAGCAACTTTGGCGGATTTTCCTTTTGCGGACTCGGGTTCCTTTGCAGCAGCTTTTGGTTCTGCTTTTGGTGATGGTTTGACAGGTTTGGCTGCTGGTTCTCCCTTTATTTCCATTTTTGGTGGCTCTGGAGGTGGTGGTGGGGGGATAGACATTCCTTTGGGTGCTGCAGGTGGCTCAGATACCTGTGCAACCTATGCAAGAGGGAACGGTTGTTAAGTAATGGAAGTCCACACAGTCACATTTAACTGCAAATACATTTCAAGATGCACAATTTTATGTAAGGTATGATGTGATGAATGCAAAGCACTGAGTAATTTAGTTTAGCGACTAAGTTAACCAAAAGGCCATCAGTATATACAATGCAACGTTTGCAAAAAAAGAAAAAATAGCATTTCTGAAAGTTAACTGACCCAACTCCTGTACATTTCTCTGGTGGATTAAAAACAAATTAATATCTTTATTGGCAATGTGCTCACAGTGGTTGTTGCTGCTGGTTGGGTCTCCTTCTGGGACTATTTGGCAACAGAAAAAGGAAGCAGTTAGAGAAATAAAATTAAACTGAAGCAAACAATGATCTGCAGAAGCATGTCCCGTGAGAACTTATTGGATCTTTATGAATTAAATGTTCTCTGTTAGAATCAAGGATATTATAAATCCAAGCAGAGAGAGAAATGAACAGCAATGGTTACCATCTTGCAACCTGAAAAGAAGGTGACCCCTGTATTCAAAACATTATATAATATACTTTAAAATATCAACCAGTCTCTAACCTTACTGAGTCCACTGATTTAGCTCTGTAAACTATAATACAGAGTTTACTTTAAAATAAGCACGATATAAAAATGGATATTGCCCAAAACCAGTCGTGTTGCTTGAATCTCATTCTCATTGTTATATATGACAACCTGCTTTATGAACACTTTGGAAACACTTTAAAACACTTTGGTTAGGCACCAAGTTCAGTTTGGGTGAAAACAACGGGGCTGAGCTTATAAACAATAATTCCAGACAACACTCCCAAAAAAGGGAGGCAAAACATCAGTCACCATGTTTAAAGTCCTGGGTTGGTTGATCCCATCCACCTCCCCTTCCGCCCACCTGATGGCGACCTACACGGCCTTTAAATTCATATTGCTTCATAACCGAACAAAAATTAAGTTGCAGAATTGCATCTGTGGTTTACAGAACCAACCAACATTTTTTTTGCTGGTGACTAAACTGTAATGCGAGATGGCATGGCCTTAACCTCAACCAGGGTGAAATGCACTATCTTGAAATACCAACAAAAGCGAAAAATAATTTGTGTATCCGCCCCTTGATTCAGATCCATCATAGATTTAATGAGTCCTTCCTTGGCCCATCCTTCACCCTTCTACCAAGTTCCATCATAAAGGGCCGGGTACTTTTTCCGTAATCCTGCTGAAAACAAACCGATCCAAAAATATAACCCCCCTGGCCAAGGTAATAACCCTGCGGTGGAATGTCATGGTCAAAAAATAATTTAACATGTTTTATAGAGATATAAAGCTTCAAAAACATCTGTTCACCTGGTCTTTTGTGGCATCAGGAGTAGCTGTTTCCTTTTTGGTTACTTTGGGAGTCACCTGTGCAACAAGAGAAAAAAAAACAAACATTTTCAATCACTTTTATTCCTGCCAGACAGAAAATAAGAAGAAAAGCAAAAATGCGTATCTTTAAAACATTAAAAGTTGAATCATTATATTATTGCGTGTTGCTGGGATGAAGCTGCAGTGGAAAACAAAGTCAGCGTATATAGTCCATGTAAGAGGAACAGAAAAATAATTATTTAGATAAAACAGAAGCCTTTCATGAATGCAGACATAGGCCTTTATGACAAGCGGACTGAGGCGCACTGAGGTCCCTGACAGAGCACATACAGTACATGCGCTGTCATTGTGACAGCCATTGTGCTCCGGAGATGGCGTAGGCCTGCCCTCGCTCTATCTTCACGAATCTCAACTTCCAACTGCACAGGCCTCCCTTGTGAGCTCACACTATGGGTTGAACAATAGGCCACCACATTCCCGCATGTTCAGAGACTTGATTAGCATGGGGCTAGGGCAATGGTAACTCTTTAAAGCGGCATGAATCCAAAAGACAGCACGATGAAGAGGAAATACAATAGCTGCTTGTTGTAGGTTTTCCATCAGGCAACTGTCATCATTTTGTTATGGAAACCTTTAGTGCCATAAACTCCCTTTTTACATAACTCAAGAATAAGATAACTCACCAATTAAATTACTGTTGAATGTATTATCATTGATCCCCTCTCTATCAGACAAATTAACAAATGTCTTATAAAATGTGAGGCTTTAAGTACAAATTAGAGCACATCTTTTCATTTTTGTTGTTTGAGCAGCTGTTTGCCTTCAGAAATAATTTGAGATAACTAGAGTTAATTTGCTTTTTGTGCTTTTGATTACAACAATTCTTCAATTTATTTTTCAAAAACTAAACTAATTTTACAAACAATTAGCAATATCAAGTGCATATACACCACACTTAATTTCTCAATTTGTGTCACTTACTAGTGTTTTGAAGAAGTTCATAACTGGATGCTTCTCTGGGTCGCCGTCCGTTTGGTTTTCCACAGGTTGACTGTTTCCGTCGTCAGTTTCAGGCGCTTTTTCTTCCACTGGACCCGGGTCTAGAGTCACGCTCTCTGGCTCCGTTAATGATTCTGATTCCTGCTTTAGGTTAGCTGTCTCCTATAGACCATCACAAAGAAATAGCCTTTGAGAATTATGTTAGAGCAGCGCAGCTGATAATGCAAGCAGTGAGTGTCTTAATCGCAGCATTGAGATGGGAGCACAATTCCAGCCATGCCTCTGCCTACTCGGGGCATTGTCAACAATCAGCCTTTTATTAATGTGTGTGTCCCACCCCTCACTCATTGATATTCAACAATGTGTGAGAGTTATGCCCTGAGAAATGTCAGGAAACTCAAATACCTTGCTGTTTTTTGATGATGGGTATCTTTAAAATACAGAACTGACCCACTTGTACTCATTTTTAGTACATTTGTTAACTTCAATTTTCAATCTGTACAGCCTGATTCAGATGTAATATTAAATTTTAAAGGTTACTACTATTCCTTTTTTTTAATTGAAAGTTAGGGGCGGTTAAAGCTCATTTAAATTTGCACCCCCACCATACCCCATACCACCTTTCAGCACCATCTCTCCCATTCAAATTTTGAAAGTTTAAAGTGTATTGTGGCTTAGAACATTATGATGTAAGAATATCAAGACCCTTCTCATGCTCAATTATGTTTCACTCAAATAGTTTACATTGATACAATTTGTTGCATTAATTCTGTCCAAAATGTAACCAATTTTGACCAATTGAGAATTGACAAAAATTGGAACAATTCCCTCAAAAATCACATTGTGACACCAAGATCTTGAGAAACACCACAGAAAAGCTCTTGGTCTCTAGCTTATGATTGCAAAATTTCATGAGGCTATGATTTTCCTAGAGGTCACAGCAGGTCAAATTATATGTATTTTCACGCATTTTCTACATTCTCTACAGACAGTTTTGTTAGGAGGGGTGGGGGGTTCTCCCCTGCCACCCTTAGAACCACCACTGCTGAGAGCAGGTATCGGGTAAAACGGTGCAAATAAATAATGAACAAAATTATAAATTAAAAGATGTTTTTCAGTTTTTATTTTATTAGAAAACGTTACAATTAAACACAAAATATCCTAAACATTTAGATCAATATTTATTTGAAAACTAAAATTCTGACAATTCCTTCAACATTTTACCACTCCTCATCCTTTGGGCCCACATTAATAGTAACAGTAATATCGTATCCTCGTGCAGTTAGCCTTAAACCACTAAGACCATATGCTGATTCTTCGATAACTGATACACAAACAGACTGCAACCTGTACAATAATGCTTCCATGTCTGTTCTTGAAACACTTTGTGAGTCCGGTGTTGAATCTGTTGAGTTCGCACTTGATTCATCCTCTGTCTCCTCTTCAGTCTCTGACTGTGTGATGGCCTCCGGTGCTTCCTCCTCTGAAGTCACTGGGGTACATTCAGCTTCAACGACGTCTTCTGTAAGGATTTCTTCTACAATGGTATCAAGAACAGACTCAGCACACTCTGACAAAGCATCATCTGAAGAGGTATCTTCAGAGTTCTCCTCAACGGCAACTAAAACAGCACCAGAATGGACAGTTTCTTGCATGAACTCTTCTGTAACTTCATCTTCAAATGTCTCACAACAGACCACCAGCATGCTGGTTTTGGATTGTTGCTCGAGAAGCCTTGCACTCTCCACCACGGGCTCCTCAGAGATGACCTGATTGGAATCAGTTGGTACTTCAGCTGTGGTGACATTCTCCTCTACAAGTTCCTCTTGGACTGAAGACTCAGACTTGGCTTCAACAACACCTTCCTCAAAAGGGCTTGAATTCTCCTCGACA
>CAFUXE010000156.1:146448-169692 GCA_903364295.1 Serranus cabrilla | reverse complement strand
TTCTTCTTCTTCTTCTTCTTCTTCTTCTTCTTCTTCTTCTTCTTCTTCTTCTTCTTCTTCTTCTTCTTCTTCCTCTTCGACCATTTCACTTTCTTCCAAGTGTTCTACGGAGCTGGCAACCCCGGTGACTTCTCCTCCAGTGGATTCAACTCTTACTGACACAACTTCAAATTCATTTGATAAAGCCTCTATAGCCTCTTCATTCATCACCTCAGATGTTTCAACTGACTCTGCTGGAACAGTGAGGGATGCTTCTTGTTCTCCAGAAAGGGGCACAAAGGATGTTGCAGTGATGATCTCTTCTTCCATGAAGAAACCATTGTCCACTGCAAGTTCCTGAAAAGTGGTGGCCCTGTATTCAAATTCTTGAGAGAGGACATCAATTGCTGCGTCCAGTATCAACACAGAATCATCTTGGACAAGAGTCACTTCAGTTCTTTCTGGTCCCACATCAGCTATCACATCTTCACCAACCTCTGCATTCTCATTGGTAGTAATGTCTTCAAGAATAGACTCAGCCGTGACTTCATCATCAAGAAAGCTCACAGTATCTTCTTGAACTTCCTCATTGGTGATAAGGGTATTATCCATAAGGATTATTTCTTCCTTATATAAAGGCTGATCATCTGTTTTTTCTTCTTCACATATTCCTGGTACATCCTGAACTGCAACAGCATCATCAGTGGTGACCTCTTCATCAAGCATCGTCACAAGAGGAACAGAAAGTTCCTCTCCGGGCATGTCTTTTATTGCAGGTATGGGATGTCGCTGCTCACAAACAACCTCCGAGATTGTTTCCATCACTGCAGTCACTGCCTCTTCGTCTGGGGAAGGAACACCATTTGCTTTCCTGGCCTCAGGGGTGACGGAATGAGACTCGGGTTCAGTGGTTTCAATCAGCACTACATCAGGTGACATGTCTCCATAGTCTTCGGTAATTACTTCATCTGCACTTGGCTCAGTTGTACCTACAGCAAAAACCGCCTCAACACAATCCGCCACCACTTTGGGAAGGCTGGAAAAGTCTTCCAATAGCAAATTTTCTTCAATATTATTTTCCTCTGCAACTATTTTATCTTCTATAATGGATACATTTGGGTAAGATTCTGGTTTTGCAGCAAACTCTTGGACAGTTTTCTCAAGTCCATTCACAGTCTCTTCCTCAAGATCGTAATTTCTGATGTCAGTAACTTCAACCAGCTCCGCTCTGAACATAATATTCTCATACGAAATGCTCTCCATGACCACTCCTTCACTGATGATCCCAGCTGTCTGGTTGTCTAAGAGCTCCTCCAATGAAGTCTCTTCAACAACCTCCTCAGCAATGACGAAGCTTGACTCATTCAGCGGATCTTCCTCATTTAGGGGTGCTTCCATGACGAAAACCTCTTCCACTGGGCTCTCAGTATCTACAGTTTTAACATCATCATCCTCACCAGTTTGCGTTGAGATGTGTGATTCAATTTTTTCGTCTGTTTGCGTCGATGTTTCAGCTTTTGGATATAGATATTCAAAGTCTTCCTGGTGCACGTCGATGATCACGGTGGCAGCTTCCTCTCCTCTTAAGCTGGACTCCTTTATTATAAAAATCAACATTTGTGTTTAGATAAAATACTGTTTTTTGTTTCCGGGAAACATAATACAACCATGTGCTTGATCACATTGTGAGACAGCAGAAAAACAAGAAAAATCTCTCAGTAATTCAATTTTTTTTTATTATTATTATTTTTTGCTATTTAACTGATTAAATTGAAGTAATTTTAGGAAATTTGGCAGGCAGGTTATTTTATATCAGAAAAGATTTAAGGGACAGTTTGGATTTGGGGTTAGAAGTGGGGTTGTAGGAGGTACCTTTTGAAAATAAGCTCAGAAATATGTACTCACCGGCTGTGGATCAATGGCAGGAAGACTTACAGCCTTTTGATCTTCTTTACTTTGCGTTATCTCCTCCTTAGGTTTGATGGTCTCAACGATTTCAGAAATAACTGGAGCATCAGAAAGTGTACCGTCTGATTCGATTATTGTGAAATCAGGCTCAGGCGATTCTGTGGCGACCTTTAAAGAGAAGGGCTCTGTATTTTGCTGGACTTTGGTCTCACCATTAACTGCAAGAAAAAATAAGAATTTATTATCAAAATGTGAACAAAAGGGTTGGCAATATAGGATTGTCACCTGCAATAACCAAACTTTAAAGGCACACACTACGGGCAGAAACAGTCAGTTTTGGGAGTTGAGAGATCATTGTCTATTTGCATCTGAAGATTCCTTATAACTTCACAAAATATTATAAAATATTAGATAATCATTTGCACATTGTATTGTATATATGTAAAAAGATTTGTGGTCATATCTTTTATTTACCCCAGGCTGTTTTCCAAAAATGAGTTAATCAACAGAACTTACATCCACCAAACTTTCCAGTTTCATTCCTATCTGTATCTGAAAGGTTTTTACTGAGGGCTTTGTTGATGCATCTTTCACAGTCTGATTTTCTATTCCTCATGACATGGTGAAAATGTTTTTTTTTCTTCTTTTTAAATGGCTGTAGACTGTGTTTCTAATTTATGGAGTGATAGATAGAGATATTTTTAAAAAAAACCATGTAAAACTTTTGACTACATGACAACAAAATGAATTTTGAATGTTCAAAATGAACACATGTAATACAAAAAAGAATGTCTTAATACAAATAAACAAATGGGGAGGTTTGTTGTTTGTACATCTATTAGTAAAACTGCTTGTGTTAAAGCATAATATCTAGTTATAATTGTGTCATTTATAGATTGAATTAATAATGACTTCTTTATCTAAACATATCTAATTGGGACGATATCTAACTTCTCTTGTCTGTGTTGAAAAGTCCATGTTGCAGTCACATGTGTGTGCATCTGCTTTATTAATGGAGTTCACAGCTCTTTACATATCAATGTTGATTTGAATGTTAAGCTCTTTGCTTGCAGCATTAAACTCATTTCCACCTGTGCAGCGCTCTGTGAAGTAAACATGGGCTCGTCAGGGCAAGAAAGTGACATTCTCCTTATCTCCAGCGTCAACATTAGCTCTTACACAAACTCAGGCTCCAGTGGGAATCCTACAGAGACACTAACCGCACCATGACAGGTCAAATAGTCGCTCCTTGTCATTGTCTGAGACTACGCCTATAGTTTACATTAGAAGACTCAAGGCACCGTCCAGATGTGAGTCACTGTGTTTGCAGAGTATTATAAAAGTCCAAAGAACTAATCCAGCATAGACATAAAAAGATCAGCTGATTTTTATCTGTCAGAGAATGATGTAGAGTGTTTTTCCCACAAAGCAACACAGAATCAAACAAAATAAAACCTGTTAAAATGAGTCTAATCTTCTCTTATCTTCACATTTACCAAATCTAGTGTCTGTATTTATTACTGTGTTATTTTACAGTTAAAATTAGTCATTTAAATTTCTCACTCACCAGCAATCTCCACCCCATCAGATTTGATGTTTGCAGAGAGGCCATTCACTGATCCATTTTCATGCATCCCAGAAATTTTCCCATTCTGTAACAGATAATAAAGAAATAGGTCTGTTTAAGTGACACAAGACTTAATGGGTCACCAAAAACACTACTAAAATTAACATCCACTTTCCCATGTGCATACCACTGATTCAGATGCAGCAAGATAACAGATTTAACAGGCAATAACATTACAGGCTTTAGTGTAACTTTTAATAAATGTTACCTTCTTAGGCTCTTTGTTCTTGGAGTGCTCGTTCCCCATGTTTTTCCCAGTTGAGACCTACAGGCACAGGCTCTTTAGCTCACAGTGAACTAAAACAAATAGAAAGAAAACCTGAAATATAGTTTTGTAAACAAGGAAACGCTACTCTGCAAATATGTGACTTCAATTTCTGTTCACAGTAGTTTGGCATCGTCTTAGTTGCAGTGTCATGGATATGTCTTACCTTGTTCCTCCTCTGCAAGTCAGGGAAGTGATGTCCCTCTTGAAAAAAATATGTAAAGAGCCTGTCACTGTGTCAGAGACATGGGCTTGCTGCTCCTTCCCAACTGTGTATACAGACTGCTGTTAACAGCCTATTATGTGTGCTTAAAAAAATGGGTGGGACCTTTTTTTTTTAAGTAATCAATTGGATTTCCTCGTTTAACAAGCTCACTGTCCGCCCAACAGAGTGCTGGTGCTCTTTAGTAAAGGCTCATGATTAGCTCATGGTAATCTCTGTGTGAATTCTCTGAAAATACTCCGACATGATCATAATGCTTCGCTCCAATCAATCACGTGGTGATAAGGCGCTGCAGCTGTGAAGTAACAGGATGCGTGTTAAGGATATTGGCCTGGCACACTTTCACACTGGCAAAACAAAAATAAATATCAGCCCTGTTGTATTTATTTAAGCATGTTGTCATTTAGATAATTACTATATGGTAGATTCAGGGTTTGGTAATACACTTTTATTAGTATTATTGATTTTTTTTTTTCTTGTAATACTCCTGAGAATATCAGTCAAACTGCTGTTGAGTTGTTTCATTCAGGCATCAGAAGAAGAATAATAATTTTGCTACATCATGTATTTTTGTAATACTTTATAATTTTTATTGTGCAGTCAAGGGGGAAATCAATTAATTTTTTGTCTGCAAAATTATATAATTTTTAGATAATTGACAAAACAAAATAAACTCATGTGTTGGACTGTATTTCTTTGCTATTGTTTGATTGAGCTTTTTTGAGTTGCAAAGAGAAATAATCTGCTTTATCATCAAAGCCAATCAGGCAATACAAAGAGCTCTGTAACGAAATCATCTGTTTCTCCAGACCTCCACAGTCATATTTAAATGTCTTGTCAATGCATCAATACAAACAGGCCTGTCTGAGACGCGTTCAGGGATCAAAGACAGCGGACTTCAGTTCATCAACTGATTCCTTCCTTCTTCCATTATTCTTATCTTTGTTTGTTTGTGAGTAAAGTGCTGTGATCACGCTGACAAAAGCCTCTTTATGCAAATCAACCAAACTACAAAATATGTGAATGTATCTAACCGTAAACAGCTACAGAACAAAACCTCCAAATGTGCTGTATTTATTGACTTTATTATGACAAGGCTTGGAATCCATGAGCACAATGTCTCAATTGTAGCCTATAGCCTGCACATTGAGGTGGGAGTTGGATTCCCCTGTTTGGATTATGAACTTTTGACTTCATAGAAGGCCGGCAGCTGAGAGACCTCAAGCAAACTCTAACAATGCATGTCAAACTAAGTGGCAAACCCCTGACAAAAAGCCTAATAATTTAAAGACTAGAAGCAAGAAATACCATGCAAATATTTGGTGAAAATACTATGAATTCTAATGATACCACCAAGCTGCAAATACCACATATAACAGCACTATCTGTCTTTGCTGTGGTACACAACACTTTATTCATTTTCCGCAGCTCGTCTGAATTGGATTAATAGTGCTCTAGCTTTGCAGATGTATTCGGTAAATATTTGAAGTAGGGTGCAGTACTGTTTGCTGTAGAAATATTTACCGAACAGCAGTTCCGGTTGATAAAATAACTTGTTTGACATATTGTAAGCACATTTCTTCAGATAATTAATGATAAAAATAAACCAAACTGGCTGAATACTTACGCATGTGTTATCGTTTAAGCTCCTTAATGAGTGTTTAGCTGTGGATGAAGGGCCATGTTTGATGCTATATTTTGTTAACTTTTTTATTTTTGAAGCAGGTGTGCCATCGAGGGACATGGTTAAGGTTGATGCATTGTCTCATTGATAAATGAAAAATGTTGGCCTGACATCACTATAAAACATATGTGCAAATATCAGCCTGAGATAAAACAACCAGCCAGTTCAACACAAGTCATTCACTCTGTGAAGAGATACAGAAATATGAGGAATACATGCGCACTTCATAAGTTACATGCAAACAAACATGTCTCACTTTGGATGTTTACACAAGCAAACACATGATCTGTAACAAAGAAACCTGCAGTTGGCTCTCAGGGTGCCTTCCTGTCTGCCCTCCTGGAGTGGCCTGCCGATCAGTTTAACTGACAGAGGAATAAATTAAAGTTTGGTGCTGACACAAGGTGACCCTGTACCCCCTTTCATAATGCATTAGCAGACACATGAGAAGGGTCAGAAAAAACTCTGTTGCAGCAGACCACTCAAAAATGTCTTGGGGTGAAGGGTGTCAGTGTTCCATTAATCTTCCTTGCTGTCCCAATCAGACTGAATATTTGACCCTGAAACTTAAAGGAGTACATGTTATTAAACATATATACATACATTTATATTTGTAAAGTGATTATAGTAATTAAATGACTTTTTTGTTAATGGATCTTTCTATGAAAATCACACTAAAATCTACAACACCTGCAACATAAGCTCACCATCAATGTAAACCCCTATATTTTAAGAAGTGACCTGCCTGCTGTGACAACCAGAATATGCTGTTAAATGAATGAACCTGACAGAATCAAGCACTTTACAGTCATTTTTTGCTGTCATACTCCAGGCGTCCCGCCCCGCTAGGTGGCGGTAAAGCTGCGTTGTTGTGCTGCGCGCGGCCGTCTTTGTACAGCAGAGGAAGCCAACATGGCAGCCACTATGAAGGGACCTGTAGTAAGTATTAAATCAAAATAAATTGTTGTTTGCTTTCGAGACACTTCATTGCAGTCTGTTTTGAACGTCCAAATATAAGCAGTGGAGCTGTAAGTGGGAGAAAAGCCATGAATTGCTGAAGGAAGCGATATTTAAAGAACATGGTCACGCCCTCGTGTAGCTCATGTCTACGGCAGTAGCTACCGTTACCCAAAGAGCTAACACGTAGCTAGGTTTATTTTAGTTAACAAAGAGTTTGGAGAATTTATCAGTCAGTATTGATAATGATAAGTATGATGAAAAACTTAATATAAGCTGTGGTAACTGGCCACGGTCACAGTACCGCACTCTATAGCCGTCTATAGCCGTCCATAGCTTGCTAGCTGCCGTTAGCTAATATAACCATTCATATTTATGGTACTGAACCAGCAGCGTTAGCCATGTTCGGTCTCACTGGGGAGCTGTGGAAAGGGTGGAAGAAGTACTCTTTCTTTTTTACAGAAGTAGCACCAATAGAGTGCAGAAATACTCTGTTACATGTAAAAGTCCTCCATTTAAATGTTTTTTCGGAAAGTGCAAAAGTATCAGCATCATAATATACTGAAAGCACCAGAAATAAAATGATTCACTATGCAGAATTACCCGTTTCAAGATAATGATATATAATTGAATTATAATTATTGATGCATTTATGCGTAACTGGTAACACATGTGTCTGTGTTACCAGTTAGTTGTTTTTTTTTTAATATTAAATATCAGATAATAAATTAGGGAATAGAATGCATAAAATAAGATGGAAAATAAACCCACTGAATTATGGTAATAATAATGTTTAAAATTTTATGATGATAAAATCAGAGTATGTAGTAATATATATAATATGTTGCGGGTGCTAAAGGTGGGACTAAGAAGGGCATCATTTCTTTATTTTATATTTTTTATATATACATTGATTTATCAATCTAAATTTGCAAAATAACTAAGTAAAAATACCAAATGCATATAGTTGAAGGAAATTAAATATATTCAAGTACAATCACCATAAAATTGATCTTATGTCCAGTGTTTGAGTAAATGTACTGAGTTACTTCTCCCTTCTGGCTTTAAACACAGCTTTAACTAATTTCTTCTTGTTTACAGGCAGTTGAAGATGTGAATGTCACTTTTGAAGACCAACAGAAGATCAATAAATTTGCCAGGAACACGAATCGGATGACGGAGCTGAAAAATGAAATAGAGGCAAAGAAAGTAAGCACCATATATTGTGTGTATCTCACTCAGGGTTCACAGTGTGACCAGCTCCATTTACAAGTCATATTTGGAAATACGTGGGAATATTATAATTCTCTATTATAATTTTCTAACTTTTTCTGAAAATGCCACTGAAACTTAATTTGTTCACATGTGTAAGTGTGCAATACAAATGCTCAATTACTGATACTAAGTTGTTAACAGCCCTAATTGAGACTCATTAATGTTCTGTTAATGTCTCCTTGCAGAAATCGCTGCAGAACTTACAGGATGCCAGTGACGACCTAATGATGTTAGACGACGACCCTCTATTGATCCCATATCAAATTGGCGATGTCTTTGTCAGTCACACTCAGGAAGAAACACAAGAGATGCTCGAGGCTGCAAAGGTAGGTTTATTAACACATTCCCATAGTCTTCAGACTTGTAATCAACAGCAAAACAACCTCATTAAGCTAAAGTCATCAAGGTAAGGGCCTGTGGTGGAAAATTTTACAGAATTGAAAAATATTTGGAAAGTAATTTGATGCGCAATTTGCCTCTAAAAATGACTGCTTAATGAATATTTTTTTAAAGAAATGCCAACAAACAATAAATACAGAAACTCAAATTCAGTTAACAAATTTTTCTTAGTTTTCTGCAACTAAAAACAAATTCCTGATATTTAGTGTCATGTCAGTCTTCAGAACACTCCTTCAATTTTAATAAAGACATTTTTTTTCATTAACCAGTTGGACTGAAAAAATAGCCAGATTTCATGGCTTAATAAAAAGTTGATTCACACAATGTTCCTCCAGCAGATTTTTAAAAAATGAAATAGTGTATTTCTGTCGTCAACCATTCTGAACGGGGTTCCATTGAAAATAGATTTGTTCAGTTCCAAACATTTTTGAAAGTTAAGGTTTTCAAATGCTTCTTGTGCCTGTGTGCGCTCGGTATTCATTTATATTTCTTCTTTGTTCTCCTTATGCTTTCATGTAGAGGGCCATCAAAGCAGCCCAAAATGAATTCCTACGTGTGTACTAAGTTGGAAATAAAATTGTTAAAGTGCGCACAAAACATATTCAAGCTCTCACTGAGCGCATAGTTTGACAAATGTGGTTGTAGTACCTGTTCAGATACTGCTCAGCGAAAATTCATTTATACCTTCTGCTGAGCAGCTATAAATCACAAATCCACAAAGAATAATCTTTTAATCTGACAAACCGAGTGTTTGTTCGTAGTGCAGTATCAGGTGTTTGGCACGTACTTCTGCAGGGAATCATACCACAATCTTTTGAATGTAAACTTGTGACACAATCTCCAAAGTTTTGATAGATTTTGTAGTGGGGGACAACTTGTGGGCATTACGTATTTGTTTTGTATTCAGGTCAATATGTATGCTTGTATGTCACAAATGCACCTTATTTAAGCAGTTTTAAATCACTCTGTTAACAACAAGACTCCAGACATGGGAGCGGTATCCAGTGTTGGAAAAAGTATTCAGATCCCACTAATCCCACAATGCAAAATTACTCCACTGCAAGTAAAATTCCTGCATTCAAAAGCTTAAATAAAAGTACAAAAGTACCAGCTTCAAAATGTGCTTAAAGTATCAAAAGTAAAAGTGCTCGTTATGGAGAATGGACCCACTCACATTGTTATATATTATTAGATCATTTGAATTGATGCATTACAGAAGCAGCACCTTTATTTGAGTAAAGATGGTGCTCATTTTAACTACTTAATATACTGTTAAGAGGTTTAATTAAAAAAAATATTGAATCACATTTTTTTTGTCATGTAATCCTTGGCATGATACATTGGCACGGACCAATCTTTGCATTATACGAGCAGTGATAGTTGGTCCAGAGTGCTGGAACATTGAGAAACAGTCTGAAGCAGTTTGGTGCACTTAAGATCCTCCTTGAAAAATCAGCACTTCACGGCTGCAGCACCACAGAGAGAGGCAGGCGCTGACCTTCAGATCAGACCTTGCCCTCCCTCCTGCCACGTTCAGGGTCTTCCTTTTTGTCCTTGTGTCTGTTTCTGTTTCATCGCACAACAAAGCACACTGCGCAGGCCTGTACTGTTTGATGTGGAGCACTCTGCTACACACTGTGAAGGACGAATGCGTTGAACAGCTCACTTTTCATCTCATAATACCCGCTGATTCTAATTTAGTGCACAGTTATATACATAGTCATTTTACATTTTTTTTCTTTCCTCATCACATTTTCTCCTCCTGCCTTCAGAATGTGTTTTTATTGAGTAAATTAGTGGGAGTAATTCATCAAAGCCCATTCATTAACATGTCTGTTGTTGCATGTGTGAGATGAT
Organism: Serranus cabrilla; assembly: GCA_903364295.1. Taxonomy (NCBI): domain Eukaryota; kingdom Metazoa; phylum Chordata; class Actinopteri; order Perciformes; family Serranidae; genus Serranus; species Serranus cabrilla. Next base: position 159,518 of record CAFUXE010000156.1, on the reverse strand, counting down.
AGTGGCTGTGGTGTAATTGGGGTTTATGTTCTGTAATCAGGAAACACTGGAGCAGGAGGTCAAAGGCCTTGAGGAACGAGTGTCAGCGATACAGCAAGTATTGGGGGATCTGAAGATCCAGCTCTATGCCAAGTTTGGTAACAACATTAACCTGGAGGCAGATGAAAGCTGAGCTGTGAAATGGACATTGACAGCTGCCCCCAACACAGACTTTTCATGCAGCTTTGGTATCAGATCCACAGAGCGTTTGCCAGACAGAACATCAAGTAGGACTCGGCATGAACGGCTTTGATTTGTAGCTTGTAGCTTTTGTTTACACCGTATGATTCAGCTTTGGCAAACAGTTTCACAAAGATGACTAAAGTAAAGATATGGAAATGAGAAAAAAAATACACAATTTCAGAAAAATTTGAACTGGTCCCTTATTTAATGCTCATGTATTTTACTTTGTTGATCAAACTAAAGTAAAGAACGGGAAACAAAACAGCTGTGTGGTATTTTAACTTATGTCAAATTTCAAAATTGTCTTTTCAAATCAAGTTGGTTCAGTTATTACCCCTGTTACAGATCTAAATGTTTTTCTGTCTTTACAAACTACATGGAATAAAACGTTAAAATATCCTGAGCCAGTTAATCTTGCACAAGCCTAACCATTCACTCCAGTGAAGAAAAGGTGAAATAAATATAAAAAACTACATCGTTAGTCTTTCTGTGTTAAACGCTCTACAGACTACTACACTGATATTACTAGAGGGGGGGGAAATATTTGGATTCTTTATTTGAGGGAAAGTATAAATAATGTAAAAATTCCCCATTACTAGTAAAGGTTTTGCATTTATACTTTAGAGAAACCGGCTTCTACTGGCATATTATAACATTTATACACAAATGGATAAATACGGATGTATCAATGTAAAGTGTCGCTAGTTTGAACTTTTTAACAAACAGACAGTTCCACCCTAGGGGTCAGGACCCTCCAAAGTCACCAGATTGTGACTTTTTTTTGTGTGAAATACTTAGTAATTGTACTTATTTGTGCCTCGGACAGTTATTTAAATCTGCATTCATGTAAGTCATAATCCAAAATAATCAGAGGTTTAATCTTGAATGATGCAATGTAATGGTCATCATTTGTTTTCATGTGACATGAATCTGAAAGATAGATTGTAATTATAGCCAACAGTTAAATGTAGTGGTATAAGAAGTACACTATCTCTACTAGTGGAAGTATAAAGTAGCAGAAAAGGGGAACAGACACCTTAAAATTGTACGTTGTGGCTCTGACTTCATATGTAAAATCATTCCGACTTCAATTATCTCCACATGTATTTGAATTAATTGGCTGTAACAAAAGCTCAGATGCCAGCGTCTGTTATTAAACTAAACAAAACAGCAGTGCACTTCCTGAAGGTTTTCCCACACAATTGTTGTGACTGACTGTTCACCTAGTTAACAAAATCTTCACACGTCCTCACCTGGCTCAGATCGACCGGTGAGCAGAGGAGCTGGCACATCAAAGGCTCCATCGATGGTAAACCTTTGAAATAAAAGGAAGGGAAACCATGTCCTGTTCACACATTAGATATTCAATTATCAGGGCGTCTTTACAATTATCTTGGTTCTTAAGATTTATTTGTATAGTCAGTGGAATGTAACTAAGTACATTTACTCAAGTATGAAAGTATAATTTTGAGGTTCGTCTGTTTGAATATTACCAGTTTATGCTATTTAAAACTTTGACTCCACTACTATCAGAGGGAACTATTGTCCTTTTTACGTCGTTTAATAGTTTGAATTCAGGACTTTTACTTTTAACTGAGTATTTGTACACTCTTTACTGTAGAATTGCTACTTTTACTCAAGAAAAAAGATCAGAATACGTCTTCCACTACTATAAAAAAAACTAGTAAAAACGTGGGTTTATGTAGGCAAATTACATAATATTAAAATACTAAAGTTAGTTTCAATCAAAGAACAAACAAAAAATGGCAAAGTGTTGTGAAAAAGTCAGCAAAGCAAAAATGCAATAATATGAATAAATAATAACCAATAAGATTTACTCAATAAAATATGTGGATTACATATTGCAGTTATGAAAAAATACTAGAAAAGACACAAGCAAAAAAATGAGTCAAAATCTTGGAAGATGCAAATAATTTTCACATCTTGTGCCTGATGGATCGAAACGTGTTTATGTTATTAGTGTAATTGCGTTGCAGCAAATCAACCCATGAATCATATTATGGCATGAGTGCCCGTAAAGTACGTCTCACAATTAAAAGAATTCAGGTGAAATGTTTCTGTTTCTATCTGAATATCTGTGCCTCATTTTTTCCACATTATTCTCTTATATATGCTGGATGGTTGGTGGCTCCCACAAATAACAACAATACACAAACCTCATTAAATTGTGCCCTCAAGTGTGGCCTGCATGAGCTAATAAAATATCTGGGAAAAAAAAGAAATGGAAAGCTTGAAGTTATGGCAGACACCTCTGGAGGATCAAGATCTCAATTAACAAGTTTCTCCTCCCGGTAGGTTTCCTGCTGAACATTCATAGCTATGATTAAGAGGAACTCCACCCACACAGACTTGTCTTTATGCACAGCTTGTTAAACCCCGGCTCAGAGGAACACACATGGAAATGACTGGACTTATTTCCCCGATGGCCTTGTTTACTTCTCTGTCCCCTCTCTCTCTCTCTCGCTCTCTCTTTTTCTTTATCTGTTCGTTTCTTTCCGTCCTCTCGCTCCCCTGCTTCCTCTCTAATGACACAGATGTTGATATTTATCAACTGTGCAGTTTGAAGTGAACTTTCAGGACACTTTGGCAGTTTTTAAATTGGTCTAATTTCCGCTGAAGCTGCCAGTATCACTCATTTGTTAAATAAGGTGGGAAGTAGTCTGCCAGAATCCGGTGGTTCAGTGATTAGTGTTTTCCTTCATTTACAGCCGTCAAATAATTAGACAAAAACATGACGCATGTAGGGCTGTTTAGGTCACTGAACTCTTTAGAGGCCTCCGTTAATATTAATCGTTCTTATAGACTATGTCAATTAAAATAAATGTGTATATATGTTTTATTCACCAGTTCTTTAGTAATGAGGCTGGCTGCAGTAATAGCAGAAACAGACCAGAGGGTGTCTCTGTCTCCCCAGTAATTCCACAGTGTAATAAATAGCTTGAACCTGTATCAAGATGAGCTCTTTTAGTTTATTGGATGTGGCTGCACGCTGTAAATTTTGTGGAAATACGTCAAGCATGTTGGTGTCAATGCTCCCGGAGAAGAATCATGAATGAGATGGAGAGGGCTTTGCAGGAATATGCAGAAGAGTAACTGGAGGATGTTTTGTAAATAAGACTCATGCTACATACATGTGTGATACGCCCCCCCAGTCTCAGTGCAGGACGATCCAGCAGTCAGTGCAGGTTTTGCCGGTGACCAGCGTCTTCCACAAAGAGTTTGTGCACACTTCATCATTTTCTGCACTGGTGCTACAGTGAAAAATTGTGTTTGCTCACTGTCTCTGTATGTTAGCCTAAATGTCAGGAGAGTCAACCCAGACGGTTTGAAAAATCCATAGCAGCCCGAGCCATTCTTCATCACTTACAGCTGTTCTGTCTCAGCCATCTTTTGTTCATTTCAAGCAGAGAGCAATCTTAAAAGCACCAGAGAACCTGCTACCTGTCAAAGGCCATGCAATTTATTGTGTGACCATTAATACTGGTATTTGCAAAATAAAAAACAGCAGACAGCATTTTGTTCTCCTGCCATCAGCATGAAGTTGTAGATTTTTTTCAAACCTTGGCCTTCGAGGGATTTCTGTCTTTATTCAGTAGCTGAAAGGAAACAGGAAAGACAGTAGGATGACACTATGGCTGCCATGGTCATATTTTAATTATGTGACGTGTGTCCTTAATAAATTGATCGACTTTAATAGGTGATAGTCGGTTGTAGCTTCTCCAATGTGAGGATTTTTTTTTTCTGTTTGTCTTTTTAAATAATTGTACCTGGAATATCTTTTGGTTTTGGACTACACAAGTTATTTAACTACACCACTTTGGGATTTAGAAAATCGTGATGATGATTAATCGATAGTGAAACTGGTTCTCAACCTGGGACTCAGGACCCCAGGAGGTTGTGAGATCATTTCCGGGGGTTGCCAGATGGTTGTAACCTGGTGCTGCCAGATGGTTAGTTACACAGAATCCATCTGAGAAAGCCACCATGGGAAAATGTCTGGAAAAGGGCAGGCACAAAAAATAGCTGTCAGCTGTTTGGACACAAACATTACCCGTCGTCCAATGACAAGGATCTGCAATCTTGTGATCCCATGATTCTCCCGTGATCACCTAAATTCAGCAGCCGTGCACGGTAAGAAAAAAATAAAACAAAAATAACATATTTTAACCTGGGAAATAGTTGTCACATGAATGTGTGAGCTTTGTGTTTCATGTGTTATATTCAGTATCCTGGAACACAGATGCTTTCCAGCAGTTTAAGGGGAGAAGAAGTCAGACTGCAGCAACACGTTAAAATATTCACAGCTCATGATGCATATTGGACAACACCTTTGTCCTATCTGTCAAACAAACAGTCATCACAATCAAGTTTATTTTGTTAATCAGAGCATTCACAATGATCCCTCAAAATGTAGCAGGGATAGGCGCCCAGAACACAAACCTTATTATTCTGGGCAGTTGTGACTGTTAAAGGTTGAGAGCAGGGGTGTCAAGAATGGTATTCCAAATTGAAAATTGTTTGAAATTAAATTTCAATTTGGGCTGTCTCCCACCTGCCACTACTGGCCAGGCCAACTTGGATCCAAAGAAAAAGAAAAAACACTTCAGAGAAGCCGCAGTGTAACTTATTGGAAGTCTGCAGCTGCACTTTTCCAGACTCAATCATGCCCACTGCTGAAGTCGGGATAACAAGAGAACAATGGAAAATCTCTGCCCTCCACTGAAGTTATAGCAGTGTGGATCATTTTGCCTTCCCCGTGATATGAACATATGATATGACATGTGAACAGCAGAGCTCATGGTTGTTGTAATGTAGCCTTCTGCTATCTAGTGTTTAAACAAGTTTTTGTCATACAAGATCGTCTTCCCTTTTTTAAAAATCCTTTTAAAGAATAATTTGAAAGTGTAAATGACAGTGGTAAGGGAATAAAACCAATGATCCCTTGAACTTCCTGAATCGTGAGTTAATAGTCTAACAATGGCATGGCCTTCAGCGCTGAAAAGTAAAAGTGTAAATTTAATTAAATCATGACCTTAAAATTGAAATTCAAATCCAGTCGTGGATTTGAAGAATCCTGACACTCCTGTTTGACAACCACTGCCCAAGACCACTGGGCCACCTGGATGCTTCTGTCAGCTGGACTGTAAAACCCCACCTGAACGCCTGAGTGATGGGACAGGATATGAGGTCTTTAGCCTTGACAGCTGCAGTGCAACACATTATGAGCGAATGTCAAGTAAGCTGTATCATGGGGGTTAAGAAGAGAAGCCTAAAAAGCACAAAGCAAGATTGAGTGCAGTGAGGAGATGTGTCAGGGGCTGTGAGAGGCAGCGATGCACTCGTGTGAGCAAATGACGTGGATCATTTAGGAAGTAGTGAAAAGGCCACGCTGCCTTGCAGAAGGACCTGACGGTTATTTTGTGAGACTTTCAACACTAATTAATTTGTTGATAATGAATTCTATTCCCTCACTTCCTGTGGACAGGGACTCTAGATTTATGTGTGGAGGCTGAGCACTATGCTGGGATATCTCCTGTCATTCATTTCATTACTGTCTGTCAAGTTGATCAGCCAAGACAATAAAGGCACAATTCCACTGCGGCAGCATATGAATCATCTGAATGATGAAGACAAGTCTTTGTGTGGACCGATCCTTCTGTGAGAGTGTGTGTGTGTATGTGTGTGGCATCAGTGCAGCAATCAGGACTTATAAGTGCTTTGAAAACAAATTGGTGTCCCAGAGCCAACATCCAGTGGTTTATTTAAAGATTTGTTTATCTTTCATTTATGAATTGCTGAATTGGAAATTAAAACTTTCACTCATGTATCAGCAAGTCTCCCGTCTAGAATGCCTAAAATGTGTCTCAACTTGTACGTTTCCATCAGTTATCTACTTTAATCAGTGGCCCCAAATATGGAGAGAATATTACTTTAGAAAAAGCATTTCCATATCCACCACGGAACAATGGACCAAATAACTTACCATATGAAAGACAGTGGAATGCCTCCAAATATTTCAATGAATATCATTACCAAAGCTTGAATTTATGTCAGTTACGTTGCAAAGACCTTGAAGAAACTGACACATCCAAGCTGTTGGCTGACAGTTTGAATTGCACAAAAACCTGACAGTCAACTTAAATCTAACCACACATTTGCATCCGATTAGTTATCCTACGTGGATGTTATGTAACCATTTTTATTTAAAATGGACGAGTGAATCAAGCCTCGGCAATGTTGGTGCATCCGTCCAAAGTTCAAACTCAAATATCTCAACAACTAGCGGATTGATTGTCATGAAATTTTGTACGAACACTCATGTTTCCCTAAATTTAAATCCCAACAATGTAGTGATCCCCTGACTTTTTTTAGGTTTTAGCGAAATGTGTCTGCAACAATTAGGCGGAGGGAAATGAATGATCTCCAGATAGTGAATACTATTGACTTTGGTGATCCCCAGACTTTTCCTTCATTGACTGTATATAAATATGGATGAGAGAACACTTCCATAAAAGTGAATCGAGTGGGGCCAACTTTTGATACTTTAAGTACATTTAGATTCTGACACTTTTGTTCTTTTACTGAGGAAAGTTTTGAATGCAGGATTTTTTTTCTTGTAGTGGAATAGATTTACAATGTGGTATTAGTATTTTTACTTAAGTAAGGGATCTGAATACTTCTTTACCACTGATTAAACGCTGTAAGAAGTGTTTGAGAAATCATGATTGACATCTGACTCACAGTTAGTTGGGCGGGCGTATGGGCGGAGCCTCTATACTGGGGAACCAGTGGCTGATCAGGAAGGTGCTGACTGGCTGGCACTGAGCCTGTATCCAGGGTATTTTGGCTTCACTTTTAATACAGTAGGAGAGGATGGAGACAGGCTGTCCATCTTTATATACTGTATATCATTGTTTTTAGTTTTTATTGAAGTTATTTACATTGTTCGGATTGACTGAATACATTTAGTACAAACATTCCTGGTCTCCAGATGTTGAACCCTCTGTTATTTGGTGATGCACTGACTGTTCCTCCAGTACCTCCATGACATGCTCATTTTGTTCTTGAGTGAAATGTAGCTGTTGCATGAATTTTCATGACATTTGATAAAGACATTCATGTTTCCCTAAGGATTAAACGTAATGATGTTAGTGATCCCCTGACTTTCCCTGCAACGTCATCACCAGTTTGACATTTTTAGTTTTTACTGAAATGTCTCAACAACTGGATGAATTGCCATGACATTTGCTTCAGACATTCATGATCCCCACAGGAAAACACTGATTACTTTAGTCATCACCTGACTTTTTATCTTCCACTATTATCTGTATTACATTTTAATTTACCCAATAGTTTGGTTTATGAACAAATACCTGCAGTATGACTTAATGACAAAGATGTACTTTGTGTTTAGTGCTACTTCACAGTATGGCTACATCTAACTTTTATTTCTATTTTTGATTAATCTGCCCATTCTTTTCTCAAAATTCTGATTAATCATTTGGTCTAAAATGTCAGAAAATAGTGTCAAATGTCCATCCCAGTCTCTCACATTCCAAGATCATGTCTTCAAATGTCTTCATTTGTCACCTCAAAACCTAAAGATACTCAGTTTAATATGATCAAAAAAGAGAGAGAAAGGCAGGAAATGTCTATATTTTAAAGGGCTGAAAATAGCATTTTTTAATCAAAACTGTTTGCACTTGTACTTTACTTAACATGTCACATGCTGACATACTAAGGTGTAGATAATTGCACACTCTATAACTGCTAAAAAAACCCATCATGTTTCCATCACTGTGAGCATGCTGATGTTAGCATGTAGTTCAAATCTCTTTAGTGCCTTGGTACAACCTCACAGACCTGCTAGCAGACTCCTAATGCTGTTGCTAACAAGATGCGAGAGTCATATTTCATTTCGCCCCGTAAGTGAGTGTTATTTTCAGGCACACATACCACAGGGCACCACAGCCTTGGTGGTCAAGTCCCACACCATACGCTGGGCTGATGACCACTGGGCCGCTCCTGCAGACCAATCCAATGTTCTGTCTATTGCACAACGTTACTCTAATGGCATTTACCGAAGAAGGATGAATGCTTCACATTCACTCCGGCAGGATTTTCCCCAAGTAGAGATTTAAACCAATGATCCTTCAGTCATATTAGTGTTGCACCGACTCAGCTCTACTGTCGTCCAATTAACTTCAATTTATGGTCCAACAACAGCAAATAAAAACACACAAAAATGGCTTCATTAGTTGTCCTTTAGGGTGACATTTTTCTGTGATATTGTGATTTCTGTAATCGCTCTTATCTCTTGTCTCCCCCCGTCTTTAAAACATACATAGCTCAATTACAGGAGTAAATATAAGGGGGATAAACAAGGACGAATTATGAGTTGTCTGTTTTTCAGCCAATTCAATCTAATTGGTTGACGGCGGTCCAAATTAAAGAATGAACAAAAATAGCACCTGCTTTTTTTTAGCTGAGCAGTAAAGGGTTCATCATATTATAACATTTTGTTCACATGTGATCCTAAATTCATCCCAAAAAAACCTGTGATTTCAGCAGGTGTTGTTCACCTTTTACCAGCTCCTTTATTAACACCTCGTTAGGTGCTGTGCTTATGTGTTTTCTCTTCACTTTTAGTTTCAACACTTCAGTTCGCTCCAGCTGGCAAATGTTCCTTTGATGCGTGCCAATAAGCTGATGTCTTCCTGCCAATGAATTGTCAATTGAATTCTTTAAATTAGGCCACTCGACCAGCTCTGAGGAGAATACTATCAGAAAGAGATGCAGAGGAATAGATAATATTGCAGCACAGTTAAGTCTAGCCTGATGGTAAGTGGTTTCATTGGAAGGAGCTCAATGGCTGGAAATAAAACAACTATGTGGACTGTGTCATCTAACCGCCCACACATCAGGCGTTTATAGGGCACTTGTGGCTGAATAGGTTTCTGGTGATTGTAACATCTTGTGTATTCAACCCGGTTAGCAAAGCAAGATCATGTAATGCTGAATTAACTCTTAAAAACATTCAATGAGTTGATCTTTTTCAAATACTTGGAAGAGTGTCATTATTTTGGAGTATGATCCAGTAATCAGTGTGTTGGCTTTCAGATTAACGACAGGAAATTGATTGTTGTTAAACTCAACATGGAATCCCACCAAAGTGAGCAAAAGGCCTCAAAATGTGTTTCAAATGGGAAGTTTCACTCTAAATCATATGTTTTGTGACTAAAGGAGCAAGTAAAAAAACATCCAAAAGGGACAAAATCAAAAATAAAAGACAGTAAATAAACGTACGTAATTGCCGGAAGTGAAGTAGTTACGAGGGTGATGTGAGCCACTGAAGTTAAAGACATAAGTTATGTTAAAAATTGTTTACTTTTGTTTTAATGTGGGACACGAACCCCATTCTCTTGGGTAAAAGTCAGCTGTTTGTTCCAACCTTCCACCTCCCCTCCCTCCTGCCCAGAGTGTCACATCAGACATTTAAACTGCATCGCCATCAATCACTGCTACTACGTCAGCAAGGCGGCGGTGGAGGACAGTCTAAAACATAAATATGAGTCATATTTGCTGCATGTACAAACACCCTCTATTGAAGTTTTTGAGGGGAGACCAGTCTGTGTAAAAAAAGTTGTGCTTCTATGCTTCTATGGTTGGAGAATCAATCAAGAGTAACAAACCATCTATTTGATGCTTTGATTGTAAATGCTAAGTCGTTTCTCTACTGAAAGTAACAACTACATATTAATAGCAAGACGTAGCCCCCGAGCTTCATGTCTGTGACACTGCTGTGAACTATCTGGCGAGTGAACCCAAATCTAAATGTAAAAACAAAGTCTTTAATATTAATCCTGGCTGGAATGAACACTATGAGAGGCCCATAATGCTGTGGGTTGAGGACTGAAAAGTTAAGCATGAGCTCTTTTGTCGGCTTAAAAATGAGCCAGTGCAAGATTTAAATATGATCTGGACTTCATTAAATGAAATGAGAGTACTGTGAGGGGTGATTTGCCTGCCAGAAAAAGCATTGCAAAGTAAAACTTCTAAAGATTTTTTTTGGAAAGAGGTCAGAATTTTGAATAACACTACTGATGGTGTTGATTTACCGAGGGCATGAAAGTCAGATTAATTAAAGCTTTAACTGTCATGTAGCTTAAAGCTTCTCGGTAATTAAAGTTTAAAGGAATGTGGAGCGGATCACGTCGCATTAAACATCTCAGATATGTTTGTTTTTTTCAAATGTCCACTTGGTTTACTGTTTTCCCCTTTCGTGCTGTTCTACCTGACTCAGTGCAGCTGTATCCATTCACATCAGTAATGGGATTAGGCACCATCGCAGCTCGCCTCTAGTTTAACTGCAATGTAGATAACTTATCTCGGCACTTGAATGCTTGTAAGACCGGTTGTGTTTTTTCGTAATCTTCAAAATGAATCACTGCATGTATGCAGATTTGTTTAAATGTTCTCCCAGCAGTGCTGATATTCAACAGCTGTTGAGACTCAAATATAGTGCTGACTTTGACATCTGATTTAATCCCCAGCAGAGTAATGTAATAACCCAGCACGGTACATTTGCAATTTAATGCTGCAGTTTGTCGTAATTTTCAAAACAAAGGCTTGATTAGACACAGAGGTAAACAAAAGCACGCTATATTGATCATCATTAGCATGGGTGGGCGTCTGAATGCACCCACAAGGCCCGGGGGCCCCTAAGCCAGAGCCTCCGTGTGAAGTCGCTGGTATTAACTTTGCATTTCTTGTTGCATAGTCAAAGGTAATTAGTCTTTCATGTTAATAAATCCTACTGAAAAGGTGAAGGAACAGCCTGTAATAATGCTCATTTTGTTGGCTGTGAGTGCTGTAAATCTGTAAAGTGAATGTAGTAGCTGTTGGTGTTAATTGTGAGTGTGTGTGTCTGCAAGTCACATGATGAGGATTTTATCAGATGTAGCTAGCTAGCCGGCTAATAAGCTCAAAGTCTCTCTGTGAGTTGGTTTGAGACTTTGACTCCAGTTCTGCTTAAAGTTTCCACCTTGACTGGGTGACTTTTTTATATCGTCACTGCTTCCTCGCTCCAGTTTCCCAGTTCCAGAGCAATCAGCTAAGCTCAAATCAAGCCTTTCCTCACCTGTTACAGGCCACATCTTTGCCTTTGCAGCATGTGTGCATCACAGAACCTTTGGCTTTTCAGTTTGGCGGCATGTGACTTTAGGATCACATTTGTGTTTATTCATGTTACTAGCTGTTGTTGGAAAACCAGTTGCCATCATTTCTGGATAAATTATTTCAAGATGTTGCTGGTTTCTCCAAGAACATCTGGAGTCTGGATGAATGGTTGTACATCGCTAGTTCAGCACTTTGTGCCCAAAATAAATAGATTTTGCTGTGATTTAACAGTTTAATAAATACAAGATGATGCTGACTTGTAACAAGTCTGAATTCATGCTTTGTCAGGTCTGTCTGTAAGGTGACAAGGAAACCACTTTTTAATTGCTTTGTTTTCTGAATGGAGTTTGGGACGATCAGGACGATGCCTGTCAGTGATAGTTTTGCTCCTTTTTAGTTGTTTTGTGCCTCTTTGTGGTCATTTTGTGTCTCTGTGTAGTTGTTGTGAGTCTCTTTGCAGCTGTTCTGCATGTCTTTGTAGTTGTTTTTGTCTCTTTGGGTTCCCTGGGCCTGTACCCAGTAGGCCCGTTCTGTAATCCCCCCATTTTGTAAAATAACGATATGCTTAATATAGAACTATTAAGCATATCGGCCTTACAACAGCCCCATGAACGTCCCTTTAGAGAAATACAAAGCTTGACAGACATGGTGTTCCTAGTTACGGTTGCTAAGCTATGTCTGAACTTTTTGTGTGTGGGTGAGAGGTTTAGCGAATGAGCAATTATGTGCAAATGATGAAATTTTGTATTTCCCGAACAAGTGGAAACGCTCTTGAAGTGAGCAGTGAGGCCAAATATGTTGGTGATTATTACAGGATGATTCATGGTTGGTGCTGAATTGCCTGACACCATCAAAAATCATGTACCTACAAACTTTATGTGTAAATTCTATGTGAGCTGATTTTTAAGGCTTGTTGAGACATCACTGTAGCTCCACACGCTCATGTTGGGTACAAAGGGAGCAGTATGCAGACTGGTACAGTCGGATGTTATTGTGTATGACAAGATTTATAATGCAAGTCATTTATCAACATAAAGCACCCACAGGTGAGACAGTGATAAGGAACCTTATGTATAAATGTATGTCTAGATTGGATAAGAGAACAGCATAATTGATGCACTGGTTAATCTTTCCAAAAGTTGCACAAGTTGCAGCAAACTTTCGAGACATTCCAGCTCTGGTGCAGGAGTCTGTTTTTGCATTTTAAGAAAAGAGGATCCATAAAGTATGTAACGTGACCTGAATTGGGGAGTAAACATCTTCAGAAACTGTTTTCTAAGTATGAGATGCAACAATTAGAAAACACTATTTCATCTGATCAGGAAATCTGTAATTAGCTGACTTTGTCTCACATTATTAGCTTTGCTTCGGTTGCAGCTCAGCAGCACTTGTGATGAATCCACAGATGTAAAGATATTCCTGGCGCTTTACAACATTGACCTGATTTGCAGATATGGGTTAGAGTCTTTCCTGCCCACAGAGGCTCCATGAAAGTATCAGAAATTATGTCATCCTGGGAATTCCACCCAGCTTCATCGTGACACACATCTTTCACCTTTCAGCAGTGCGTATGTAAATTGCACTGTGTGATCCCATTTAGTATTGTTTGGAGCTGGCAGTGTGGCTCACTCTCTGTGGGGCCGATTGGA
>CAFUXE010000156.1:123816-146406 GCA_903364295.1 Serranus cabrilla | reverse complement strand
AAAAGAATTGTTGCACAGTGTAAATCAATGAATATTTCAATAAGTGTTTACATGTTTGGAGAGAAATGAAACAGTTTTTGTTGGAAACAGAAATTCCTCTGTTTTGCAGTGTAGAATAAGGGGTTGGAGCAAATGCTTTCAAACATCAGTGATTCATCACAGAGAAGCTGCGGTGTGTAAAACAAGCTTTCATTACACTGCAAACGATTGTCAGAGCAAGTTTTAGCTGCCTCATCGTGCTCCATCGCAGGACAGGTGTAACATCATGCTAAAAGACACATAACTAGTGACAGCTTGTGTGAAATATCAAAATAATGTTTTCCCTAATCAGTTCTCACTGCAGAGGTTGGGAGCGGCTGTTAACCTCATTTGCTTTCACTGAGCCTGTCTGTCTGGCTGTTTTTAAGCGTGATGTTTTCAAAGTCTTTGAAGAAAGACAACCTAGATTTTTTTTTTCTTCTGCAATTTCTGGGTGCTGTGAGTATCAGCCACATAATGCCAGAAATGTGATGATGAAAAAGGATGTTATTCAGGTATTACCTCAGTTTAAGGTATTGGCATTTTTCTAACGTGGGAATATAGCACTTTTGAGTGACTGCAGCCTCGATTTTGAGAGATCACATCCATATTAACAAGGATGTGTTAATCCACCAGGGAAAAAAGGGCAACTGCCCCGAGGCCCCCAGGGGCAGCGAAAACCCAAGGTCCACCACATGTTATTTGACTTTTGGTAATTTAATTAGAGCTTTAGAAGTGTTGGTTGAAGGAATTAATAGTGATTCCAATCTTTATGCTAAGCTAAACTACTTAACTCGTGGCTCTGCCTTCATAGTTAATGAACAGACGGTGGTATCAATCTTCTGATCTAATTTGGCAGAAAATCGAGTATCAAGTTTTCCAAAACATTTCAAATCATTCCTTCAATTTAGTGGTTTTATAGAGGGGGCAGTGTCGAGTCGAGTTCAAATCAAATGTTTGAACATTTTTTGTGATTGTTTGTATCGAGCGCTGCAGGGATGATGTATTTTTAAGGCCATCTCCCTGGTTCCTTTGACAAAAAGACAACAGGGTTTCCACTTGATTTTGGATAATTGCAGAAAATAACAACAGTTTATGATTCTAAAATGTCTTGTTTGACTTTTCAATAAGATTCTATTTAATTGTGCAGCCCTAATGATGGATAGTATAGGGGTGTAAATCGCGGGTTACATCAGGACACGATGTTAAATTGATTCATTGGACAATGATACGATGTTTGCAGATATCACAAAGTCTGCTTTGATTGGGTTTGATTCAGGGTCTGTAATCAATATGAGGTGATATCACATGAACCATTTAACACAACCTGTTACATTTATATCAACTCACAAAGAAACAACCATATTTTATTTCTGAGCCCTTCTTGATGTTTAGATGAAAAACAATCCATTCTTTTTTAATACAAAGAATAAAAATAGACCATCTGTTCACTATGAAATGCCACATTGCATTTAAGTGCAAATGTTTTTTCGTGGGTTAACTTAAAGAATCTGTGATGATCTTGTAATTAAGAACATAGACCATTCCCATAGTCGGTTGTATCTGTACAAAACAGGGAGATTGTCAAAATAAAAGCGTATATTAAAGAAGGTGATATGCATCAATGCAGGTGGATCGCTCACCGATGAATCCATATACCGATGTATCCTTACACCCCAAATAATTAGTATCGTAAGAATTTAAAGCGATCTCTTGTTGAGTATTTATTACATTTTATTATTAAAGGACCTACAGCCCACTAACGCTGTAAATCTGGGGATAAGACTGCAGGCATTTTCGGTACAATCTTAATTGAATTTCTCAATACGAAGGTAACCATGAGCACACATGGCCCCAATGACCCAAACCATCTGACAACAGGATGCAGCAGTTGCTGTTGCATCTGTCTCACTAATTAAAATTCGACTCGGGTGTGGGGGTACAGTGTTTAAATTGGCTGGATCAGAGGTCGCTTGACTGTACAGCTGTGATGAGTAGCAGGACGCTGAGGTGACGGCGCCTTGCTCAGCTTTGTTTACTTAAAGTATCTGCTGGTTACTGGCGCCTCTCCCAAACACCAATGGTCAATAATATTCTCTAAAGTACAGTAAATTGGTGGAGTAAATTGCTTTTTTTTGTCATACTTTGGAAGTTTAATTTGCATTCTCAAATAGTGCTTTCACCTTGTCAGTAGACAAAAGACTCATGCTTTTATGCATAGTGCATTATGGGATCTGCATTTGTAATATGTTATATCAGAGCAAAATGATGTGATGCATAGAAACATTTTACATTTTAATCCTCTCTACATCTAATCCAATTTTGGGATACAGTTTGGCAGAGTCCATTAAAAAATCCTCTCAGTCAAACAAGATGCTGTTTACTTTTAAATGAGCGCTGAGCACCACCAGGTCACGGAAAAATAAATAACTGAAAGTGCCAATAACAGACTCCGCTCCTCTGCCGGCACGGCTGTGTAAAATTAAGACCTACATTAAACAGGGCATTCCATCAGATTGCCGTGCATTAACATCAGATATGGAGGAGTAATGAAAATGACAATATTTAACTTTATGGGCAGAAAGAACACATGAATAATAATGACATTAAAATGGAGGAATGGTCGAAAGCCTCGCAAACAGAGTTTCTGTGGAGAATGTCAGGATCAGTCAAAAGTTGAGAGAGTCACAGAGGTTAACTTGACTTTAGATTGAGGTTAAAGTAATAATCTCAGAGATTTTCATATAAATAAATGTCTGTTAACTCGTTATCTGTGGCTGAATGAGGCACCACAGTGGTGATTTTGCCGACGGCCCACTGATGAAAGCCTTTGTCTTTCAAAATGCTCGTGGCGACAGCAGCGAGTAAAGGCTTCTGCTTACTTGTGTTAGTGGCGTTGTGTTTTTTCCCGTCTCTACTAGCTACTGTTGGCGGTTCACTATGCAAATAACAGAAAATAGCAATGTGACAAATGAATGAACTACAAAAAAAAAGTGAAAGTGACCAACCTGCAAGTGCAGCTTATCACCAAAGGTGCTGCCAAAGACAATAAAATAGAGATCTTCAAGACTGGAACTTTAAATAAGAGACAGTTTTCTCCCCAAAAATCTCCTCAAGTGATGCATGCATATGCATTTTTATAGTTAGCAGAGCCCTCCAGTGGCCTCGTGGTGTAGGAAGGTTACTACAATGCAAGACTTTGCCCCATCAGGCCGGTGTTTGTGAAACCAAAAGTCAGCATTTGAAGTAACTTCCCTGCAGTGCCAGTGCAAAGCTCTGTCACTCTTTATGTCACCTGTATGTAACTACCTGACTTCCAGGACTTACATCCATCTGCCTAACATGTTTTTTTCTTACCATTTCACAATCTAAACAAAATGTTTATAATGGTGACTGTTGCTTTTAGGTATGAGGAGATGTTGGTCTCCTGCTAAGGTGCACACAACAATGCACTGCAGTCAAAATAGATTAAAAATAGCTGCACCACACCTCTTCTTTTTCATCTCCAACTGTGACAATCACAGCAGTCTCGTTTCTCCAATTATCATTTCTGTGAAACTTGATATAACTCATTTACATTCATCAATGCATTGTTAATTCTTGCATGCAGACACATATCTGTGTGGATTTCTCAGATACTTTGAAAAAAAAGAAAATAATTAAGTCCCAACCAAGTCAAAAATGTGTTTTTCTTGATTTCATGCCCCATTAAATACTGACTTATGTCCGTGCAAAGTTTGTCACTACAGAAGTGTTTGCACATTCCCATTTCGGTCCACTTCTTCTCAAGCTAGATCAGGCATGTCACAACTTCCAGGTGCCACTCGAAAGCTGTAAAGACCTGAAACCTCCAGAGGAGAGCTAACTTCTACACACAGTGAAAATATATTGTAACGTCGTATCACATCTTTTTGTGGCAGTGTGCAGGGCGGAGGGCGGAGCCTTAGATGTGCTTTCAGATCGTTTTTTCGTCATTGAATTTCTCTGCGCATTTTGAAGATTTGCATGAAAAAGGCTTGATGGAAACAACAAATGCGTTAAAATTTCAAAAATGCGCCTACAGTTTCCTGAAGACATATTTTCTCTCATGGAGGGCCAAAGTTTTCTGATTGGAAACCTCTTATTTTTTTCTCTGTTGCCCAAGCTCTTCTTCTACTGTTTTCTTTCTCGCATAATCTCTTCTTCTTCTACCTTTTACTGATGTATTATGCTACAGTTATACATTACCCTGCCATCTTCTGATGAAAGTGCGTTTATGCAGCTTTGGTTATTCGCTCTAAACCAGTCAAAAAATTTTTGTTTTTTATTATTTTTATCCTCTTTATGTGGGGAAACCATGTTAAACAAAACATGATTCATTGTAGAGTATTTTTACCTTTAAACATGTCTGGAGGGGGGATTTAAATGCTGAACAGAATATAATTTCTACTTTTACCTATTTTTCATTTCAAGGGTTTTCAAATAATTCCTGTATTCAGAGTCCCAGTTTTAGCAAGGCCATGATAGTAGTGATGCACATTCATTTTGACACATCACAGCGACTGTGTTTAGGTAAATAGAATATTGCGTGTTTCTCCATTTACATACTTATGCCATTTATTTTGTCCTGAGCACTGCATCCTCTGTTTTATCTTTAAGATGCTGCTCTTTAAAATGTGCCTTGTCTGAGACGAATCAGTTGTTTAATATAGCCTACAGCTATGCAGGGACTTGTGTTCTTCTGAGCCATGTCCCCAAGTCAGTAATTAACCTTAAACAATACCAGCGTCTCCTAATGAAAAACAAGCCAACGGTTATTCACAGCTTTATCTTGCTGCAAAATCCCTCTATAATCCCCCAACATCTCCTGGCATATTGCTGGCTAGGTGGAGGTGGGCAGCTTTTTAAGTGTGATAGATGGAGTTTAGTTTCAGGCTGCTGCTGCTGCAGCTTCCTTCTCTGACCCAGCCATCCCCAGAGAGCCGGGGATGAGCCGGAGCCACAATATAGTTCTGCTGAAAAGCCTTTTGTTGTCGTTCAATCTATATTCAGGAGAAGAGCAAACAGACCACCTTTACTCGATTTTTGTGGAGTTTTTTTTTCATTATTTGTTGGTATTGTTGGGTTTATTTAGATTCAATTACTGATTTTACAAAGAAGGGGCAGGAATCCAACATCAATTGTTTATCTCACGCCGATGCCTTACATTCTGTCCGTGTTGCTCCTGCTCTGTGAAATGATTTTAATCAGAAGGTGATTTTCACTGCTGCACCTAACAACAATTAGATTTGATCAATGATTTAAAAGAATACTTCAAATACACAAATAGACCATTTGTATATCAATTACTCTGCTCCACACCCAGTTTATCTTGAAGAAAAACGTAGTTTTTCTTGAATGACTCCACTGGGGACAAAGAATCCAACAAAGGAGGAAGGAGTTGATGAATTGAAGTAAAAGGAGGCAGCGTGTAACAACAGCAGAACAATATAAAGCATCCTTTTAAAATGAAAGTTTCCCTTATCCCAAATACACATCTTCACTAAAATCATACTTTTTAAAATACTTCTCAATGAAGCTTCTCATTTCCAGTGAGCATACACATGCATTATTGAGACTTGGATTAAGAGCTGTGTAGAGATGAGGAGGGACCCAACATATCCACGATGTCTGCGCCATAACTGCTGTGCGAGCCGCAGCTCAGTGGGAGCCGTTTCTGGTTCAGTGACTTGCTCGTGGACAAATGCGGATATAAGCAGCTATAGAGTTCAAACTGCTCACCCTGTTTATAATGGACGACATGGTTTACCAGCTGACTCACAGTCGCAACAAATTCTTGATAAATGACCCTGATATTTGAAAGAGACATTCACGCTCCCCATTGGGTGAATCCTAGTGGATAAGTAAACAATTTTGACCAATTCTCCACACACATAAAGTTTTATTTTTTTTAAAAAGGGGTTTCTCCCACATTCGTTCAAGAAAGAAAATAGCCCCAGACTTTTTAGACCCTATGAGGAGTGACTTCTCCGCCCTGACTGAGCCGCGTATTGAGATTTCAAGTTACTCGTAAAATCCAGGTGTGAACAGATAACTTTCAGGGCTGTTGTGTTAGACTCCCAGGGCTAATACCGCTGACTGTGTTCCTCCATATAGTGGAAAAATAACTGTGTATTTATGTGTAAACATGTGAAAAGTCCTGTTAACAAGGTGAGAACCAGATGTTTTTTCTGCCCAAAATATCACCACACTGGAGATAACAGCAGGTACACACAATCTCCACCTCTGCTGGAAAAAATATGACTTTCACTGCTCTGGATCTAATTCTGCGTGGATGAAAGCTGTAAACAGAGGAAAACTTACAGTTGTAAAAAAAAACACCCATGTTCATGTTCACGTCTGAAACTAATGGTTCTGTCTGGAGGTCATTCCTCCCACAGGATCCTCATTTGAATTATGATCACTGAGTGATGTAATATGAAATATATTAGGTATCTAAAGGCTGATGGCAAAAACATGCGAGCTCTGTCAGTGTTGAAATTAGCCAAAGGATTGTGTGGCAGTCATTTAAAAGGCCAGTTAGTGTAATATCATGTTGTTACCTTGTAGCGCGAGTGGACTTTATATTTCACAATTATTGTTTTCCGTCAGAGTATTTTTATGATCTCGATATTTCGTACTGCAGTTTCATTTATTTTGCATCAGCTGGAGGACAAAAGACGGAGAGTTTGTGTTGTGTGCTGGAGCTTTTTGCAGGAAAGAAGTGCTTGCGTTTCATTTTCTATCCTCATAGCAAAGATGGCGATAGAAACAGTGATGTTTACTGTACAGCCGCAGCGTGACGTCAGGCTACGTCTGTTTGTACTTTTCTGTGGCACGCTGCTCTGCAAATACTCGACCCCCACTCAAAGTGATCACTGAGGCCTAAAACACACTGCGTACACCAATTCCGCAGATTGATGAATTTAGTGGAATCTATCCGTCCTACATTAAGGTCGTTATTTTGATTCTCTTGTCATTCTCCGTGATCGTGACCGACTCTCACGCCAACAACATCCCAAAACATACAAAAGCAAAACTAATTTGCCATTATAACCTTCCCTGTAGAATCACCCCAAGGCCAGGAAAATAAATAAATAAAAACAAAATAAGAGAGATTCCTTCAGCATCTCTAAACACTTTCATGTCACCAGAGGAATTTCTGAGGATTTAATATTGATTTAGGTAACAATATGGCCTTCTCTCTCCTTCTCTTCTCTGGCTTCTCCCTCGGGCCACACTTTACATTTCTTGCCTCGTGGATGGATAAGAATAACAAAGATTTGCTTCTTGTTTATCTAGCCAACTGTCTAGTGTGTAGAGGGAAAGCCTCGCAGGGCTATTGTGGTTATTACAATTATAATCAGAGTTTGGTTCTAGTATGAAATCCTCTGTTTTGCATAAAATGCCATGAAGCATCTGTGAGTTTCAGAGGGCAGCTTGGTAATGTCCAGCCCTAATCATCGCTCAATCGCACACTGTTTACAACCGACCCCATCATCACTCTCCCACACAATGTGTGTCTAGACAGCTTTCTGTTATTATTCAGGAGAATTTAAAATACTGTATGATCTTAGGGGAGTTTTGTGTCTGGCTGAAATCCTGTTATTTTGTCAGTATTAAAATTGCCTCGGATTTTCACTTGGAGGTGAGACAATCACTTTTGCCTGCTTACGCTGGGTGAAGTGTCTCAGCAGTTACAAAGATGAGGGCATGACTTGGATAATGAAAAAGCAACATTATCATAATACAAGATTTTGATAAAAAAAAAAAAAAAGAGAGAGACATCCCTGCTGCTCTTTGGTCTGTTGTGATTCCAGACTTTCATTATGATTTCTTATCTCCTACAATCTAAAACAGCGTTACAAGATAACCAAAGCATAATGTGCTCCCTGGATTCTCAGTAGAAATAATTTACACTCTTTGATTAAGAAACAAAAACTAAGAAAATTTGTATTCAGGCAACATGAACCTGCAGTGTAAACCCACCAAAGCCGTACAGAAACTTGAAGGTTTCTGCCTGTGATGTACTGATGAAACAGCCCTGCCTCCTGGAATTATATTCATATATTTTGAACAGAAAAATATGTTTAATCAAAAACATCATCATTGTTTCCTGACCTATGGTGGATGTATGATTTGCAGGACTTGGGCGTTTATCTTTTCATCTATCTCTTCACAGATGAATAAGTGTGTTCTTTAAAATGACCTCTAATCAAAAGCCAGTGCCTAAACATAGCCAAAAAAGCCGAAATCATTTGTCTGTGCAACAAAAGCATATTATAGAAACCTAAATGAAATACTTGGTCAGTGAACATTTTGCTGATGCGCTCACTTTCAACATTTTTCGACTTGCTAGATACATTTATCAGCAACATTTCCAAATCACAGTCCTATTACGGGCATCATTACCTCCCATGGATCACAAAAGATATCATTATTACTGAAAAAGTTCATGATTTGTCCCTCTATTCAATAAAGTTCTTCCTAAAGTTTGACTAAGGAAACATTGACCTGGAAAAAAAAGACTCTCATTTTACATTATGTATTTTTCTGGCCAACTAAGTAGTGCAGGTATTGGAGTGGTATAAGGAAACAACATGGCCGTGTTGTATTTTATTGCCCAGACTATTCAATTGATGGATTTTTCAGTATTTGCTCTGAACAAATGAAACCGATCAGGCGAGCCATGAAATATGATAAGGACCGAATATTTCAGATTATTCCAACATGTCATGAATGCAGCACAAATGTCCTACCTTGCAGTGTTAATGGGTGGAATTTAATTTGTGTATCTTCCACATGATACATGGGTAATTAGAGGTAATTAGATAATGGTTGGTGGACCACCCGGTGCACTATAACGGGCCAGATTTGAACCACAGGCCCTAAGTTGAGTATCACTGCTGTACGTCCTGCACTGGGTGAAGTTATCATTACTGGTGCATAAGACTAAATAAGCTTCCACTCTCATCTACTGCACAGGTCCAACTCAATATCCATGTTTTACTTTGACAGGGGCACTTTCAGACATCATAAATGCCAACGCATTTCCAAACATATTCTACACGAGAGCAAATGCATTACTATAATAATGAAAGATGTCTGCAACTGAATGGACATCACTGGGGAGGGTTTTAGCTCTGTGTATTTGCACTTTTGAGGAACAGGAAGCCACAAAGAAATTTCGATTAAATTGTGAGTTTCCTGAGAGGCAGTGGGTTGGAAGTAAAGTTGTCTAAGGTTCGTTCAAATGACGGCTAGCCACTGGATTTGTGGGGGAAAACTCAATAATGTAATGGTTTAATCCCTTAATGTCGGAGCTCAATGACAAGCATACCGAACAGGCTCTACAATCTTTGTGCAAGTACACGTCCATGAATAAAAATGCAATTCATTGGCACTCATGGTCCCATTAGAAGTGGAGCATGCAGTTTGCCTTCAGTGGTTGGTTTCCAGGGAAACTTTAACCTTTTTCTCTTGCGACTTTTTGTTTCAAGACAATGTGCAATCAACTCTGAAGCACTCTTAGCTAATTTATCAAGTGAAATTAATATTGCCTGTGATGATGAAGTATTATGTGCTGAGGCAATTCATGCTGACACATCCATGATGTTCAAATGTGACTTGATTAATGCAGCAGCTTGTACTTATTCACTCACAAGTAATAGTTATAACTTTCAGTTTAGTGTTTTTAACTGTGTCCAATCAGCTTTGTCATAAGAATGTTCAAAGTGACGTGATAAAATGCCTTTGACGTGGTTTTATTACCTCGGTGTGTCGAGACATTTAGAAGTCATGAGAGTTTTGCTTAATTGAACTGTTGTGTGTTCAAGGTAAGGGACATGCTTGAGTTTGAATAAACTCCCAGTTCTTAACAACAGGTTTAAAGCTAACATGGCCTCTATTGAGCCTGATAATTAGCAAACATTAAGTAGTCCTGATCAAAACATACAATCAGAGTTAATATGAACCCCTGGTAAAAAAAAAAAAGCACACTGTGCCAAAGCACACTTAATATTCTGGATGGATTGCAGTTATAGTAACAATTAAGATGTGGTGATAAAGGCTTCAAGAGTCGGTAAAGATTTGGTTTAGGTACCTTGAGAGTGCTTGAAAAGTGCTTGAATTTGCTCTTGAAAAGCTGAACAAACACTATTTGTATTACTATTTTTAAATTCTTTGTTCTGACTTTCAATTTTGTATCAACTTTCAATGAAATCAGAGATATTTTCTGTCAGGCTGTCATTCCCACAAAATTGTAGACCAGGAAGTGCAGCTTGTTACAAAAACGACCTCTAGTGGTCGTAGTAATTATGACAGGAGGAAAGGAGGAAGTGAGGAGATGGCTGTAGCCTTTAAAGACTCAGATAGATTCTGGGAACCGGTGTTCTCAAAAGTCAATATTGTTTTTGTTTAGTTTTTTTTAGTTTTTTAACGTTATCTTTTAAATTAATGTACACTTTGAATTAACACATTCTACGTCATCTACATATCTACATCCAGTAGTAACGCACAGAATTGGTAATTTGAACCCAAACCCTGATCCTTTTCCTTGTTTTGTCTAAACCTAACAAGTGACTCTGTTTCACAACATCATCTGACCAATGTTAGATAAAAACAGTCAGATATCATACAAACCATTCATCAGGATACAGCTGTATGCTGTCCCTGTAATGACCTCTTTAGATGTATTTTCCTTCCTGTAGTAAACTGTCTCTCTTTCAGTATTAATATTCAGTTATGTTTTGACCTGTCGGGCTGTGCTGTCATAAATCTACCGGGCCCTCTGACAGGCGACCCTACTCTCTAAGACGCGCCTTAAACTCCCTTTGAATCCTACTCTAACCTGCAGTGTCTGGCATCGCTGACTTTATAGGCAGTTTCCCCTGAATGCCGTGGCCCTCTCAGTTATCTTATCATCACAAGGATAACACATTGGGCTCCACCACCGCAGGCCACGCCAACCCTGTACAATTACTGTTACCACACCTTCAGAACCCAATCAACCGACTCAAAACGTTACATAACTCTGCAGGGCTTACAGGCATACAGCTCTCTCAAACATGATATATACTATACATCTTATAATATTATATCATTTGTTTGTTTGGGGAGCAAAAATAGCCCATGGAATAAGATAACAGATACATTTCCACCACTCACTGACTATGCCCACTTTTCTTTGTGAGAAACTGGGTGACAGACTGTTCCCATCCCATTCCAATGTTAAGACCCAAAATGTGTTTTTACTAAAAGGAAGAAAAACATAAAAGACACACTGGGCAGCAGCCTCTGTACTGTTTCTAATGACGGCCATATTAATATTAAAATAACAGGGGATGCTAATACGATCATTTATTACGTGGTGAAATGACACAAAACTTAAAACAAAAGCACAAAGAACTGTGTCACTCTAAATTGCCCGTAGGTGTGAATGAGCCCTGCTATAGTCTGGCGTCCTGTCCAGGGTGAACCCCGCCTCTCACCCAATGCAGCTGGGATCGGCTTCCCGCGACCCGGGCTCAGATAAGCGGTGTAGGACAATGAATGAATGAATGACAAACTCACCTAATAATATAATTCCTGTTCCCCGCTCCCATTGATTTTTTCCTCCTGTCCCATACTAGTCATGTGATAAATAGAATTAACTCCTCTGGCAGGATCCCACATGAATCCCCCCAAAATATCAACCATTAATACTGGTACTTTTTTGTTTTCTCTATCCTTTTTTCATCTTTTGAAGCCAGAATTTTCACAGTTCCAAGGTCACAGGTCCTACATCAACATCACAGGTTGTAACATTACTCTAACTGCTCAATCCACAAAGCAACAAACCAAACAAAACACACAGACAGTTGCTAAATTAAAGGATAACCTACCACCGCCGGTCAGAATATCTTTAATATACCTTGGCATTGATTCTACAAGCCTCCTGAACTGGAGGGAAGTACACTGTTCTTCCAAGATTTATTCCCTCATTAGATGTGCTGATGATGGTGTTGGAGAGTGCTGTCATTCAAAAACCTCCTATAAGGGTTCAAATGGGGTGAGATCCTTGACTGTGAAGGCCAAATTATGAGATTCACATTATTTTCATTCTCATCAAACCACCGAGGGATGGGGAGACCGCCATCCAGGAAGAAATGTTTCATCACATGATAATACTCACTATTTATACATGAAGCATGATAAGATGCTATTTGCTTAAATGTGGAAGCATCTGCGTTTGTTGTGCTTCTCCACTCATTTATTCAGGCTTTTCCTCTTAATTTGTCACATGCCTGTAGGTGAGTTTTACATACAGTAAGTGTTCATTTTGGCTTCATGCAGACGTGATGAGGCATTTATGGAGAGAGAGAGAGAGTTTTCTGTTTTCTCAAAGGCTGCATTAGGGATGGATTTTAAAACTTATTATTTTCTTTGTGTTGTTGTTACAGAATTCTTAATAAAGTCTGACAGTGCACAAGCATGGAGTGACAAGCCTTTAAAGCTGCTTTTTTAAGGGTTTAAATTCTTAATTGCCTTCATACTCTTATCTGGAGCATTTTGCTAGATATTATTTTAGGCTAAATTGAAAATGTTAGGAGGGAGACAGCTGATTATTATTGAGGTTGTAGGGATAGTTTCTTTAACTCTTTGTTTCGCAGGAGTGCATTAGAAAAGTGCAGATCTCTGCCGGGTGTGTCTCCCTCTCCCCTGTGTAAACAAAGACCTGAATCTTGCTCATTTGTGATTACCTGGTTAGACTTAACATAATATTTTAACACTTTTGATTTGGAAGATTGTGTGTTTGCTGAATTACAGGAGCTGCTTGGATGAATTCAGAAAAGATGGTGAATCTTTTTTAACGGTACATTTAACCAGTAATTAAACCACATTGTTATTTTATTTGTTTTTTAAATGGAGTTCTGCTGATACAGAAATTAGCCCAGAGCTGACCTCTGCAGCAGCCAGTGAGCACTTCTTCAATCTTAATTTCAACTTCATTTGTTGACTTCATCCTTCTGGTTAGCCCTCACTAAATCTCGTTTATTTTTTTAAAATCCAAATCTAGAGTTACCATGGAGCTCTAACTTCAAGCTCTCACCCCCAGCAAAGTTAAACTTTCCTCCCACAAGATTTGTTACATTCAAGAAGGCAGCTAAGAGAACATAAGCAGATTTATTTGTCTTATATCTTGTTTTAACTTTGGTGGGTCAGAACACCTAGATCATAGCTGAAAAGGCCTTTTTCTGTGTAATATTAGGGTAAAACTTGTACCCTCTCCTGGCCTGTTAAGAGGAGTGAGAGGTGATCCGTCAGTGACAGTATAAAACAGTCAATAAAATGACTTTTTGGCTCGTCTGGTCTTCAACCAGCCCAAAAGAGTGTCATGTCACCCCGTTATTCATCTCTCTGCACTGGCCTCCAGTTGCAGCTTGCATCAAATTCAAACCCCTCTTTGTCGCCGACAAAACAGCAACTGGCCTCTGGCTCCTCCAACGCTGCA
This sequence comes from Serranus cabrilla, assembly GCA_903364295.1. Classification (NCBI taxonomy): domain Eukaryota; kingdom Metazoa; phylum Chordata; class Actinopteri; order Perciformes; family Serranidae; genus Serranus; species Serranus cabrilla. The sequence goes on along the minus strand of CAFUXE010000156.1, from coordinate 132,878 downwards.
GGGCCCTACGTCTCAAACTAGGCTCTTTTCCTCTGTAGTTCCCTGCCGGTGGAACGAACTCTAACTCGTTCTAGTTCTAACTCCATCCAATCTGCAGAGTCCTTCTCAATCTTTAAGAGGAGACTAACGACCCGATTCTTTACTGAACACCTTCACACAAAAAACAAGAAAACAGCAAACAAGCTCTATTTGCACTGTCCATAGGTACTAATAGCTCTTATAGAATCAAACTTAACCCATGGCACTTACTCATGTGTTGTCTTTTGTCTTCACCTTTGTTTCTCTCGAATTAACGTCACATTGGATAAAAGCTTCTGCTAAATGACATTATAGAAATGTAGAAAGAATTGTGAATCAACACAACAATAGGTTCTTGAGCAGACAGTAATAAGGGGCATAAAAGCGGGCTGATTGGTCCAGTGGTATGTGAGATGAACCACAGAGGGCTGTGAACAGACAGATGGACAGATGCACTCACCCACTCATACGCACACAATGATCTGCTCCAGGCTTTCTCTTGGTGGAGATAATAATAATTTTTTTACACGGCTCAGACATCGGAAGAATCTCCCTACCAACGTAAAATCTGCTCATTAACAGATTCTCATCGTTCATTCACTGATTCATTGTCCGAGAGCATAGGAGATGACTCACGTGAGAAATATATGATCTTATTCAGGCCAACAAGACGTGCATTTTAAAACTGGGCTCTCCCTGCATCTTTCAGCAGCATGCAGTTGAATCAGGTGGCTGTCAGCTCAAGGACAGCAAACTTTCAAAGGGACTTTATTACAGATAATTGCTGCCAGATACATTAGTGCTGACTCGTTATTTTATTTCCACAATTAAAGGCAGGAAATCAATCAGTGCGCTCCGGTCCTTTTGTGCATTTGAGATCCCTTTTTGTATTTAACCTTGTGCCGTTGATGCTTTTACGTGAATGTGACGAGTTCATTGAGTCGTGTTACAGTAATGGTAACTTCTCTGACCCCGTTAGATTGCCAGTGTGACTTTACAGTTAGTGACACATTCAGAAATGAGACCCAGCATGTTCATCTTCATAATGTTTATTAAGCAGTTTTGTGCAAGTTCACACTTTGTAAGAGCTCAAAGCTCAATTCATACAGATTAAAAAGTTCACGTTCATGGATCACTGTTTTGAATTTGGAACCCTGATTAACGAAAAGTTAGGAAGCTGTGTGAAACATAAATACTAACCGAATGGAATTTTAACAAAAAACAACAACAACAAAAATTATTTTTTCCCAGTTTAAGCATGAGATCTCTTTCCTTTCAATGGAAATTGCAAAGGATAAGAAATTCATTGCATTCTGAGTTTATTACATTTTCTGAACAGCCAAACAGTCCTTGCAATGAATTTACAGTCTGAAAAAATAAACTAGTTTTTGCCAATTTCTTCTGTGGTTACATTAATATTTAAACTCATAGATGAAGTACTAATATAACAACAGTGGGTCATATGAGTCATATTAAATTCCTTGCGGTTCGGCTGACCTTCTTTTGCAGAATTAGCATAAAAATGTATGTTTTTTCCATTATAATGTGAACTAATATGCTCATAAACCTCCCTCAAATATCCATATAAATTGGCCTGAGCAGTGCTTGTATTTAAGTGACCGTGTTAGTCAACTGGTGACTTATAGCTGAATGTGTCGCACATAGTAATTTACATTAATGGTCTGCATAAATAATAAACACAGATGAGTGTGTCTTAAAAATTGATTAAATTACAAAAAGGCAAAAGAACAGGAACACCCACATGCTCTATTCAACAGCTGCCGTCACTATGAGTATAATGACGCATTCGGCTAAGAGTCACCAATTAACACAGTTACTTATTAAACCGTAACACCTGTAAACAGTTTGACAGGAGGAACTATGGGGAGGAAACCAAGAAAAAAAAACTTAACAAGCCGGATGCCGTCAAGCAAAGTGTTTGAGCCATAAATATAAATAATTGTTCATTAGTTTCAAAATGATGCGTAAACAGAAGAAGTAATATATACATTGCAGTGGTTTCGAGAGGGGTTTCACTTACAGGACAATTCTGAAGTCACGCTGTGTCTGTGAATTGGATGGAAAAACTTCCAGAGTTGCTTGACCTTCTAGCACTCACAGATTCATGAGGCAGCGCTATTGATTTAAACAGGTGTAAAGGCCCTTCTCCTGCCAGGGAAATTTAATCATGTCAGAGGGCCACCGGGTTATTGCACATGACACCGTCACCGACGCCACAGGACACTTTTATGTCAGGGGGCGAGACAATATTAATTTTACTTTCACCTTTTATTCCGGGGAAGAAGCGGTTTAGAGATCCACAGCAGTTTCCTGAGAGGACGCCACCAAAACTGCAGCACCAAAAAAAGAGGTTAATAAGAACATTTTTATTCTTGGAAATATCTATGAAGTGCTCGAACGAGCTCTGAATTCACATTCTGCTCAGTGTTCTGGCTTAATGTATTCAGGATCTGTGTTCATCCTCCTTGAGAAATCCAATGATAGAGTTCTTTACTCTGTTGACTAAGCTAATTAAGTTTAAAAAAAAATACTCTACGTCTCATAATCAAAGCAACACTGTGGTTAATTTCAATTAAACTCGAAGCATGCTTCCTCAAATCTGTTACATTTCTTATATAATCAATATTTTATACAATCAGTAGCAGTTATCAAAGTCGTTTAAGGTCCAGAAGTTTTCCAAGTGTGTGTGTGTGTGTGTGTGTGCTGTTCTCATAGGTGAGCATGCTCAGACTAAGTTCAATCCCTTTGTGAATGGCTGATTATCACAATCTGTAGCTTAAGTTGAGGGCGAGCAGCAGTGTTAAGTCCTTCAGAGTGAGCGAAAGACGAGGGGGAAAGAGTCGGCATGGCCCAGAAAAACAACTGTAAGTTGATGTTCTGATTATGTTAATATTTTATACCTTTTTTTTTTTCTAGTAGCTGAGTTGATTACGAAGACGAGCAATATTAAGACAACTAAGGTTGTAAATGAATGGCACTACTAACATGCCTGGATGACACGTAACACATTTGACTCAATCTAAAGACCTTTTTTTGTTTGTTGCCTCTGTATTCTCACCTTGCTTTGATTTTTTCATTCGTTGGCACTTTTATAATTGTGTTGCTTGTCACTCTTGAATCTGAAGAGAAACAATGTTAGAATCATTTTAATTGCAATTTTCACCCTGGGTTGCCATGCACAAGTGCCAGGGTTATATATTCATGTGAAATAGCATTCAATTAGTAATGAAAAGGGTTGAGTTCTGTAAGAGTTGTATTGATTCTTTATTTTTTTCTCTCATCAACAAGTTACGAGAGCGCATTGAGCCCATTGTGAAATCCAGCAGGATTTTTTCATTGCAGCAAGAGTCAGATTAGTCTCACTGAGCTCTTTCTTTCTCTCCTTCTCTAACATACAGTTCAGTTCTCCATCAGGGAATATGCACCTTCAGACGAACATGTGGTCAAGTCGCTCTTTCGCGACGGGGTGCTTGAACATGTATACCCGGCTTTCTTCAAGGCCTTGAGCCACCCAGACCATGTTGGAGTCGCTCTGAGCATTTCCATGGCAGGTTACGTCCTGGGAGGCAGCTCCTACTTCCAGGCTTTACTCTTTGGTAGTGCATGGGCTGGCCTCCTTTATTACTGCTGCCACGAGATCTACGAAGGCTACATGAAGAGGAGGCTGAGCACTGACATGGCTGACATTCAAGCCAACTACCTGGAAAACCCAGATAACGGTTTCTGGGTGGCAGAGGCAGACGATAACGGGCAGCCCAAGGTGGTGGGGATGGTGGCGGTGACAGGGAAGAGGGGAGAGGAGGAGGAGGAGAGGTTTGATGACTGGAACGGAGGAGCGCTCGGAGAAGAGTTTGCCCAAGATACCGGTGATGGGAGTTACGGCGAGATGTCCCACACGGTGGTGGTGTTTCCATCACGCCGCCAAAACCTGGGTTCACAGTTGACGAGGAAGGCCCTTGATTTCTGCAAAGAACGAGGATACGCACGTCTCGTTCTGGACGTCAGCTCGCCGCAAGCAGCAGCCATTTCTCTGTACCAAAAATTTGGCTTTGTTCAAACTTCATCCCACAGCAACACACACGCCAATCGCTGGTTCTCCAAACTGGCTCGAATAAATGTGATTCGAATGGAAAAGTTCATATAATGGACTTTAGACCTCGGCACCTGATACGACCTCCACTGTACATTAAGAATATATCAGCTAATTTATGCCTCTCGCCTAATTTAATGCAAAATTCTTTCTGTTGTGTTATTCGGTCACTCATATCTTCACATAGCTATCATGGTAGTCTGAAAAAGATACATTAAATTTCATGTTTTTTCCAGAGAGCAGCATTAATGACTCAGTTTCCTTGTATTTCTTCTTGCCTTGATGTATTATTGATACACCTCCACCCCTGACAGCCCATTGCCCATAACCATGGAAAACAATAAGTCAGCTCCTCTGCTTAGTCAAATTAATCTATAATATGCACATACAAGAACAATTCATCTCAATAAGGTATTCAATTCATTATCCAACATTAAACAGAACAAACTATATACACATTCAATTATCTATTGTTCTCGTGTCCACTAAGGACTATAAAAATATGTGAGAAAGGAGAAATTAAGTCATTTGCAAGCCAGAGAACTTTCTTTTTAAGCCTCTTTCCAGGGAGAAGCTGAATCCCTCTGCCTCAGAGGAATTAATGCCAGCTGACTTCTAAGACCTCACAACTCTTTGCTTAAAATACCAATGAAAAATGCAATAGTATCAGGACATTGGGAGGTTTAAAATTCTTTGGAGCTAAAAGAGCTCCGTGTGTGTGTGGGTGTGTGTGTGTGTGTGTGGCATAAAAAGAGGATAAGGAGTTCAGTATAACGCAATTCAGGTCAGGGTACACAAGGCAAAGATTATCGACACCAAACAATGGAGAAAAAGCCTATGTGCGTCCATACTGTTGGTCTTATGATGTGTGTGAGGAGGGACTGGACACAGCAGATACGGAGGGGCCGTGGGAATTACTCTTTCATAGCAAAGAAACTGATAGTTGGCGACTGTTTCTTAAACAATGTTAAAACAAGGAGCTTCCTGTCTACTATTTATAGTTTCTACGTTACGTCACATCCCTGTGGGGACGCCCACCTGCAGGGCAAAACAAAGCTGCTTTCACTGTCCGTCCAATGCAGCTCAGCTTCTACCACACTGGTGACCAAAATGTTACACGGTTGATGAATACACGAGCTGAGGAGAGATAAGCCGTGTGTTGGCTAGCTTGACCGTAACCAACATTAGGTAGCTAATGAGCCTTCGCTTTGCCGATGAATTATCTTTATTCTTCACCTCCCAAACAGCAGCATTACTGGCATATCCTGAAAGTAACTGTACCGTACGTGTACACATTCAGGTGCTTCGGAAAAGGAAGTAAAACTAAAGTAAACTCCTTTTAACATAACTTACGTTGTTGACGTTACTTACGGTGCTTCACTTCAGGCATTTCCGGCATTTTTATTTACTTTTATTGTCTTTGTTTAGCGCCTTACCAGGAAGTTTTTTGCCTTAAACCATGGTCAGTGGTTTTGTAGCATAAATTCACAGCCGTCTATGTATAATGACTTGTGTGCTACTTTTAGAACGCTCCTCTGATTCACGGACTGTACTTGGCATTGTTTCCGTACATATTTTAAACACACTACGTGCAGCAAGCACATACCTCGGTGTTCAAACAAACGTAGTCATTTCACGTAATTTTGTGAGATCAGATTGGTGAAGTCGGGTCATTTAGGACAATTTTTAGTAGATTACCAAGAAAACCACCTAAAAAAAGATTACCTACCTACCTTAATAATCATATATATGAATATTATGCTTGACACGGACCCACTTCATCTTTAATATCTATCTATATAAGTGATAGAAATGCTGTCTGCAATAAGGCAGGGTAGTAACTCTCCCATTTTATCTGAATAAATTAAGCTGTCAATCAAAACCCTTTCTCATAAAAAGCTAAGTGTATCGTGAAAATATTTGAATATAATTCAAACAACTGCAACTATTCTTGGTGTTCCAGGCGTACCCTTATTGGGTTTTTTTATTGTACAAAGAGAACAAAGTTCGAGAACCAATGCCAATCCTAGTTTCTCGAATCAAAAAGATTTTTAGCAACAATGTAACAACACGTTTGGTGCTTGGTTCCTGATACTTTAAGCGGCCAAGACATGAAACCGTATCTGTCACATTTTAGCTGATGTCCAAATTACCTACAGGTTTGACTTGAACCAATGTAAACGCACATTATATACCATTGACATTAAAAATGTTTTCCTGTGATAGCCTTTTTAAAATGAGTGCAGTGGTGAAAATGATTGTTTTCTAATATAATCAAGGAGTTTTCGAGATTGAAATACCACAGCGGGTGTTGGTGTATGTGGGTCACACGTGTCTACGTCTTGCAGTTTGCAGCTCTGTGTTTGTTTTTTCCTCTTTTGAAGAGTGGTTTAAACACTCGTGGGGTGTCGAAGGTAATGATTTGACAGGTTTGTGCAGCAGATCTATGCAGCTCCAAGTGTTAGACATCATGTCATTTTGCCATCGAGGGCTCCACACCAGTCTGAGAACTGTGAATGCCACCTGATGCAAGCAGGATGTTTTCCTCAATAAACCTTTTGTCAGCTACAAGAATTGTGCAGCATCAGCTAAACAACACAGATTTACACATTTCTTAACCTACATTGCCTCAGAAATCCCCCAAAAGGTGATTAGAATTTACAAAATATTATCAGCGCCGCACAGTACCTGCTTATCTTGAAAGAATGTGTGTCCACGGTGAGCTTATACGGGGAAACATCCAGCAACCAGTGTGTGTGCAATGACAGGTGTGGTTTAAATGACATTCAAGAGAGAGTACTGTATGGGTAGAGCAGATTGGCACTGAGACACACACAAACACACACGCGTCAAAGGCCTGCGGGCATCAATCATTCCTGCTGAGGCCGTCAGAAAAAAATTAGGCTGGTGGCCAGCAGGCAGGTGCTGAACTAGCCAGAGGAAGATGAGCCTTAATGCTGGCCAACCTGTTGTCATCCTCACACAATTACCAGTACAATCGGCCTCAAGGTAATGACAGCTTGATTGTAATTCCTCTCATACACATGCCCCACAGATGAGTCAGTTGCCATTTTGGGGGCTATGTTCGAGGAAAAAGCTGTGCAAACACTCTCAAAAACCTCAGAATTGCTGCAGCTACAGTGACTATAAAAAGTATTTACCCCCCTTCAGAGGTTTTAATGTTTTACTGCCTCACAACATTGAATCGATGTGGATTTAATGTGGCTTCTTTGGCACTGATCAACAGTCTAAGACTCTCTTTGTCAAAATAAAAAAACTCTCTCGCTCTGCATAAATATTCACCCCGTCCAAGTCAGTAATTAGTAGATGCACCTTTGGCAGCAAATACAACTCGTCTGGACAGTGCAATTTTTCCCTGTTCTTCTCTACAACACTGCCCAGGCTCTGTCATGTTGCACAGGGATTGCAGGTGAACAGCCTTTTTCAAGCCCAGCCACAAATTCTCAGCTGGGTTGAGATCTGGCTCACATCCGACTCAGTCCCTCCAGGACTTTGACATTGTTGTTTCAAAGCTATTCCTGTGTAGCTTCGTCTTTTAAAGGCTTTCCAGGTACATGTGTATTTCCACTTCAGTCAATTGAAACCTCTCGACTGCACGCAGCTGATCTCCATTTTAATAATGATGCCACATTTAAAACCCAACGGCTGCATTAGGGAGGAATCAGGTGTACCTTATGTAATTACTTGTAAATATGTATTTTATATTTTAATTTGTCTTAATCATTGTAAAGACATTTTCTTACTTTTACATTAACCCTTTAAAGGTAGGTGGTTACCAACCATGTTGCAATATTTTGTCAAGAAGGGTCAGGTCTCTTCACCTTAAGATAACCGAATGAAAACTCTCCTCTTTACATATATGCCCACTTTTTGCTTTCATCATGCAGTCTGGGCAAACAGATCATGCAGTTTTTTCTATAATTGTGGTATTTTCGCCTATTGTATTGTAATAATTTTGCGTACTTAGGTCCCTAAACAGTCTGTGAATTACATAAACTGGGTAGGACTGTAAAGCTGAGACTCTTGTGGATTCAGTGAGCCCAGTTTTATTCATGTGTGCTGATAGAAAAGATTTCACTGCGACGAGAGCATTTCTCTAAACTCGACCTCGCTGTACTGACCTCTAGGATGATCGCAGCCGCATGAAACTTTACAACCACAAACCTCTGAACGACCTAGAGCATTCAGAGGGTGGAGGACTTTTTTGTTTTTAGTTTTGGTTTATTGAGAATAAGGTTTCTGAACAGAACAGAAGCACTCACCATCCCATTGTTGAAAAATGCAATTTTCACAGAAATCTCTAAAATGCCCAAATTACCCTTATTTTTTTTATCAATTCTCGAATGGTAGAAATTGTTAAATTGGGCTACAAATCACTGTTACAATTGGTATAAACCTCAAATTGCAGCAACAACAACTAATGAGACATAAGTGAGTCTGGGGCACAGACTTCCATCAAGATGTCTTAAGCCCTTATACACTTTCACAAGTTAATAAATATATTTTTAGTACATATCGATGACTAGAAAAACTGGGCAGTGCTAAGCAGCATCTCAAATCTAATCTCCAGGTTCCCAGTTTTCAGATTGTGTACACCAGTTCTGTGTGGCATTGACTGTTTACCTGCTATGTCCCCCTGAATATCCCCCCTCTCCCTCCTCCACCCATCTAAAAACAATTCCAAGGGGTTAAAGGGTCCTTTTTCTGTTGATCAGCGTCAAAATAGTTGCATTAAATCAACATTCATTCAGTGCTGTAAAACAAGAAAACAAGAAAACTTTGGGTGAACAACAGTGTGAAATTTAAATTTTTTATGGATGCATGCATGCAACAGCAGAGAGATAATTGGATTTATTAGCATAATGAAATGTTTAATGAGATTTGTTACCAACTACATAAAAAAACTTGGTAT
>CAFUXE010000156.1:98556-123450 GCA_903364295.1 Serranus cabrilla | reverse complement strand
ATGCATGCAACAGCAGAGAGATAATTGGATTTATTAGCATAATGAAATGTTTAATGAGATTTGTTACCAACTACATAAAAAAACTTGTATGGATTTGTCTTTCTGTTTTGTTTGCTTGCATCTTTTCCTTCTTTTTTTTTTAGTATAGAAGGTGTACATTAAAAAACCAAGGGATTTTTTGATCTATCTGTCATTATTGGACTGGAGGTCTTCCCAGTTTGAGATTAGATGAGATCAATGAAATAGGCAGACTCTCATCAAAAGATGAGCTTTAAGAAATTCAATTGGAAATCACCTCTTTGTCCACTACTTCATGGGAGGAATAGTGTGTGTGTGTGTGTGTGTGTGTGTGTGTGTGTGTGGGCAGGGATTATCCTGAGCATTCCTGCCTTCTCACCATAAGGTATTTCTCGTGGTATTTTATTAATCCGACTCAGATCAAGATGGAAGCCATCTAGTTTATCACAGGGAAGGAGCTAATATATCTTACAGCAAACTTTAATGACACTTTCAAACTAATAACAAAGCAAGTAATCAACATTACAAACAGCACCTGTGTGTGTAAATAGGCCCGTCTCTTTTTCTTTATGAACACTCTTATTGAATAGGCAAAGATTATGGAGATTAATTGCACCCGGATACGAGTCGCCTATGTGCTGTTGTCTGAGAGCCAGAGGTGGATTTGTTTGGATCATACATCATCACATGCTACTCACCACTTCCTTGCTTAATCACTTTTCATCTTGTTGGTTGCACCGCAGGAAGTTACTTTTTGGCCGTGCTGCTGAACCTCCCCGCTGTAGACGAACCAGCCAATAACTTTAATATTAAAAACACGAGTAACAGAAACATACAACACAAACAGATCCTGCACCATCAATCCGCCACATTTTAGAAGCCTGGCATTAAGCAGAATGTGCACTTCTTTTCACTGAATAATTGGTCCATTATTCGCTGCATGGTTCAACAATGATAGATGTGTTTTTTCTATAAGAGCAGAATATTAGAGCACAGTGCACTTCACTGAGTCACAAACAGGTAAAGTACCAGACACAGGGGAGATGTGTTAACAGGATCTTTAAATTATAGCTGACAGTACAACACTGCAACATGCATGAAACCACAATTAGTGTCTCATTATCATTCAGGATCGTAAGTCAAATTATAGGGATAAATGTGGGATTAGCTGTTGCTAATGAGCTGGTATTAAATATGTTTACACCACAGTGAACTTCTACATCACGGATAAATGTCCCAGACAATATTAGGCAGCGGCTCGTTTGCCGAGCTGCAGCTCCACTGCAAGAGGGCTGCTGGGATTTGGTCAAGGAAGTAATTGGACACAACAACAAACGCAAAATTGATCACAGCTGTTGTAATTAGGAGAAATATGGGACAATCAATTTTTTCACGTTTTTAGGCTCGATGCAGAGTTTCCCACAATAACTGCATTCCAATAAACAAGTTAGTGTAATAATTATAGTGTGATCCTCTTATAGTATGCTGTGCTTTAAACTACTGCAATATATTTTGGATAATGAACCAAGAAACTTGGATCTCAATCACAGTGAGAATTTTGCATATTATAGAAAAAGAAAGACTGTGCAGTTGAAATGCAGGTTTAACGAGAATACATTTAAGAGACAGAAGGAAAGTTATTGGAGTAGTGAGAGCAGCAGAATCTTATATTTCACTTTATAAAAACCACCCAAGCACTATTAATATTTTCTTTGTACTCTCTCCTTGAAAGCTGTATTACCTTTCCCCTATAAACTCAATGCAAGCAACACATACAGCCCAGTCACTAGGCAATACTGTTGGCATTGTACATTTGTGATGTTGATCGGCAACAATTTTTCCAGCAAAAAGTGTGAAAAGAATTGTACGTCCCTGGATACGTTCATCAGCAATGTTTATTCTGTTATGTTGTGCAGCAAGATCGTGTTTATATCGGCCTGCTTTCACCGTCGTCTGGTCTCCCCACAAAAACGACCATATAGGTTGTTCGTACAGGCAGCAAAATAGGACCCATGTTTACTGTCCTCTGTCGCCCTCTAGCGGGCGTAGTAGTAATGCTTGACGGGTCGATCAAACGTCGGACTTTCAACCAGGAGTTTGTGTCCCATGTGAAAACAAAAGTGAACAATGTGATTTAAATATCACGGAACTTCCGTTTTACGTATCACAGTTTTACTTACTATGTCACTTCCGATAGGTCAACCTCGTAACTACTTTACTTCCAGCATTTACGTAAATGTGTTTTCTTTTTAAACTCTCTTTTATAACGTCTTTCCAGGAAGTTTTTTGCCCCAAACCTAGGTCAGTGGTTTTGTAGCCTAAATTCACCAGAAACTGCAGCCTTTTTTTTACAAATGCAAACGCTACGTGTTTGTATAATGATGTGTTTGCTATTTCAGGAGCGCTCCGCTCTGCACCGCGAGCTGAGAAACACTCACTTGGGTCGTTTTGACAAACAGTTATATGGGTCGTTATGGGTGGTATTAACAACCTATTCTGTCATTTCTGTTTGAGATCTTGTTGAGCCGGGCGAGCGGGAGGGGAGGTGGTGGCACCAACAAGTCGAGGATTATGAAGCAGGAGGCTGGTGTTTGTGTCCGGGAGCCAACATGACTGTTTGGCAAGCAGCACCTTGTATTTTACTTGATCATCAAGCCCTGTTGTGCACGGTACATTTTGATATCTTGAAATGAGGTGGAACGGGGCAAATGCCAGACCATCACGTAGATAACAGAAATGCTGAGCTCACGTGACAGGATTGTCTTAGCAGGCTTTCTCATACAGACACTAGAGGGTATCAGACGCTGAGAGGCCATGATAAAGCACCGTAGATGAAGACCTGAGTATGCTGCTGTTTATAATGCAGAATACAATAAAGGTGACAATTGCTTTGCTGAGTTGGCTGTTGAGAGATAATGTTCAGCCGCCTTTAGAAATTATATTGTATTAAATCAGCTACTTGATTTAATGAGAAAAGCTTATTGCCATGTTTTGGCTGTCAACCTCTGAGGAAAAGCTGAAATAAAATATAAATCCCCGCCCCCACGTCCGCCTCCTAATTTCACACACTCCCTAACTAACAACATTTGACATGCATAGGTCATGATCCAACATATTTTGGAAATCATTAATTTCTAATGATATACACCACAATTTTGTCTTATCTCTGGCTTTCCAGAGGTGTTGAATGAAGTGAAGAAAATATTCTCCATCACAAATGACCGTCAGAAACCATAAAAATCCAGCTTTGAGTGATCTCTATATTAACTAAAGTCCTGCTGAGGTTATTTGAAGAGGAAGTTGGGAGACGGTGCTTTATCATGCTCTTTCAATGACTCATGGATTAGTTGTGCTGCAGTGAGGATATCTGGCACGTGTCACAGTATTGAAGAGAGGAGAGGATAATGTCTCAGTCTGGGGGTGATGAGATTTGAGCTTTGAGCCGGAGAAATAGACCTGTTATGGACTTTCTCCTCGAGGAAACGACTGTGAGGATTCACGCCTGTCTCTCAGTTATATAGCGCTTGTTGCCATCTGTTATGTAACTCCATACATGCCATCTGTCATATCATGATAGATTATGTATTCGTTAGCTGTGCTGCTGTTTGCATTAGTTGCTATAACACCAGTTATCTCTGTATAACAATTCGTCTATCTGCAAAGCTGCAACCAAACCTCCTGTTCTCATTTGAGTCAATTTACATGTATGAACAATTCCTGCACCTGGTGCATTTTTCAAAAAGACTATTAAAGTGTCAAATTAAAGCTATTATTGTGTGGGATGTTGACATTTTGTAAATGATTGTCTATGAGAGGGAACGGCAGGATGTTTATAAATCTTAAAAAGCTATCTGTTGGAAAGCTTTGTGTTTTTCTCAGCCGGGTGTCACTTTCTGCACAGAGCAACAAGACAGAACGCAGTGTGACTGGAGAATGGGCAAGGTGAGATGTGTGCTCTAAAGTGAATCAAATGGTTCAGACGCTGGGTATTGACTGCCTTTGGAAGCTTAATAGGAGATTTAATAGGCCCAGACAGAGAAAGAACTTACATTTTTCATGAGGCTGTTTCCCAGGGGTATTCATGTTTGGACAAGCTGACAAACCTACATGATATTTATAAACAGTGTGTTGTGGTCGCAACAATTCATGTGTCTCTGAGGATCATTTTGGGTTGGATTCTTACTTCTCGAGCCGAGGGCCCAAATGGATTTCTCTCAAAATGAAACACAGAGATACCTGCTTGGAGAAAATAGCCTCTACAGTACTGTACAGCTCCTGCACAATGCAGCTCTTTAGATAAATACCTCTGAACACTTTATCATGAAGAGCCCACAAAGGCAGATGATAGAATGAAAATTCAGACATAATGCAGTTAATACACCAAGCCAGAATCTGTGGATGAATGCAACTAAACAAAAATAGATTGATTCTGTTTTGTTTGGTTTTGTTTGCAATCTTACCACCGATTGAATGTGTGTTTATCCTCCTGTAAGCATGGATGAGTAGAGGCCTGCCCCACCTTCTAGTAGGGCAAGTAGGTTGTTATCAGCTCATCCAGCTGCTATATTAACAGGTGTTATTGGCAGACAACATCAAAAAACAAAAACAAAAGTCAACCATTTAACGTTACTTCAGTTCTGTTTAGCGCATTTTTACGTTACAAATGTAATGATGATGCAGGAAGGAAGGGGCAGCTCCACAGCCCCAGTGCATTCTAACCCTAACCTGGGAGTTTACATCAACAACAGACTGAACTGGAAGACCAACAGCTTGGCTGTATACAAGACGGGGTTGAGCAGACTCCTCTTCCTGAAGAAGCTCTTTCAATGTGCAGTCGGATGTTGGAAATGTTCCACCTGCGTTCTGTTTTTCTCGGTGGTCTGCTGGGGGAGCAGCATCGGAGCCAGCGACATCAACAGACTCAGTAATCTGAAAAAGAAGGCTGGCTCTGGGGTTGGCTGCAAACAGGAGACTTTTGAAGCTGTGATGGAGAGGAGGACACTGAACAAACTGTTGTTTATCACGGATAACCTCGAACACCCTCCCCACCACACTGGACAGACAGCGGAGCTCCTTCTCCGGAAGACTCTGACAGCTTCGCTGTCACAAGGACCATTACAGGAAGTCTTTTCCTCCCACAACTTCACCTCTGTCTGACAGGTGACACTGGACTCTCATACAACTGAGCTTACTGATTATTTATACTTGTGTATTTTTAGTATGTACATTTGTTTGTTGTACAGTTGTTTTGGGATAGTTTGTTTTCAATATTCTTATATACTTTTCAGTTTGGATCAATAAAGTATATCTATCTATCTATCTATCTATGACACCTCCGGTACTCACATTGTCCTCATAACAACTTTACTAACCAAGAACTTTCTTGCCCTAAACTTAGAGAACTACTCTTGTCCCATAAAATTTACAAAACTGCACCTTTTAACTACATGTAACTGCTTAGTTTTCAGTGACCGGCCACTGAATGGGCTGATAACAACCTTCTCAACCTACTAGAAGGTGGATCAGGCCCCAGGCTGATAACTGCTGATAGCACCCATTCAATACCCGGGTCTGATATCGGTGTGGTTCTCTGCATTCAGTGAACAACAACAAGAGCATATATGGTTTGAAAGAAACATTACATTTTCATTTCTTAACTTGACAAAAGTATTTGCCAGTTGCAAAATGGTGATACCCAACTAATCAACTAAATGTTCACTGACAATGTATTTTCCTTTTTTTTCGATACAATGTCCTCTTGTAGCAGCCAAAGCATCATTAAACTGCCTTATGGTTACGTTTAGGCATTTAAAGCACTTAACACAAGAAGAGATCAGGGTCTCTGGTAAATATTGGAAAAGACGTTCAGGACAAGACACATATTTACTTTATTAGCATTTAACGGATACCACTAGCTTTCCCTAATTGTAAAAGCCCTCAGAACCTATTTTCTCCATCAGCTTCTTAATGTGAGAGATGTTGTCCAACATGAACACATTTTCTGTTAAAAGTTAAACAGTTTTGGATGTTAAATTGGAGAAATCTTTGTGTTCTCATCAGTTTGAAGTGGGCAGGGCTCCATAGGAAAATGGTATAGTCATTTACCTTTTACATGAATACTTGTAAACCAATCAGGGGCCTACATCAAAGTGCTTTGTGGCCTTAATGTAACCACATATGCCACTCAGGATATGAACCATTAATCTATACAATCTGCACATGAATTAAGGATCTGTAGGCATCGGAACAAGATGTTGTCATTGGAGGGATTCTGTTTGTAGTCCGAGTGATATTGAACAATTTCTCCGAACAGACTGTAGCTGCATGCAGGTAAACAGTCCACCTGGAGACCAAAAGAAGCGGACAGCATTGGCTGAAATGCAATCTAGGCTTATATTAGCTTTTTTTTTTTTTTTTTATCTTGTTTATTAACTTAATTTATAGGTGACAGGATTGGGTGTGGAGAGACAGTTAGCCTTGAGGATGACACTTCTTGAGTGCTGCTGTGTGCGCTCACAGGGAATAACATGTGTTGGCTGCTTGTTAAAACTCATTTGTGGGGGTTCAGGTGGTGGTGGGGGGGTGTTTGATGTTCTATTTCTATCGATGATGAATACAAAATATATGACATGTAGGTATGGAGGATTTGAAGTTGTTTAAAGGCACCTTAGACAAACCTGGCACGAGTAATTACAGCATATAAGTTATTATCCTCTTGAGCAGTTGAGTTCTAGATAGACAGACAGACAGACAGACAGACAGACAGACAGACAGACAGACAGACAGATAGACAGATAGATTTGTGATGTAGTACAAAGAGTGACAAAGACCACACATGGATGCGGTCATGGTGGATGGATTGGTCAAACAGCTTTCACCCCTGAGATTGTTGTTTATATCCTGTTTTACATAACTCACATATTTCACTGATGTAATTACGTAAAAAACAGTTCTTTTAACCAAATACTTCAAATATACTTATTTTAAGGGAAACTAGGGTATTTTTCCAAACTTATCATGGACTTTTGTGGCAGTAAGAGGTTCTTAAACAGTGCAGTGAACACTTATGTTGCTGGACATTTGTAGCATAATGCATGAAAAATGGTGCATTACTTTTTATATAAACTGTTGTATGAGGACAGGTTGTTCTTTTGATCTCTGTGAAAACATCCACATTAAATAGAAAATGGAGAGAGAGAGAGAGAGAGAGTATGGCCTGAGACTTTCCCAATGACAGACAAAGATCAACCAGCCTTTCTACAAGGTGAGCATCACAGAAAATGAAATGCATCCTGCCTGCAGACTCACATCTCTGCGGCTGGGCTGGCAGCAGTCTCAGCCATCCGCTGCACTCGCTCCTGCGGGAATGGATTTAGTTGGATTTTTAATTATCCGACTCTGATTTCTAAATTAGTTTTTTATGCCAAAACTAATAATAACAATAGACAGTGATGGATCTTAGGAGACTTGAATATGCTTATGAGGAGACAGATTGTTCTCTATCCAAGCCGTCAGAGATTACCGCCCCCACTTAGAGGACTATAAGCAAATAAAAACACTTGTAAGACAATTAAATGACACAATCACACCAAGGTCTTAATCATTATTCTTGATAGCATGAGCATCACACTCATTCACATCTCAATGATATCCTGTTTGCCCAAAAATTTGAATATTTTAGCATTTTGAGGCTTGATTTTATTCTGACAGTGTAGCTGAATGAAAATCAGAAAATAAAAACAGTGTTTTGTAGTAACCATGCTGTATACACACACAACAAGCCAATATGCTGACGGGATACAGCAAAATAAATATGATGATTTTTCGGAAATGAAACACTGGAGTCTGCAAGTGAAGCAATCCTGGACGGTGTAGACAGTGTCTTCAAATCACAGCAATAAGTCTTCCTCTCCAACTGGGTGAAAGCTCACCCATCCGTCCACCCACACACACTCACTGTCACCACTGTCACAGACACACACACACGCAGAGAGAAACCTTCATCCTTCATTTGCTGGCACCGTCTCTGTCTGTGTCCCCCTGTACAGCTGAAGCGCCACACCAATATCACTAAATTTGACCGAGCTACACCGCGAGGATAGCTCTGCTGGCACTCTGAGGTGAAAAGACATGATTATTACCCAAAGGCAACATACTGTATCCCAGCAGCTTGGACACCAGTTACAGAGAAATATAGACAGATGGCTATTTACTAATTCTGTGTGCTGCATAGACACTGAGCAGTCTGCTTTGGATCTCGTGGCGTGTACCATCTCCCGGTTTGGAAGCGGAGTCATAGCCGAGACCCTCTGAATAAGCACATCCTCCTGCTCCCATCTCAGGAGACTTAATTGTTGCTGGACATTGTTTGTGATTCCTGCCAAGTTGCCGGAAAGTTTCCCTCTCTTGCAGCTTTTCGTAACCCCCACACAGCAGGGGCCCTGTGCGGTTATTCTCAGCTCATCATCAGATTCATGACTATGGAAAGAGCTGATGAGTCCAAAATAACGAACATCTGAGGGGCATCATCAGTCACATTATGTCCTCAGGGTCAAACAAACAACCCACGATGTCCTGAGCGTGCCCGCATCTTAAATTTGCTCTGATTTTCTGCCTTTTACTGATGTGTTATACAGCTTATAACTGGCAAAACTTTGCTTAGCAATGTAATGAAATGTATTTTATCTCATACCTTCATGTACTTTTCTTAAGGATTAGAAAATACACAGGCTAAGATTATTAAGATATCCTAATTATTAAGTTTAAGTACAAATTAAAGCCTGTAATGATTTAGTTAGAACATCACTCAAATATATAAGCATTCCTGTGAAAAGAACTCTCAAATATCCATGTGGGGTAAACTGAAATTTAAGAGGAATGCCAAAATGGTGAGGCCCTACTTAGATACACTTTGAGCTAAATGCTAATGTTAGCATGCTAAAATACAACAACAGTATAGTAACTCCAATATTAACCCATTTCAAAATCTTATTTTGGCGTTTTGCAATAATGACCTGCTCACTGCACATTATCCTGCTTATTACACAGCTGCTTACCAAAGAAATCAATCATTTGACACACAATGTTGATTTTAAAGTGATAAAAATTAGTCAAATTTTATTGTTTGAAATAATATATAATATTAATATTCAAATAAGTCCCTAACTGTTTCTAAACATAGTCCTTCCCAAGTTCTGTTTACTTTTTTCTTTATCTTCAATTTAGTTGATTTCCCCTCCAACTTTTTTTTTTCCTTTTGTTCCCTTTTTTCCCTTGACTAACAGGATCTATGGATCGATCTGATTAGACATGGTCCTCTAGGGTCTATGATCAGAACTGCGTCCAGAGTAACAGTCTGTTACACATAGCAGCGGTCTGCTATTCAGAAATAAGAGACTGCAGAGTGCCGTAACTGACCAATCAGAATAGAGAATCAACAAAGCCTTGGTAGCAGTGAACACAAGTTCAGCTGAGGCTGGTGTGAATGTGAGTCGTTCTGCAGGTATTTGGTCATAAACCAAAGTATTGGACACATTTTTGACCTGATGATGGATTTAGATTAAAAGACAGGGTCGCCAAAGTTATTATAATTTATCCTGAAGGGGACTTGAATGTCATTTGGATGCATCATCTGGAGACAATGAATGTCTTTGCAAAATACTGTGCCAATCCATCAAGCAGAAGTACAGCTCCTTCACTGAGTAAGTGAAAACTTTGACCTGCTTGTGGTGCCACATGAGGAAAGTCATTCATCATCTGGAATGCTTGTACCTGCTCTCCTGACATTCCATCTTGTACTTGTTGATATATTTCAGTCTGGTCCAAAGTGGAGTATTGACCGATCGACTGACTCTGTGATGACTTTGCGATTCACAAAGCTATGCTGCTAACATGGCTTATAGAAATTAATCTTTAAATTTTTCTTAGTAACAATACAAAATATATCTAAAGGTTTATAGTGTCACTTAAACATTGCTGTAGGAAAAGCCTCAAATCTTCACGTTAGGGTAAACAGAAATGCAGGAGCCAAAGCATTACAAACTCATTCAGTGGAATAAAAGAACTGAGGCAAAGCCCCTGAAAGCATCTCAGCAGTTTGAATTGATCTTGATCAGTGTTTCAGTTATAAAATGGCAATGAAAATACATGAAGAATCATTGTGGCACAGAGTGAAACCGACACACACTTTTATCTCGCCTCGTAAATATCTCTGCAGAGAGACACAGGGAAATGAACTCTCAACAGTACAGCAAATAACAGCATTCAGTGTCATAGCACGCTGCTGCACACGGCTCTGCTCTTGACCTTGAAGAGACTCTCCTGTCAATTTCCAACCTCTTTATACTGTTATATTATACTGTATTCTTATACTAATACTGCTATTTTCTTGAGCATGTTAACCCTGTGAACTCCACGATATGCAGCTGGGTTTGAAAAGCATGTTCTCTACTTGTGTAAAATTGCCACGATTACACTACTTATCATATTTGAATTGAATTGAATTCCCGGATTTCTGACTCCCTTGAAACAAATAAACACAGGGAAAATTAACAAAAATCTAAGCTTAAAATACTGATATTTCATCCAAATCTCACTGTTCTTCATGTCTTGATTAAAATGTTGGAGAAAATAAACTAATCCTGCAATGCTCTGCACAACAGAAGGACTTGGCTCAGACTAACAGTCACAGACCTTGACTGAAGAGGTTGTAGATGTAAATACTTCAATACGTATAGAAATTGGTGCCCCCATTTTCATCATTGGTAACACTCGTGATCCATGACAACAATGTTGTATATAATAAACATACTAAATACTAAATGCAAATACAGAAAAAATCGAAAATAAATTGTCACAGTTGTTTTTTTCATGATTCACGGCATTGAAAATGGCATACTGCAGAAAGGTACTTTTGAGTTCTCCTACATTTAGCCGTGATTGTGCTGTTTCCATAGAGCTGCAGGACTTATAGACAAATCTTTATGTGTTCAGCCATCTAGCAGCACCGCCTTCCTGCTGCTGCTGACAGTGACAGCAGCAGCAGCAGGAGATAGACTGACAGTGAATTTTTCTCAGCTAATTGAAGACAAACATTGGCATAAAATGTAGACACTGTTTTGGGCCAAATGATAGTTAGGTTTTCTATGGTTTTAAAATGAAAATCTTGCTGATTAAACATAATGTAAGACTGCACATTTTCAGCCGAATACGTTCACGGTTGCTTGTGGGAACTTGGTCGGAGTAGATGAACTGAAACAAGTAAAGTCATGAATTAAAAAGTGATGACAGGAAAATTAGCTTTGACAAGGACACTCACATCTTCTGTTCGTGTTTCCAACCAACTATGGTTTTTATTAGCGTCGTAACATACGGTAACATGCAGAATCACCAGAAAACATTGTACGTATTCTGTTTGCCTGAATGTTACTATTTTCTTATTTGCTAGTGTGTTTACTCTGTGACTTACTTTGTCATTAGGTAACCCTAGTTAGAGTAACTAACATTATTTTTCACAATAACAGCACCTTTATTTGATCAACAATGATGAACAATAGCTAGCAAAGTTAGCTGTTAGCTAATGCTACTTGTTTTACCACTTGTTTTGTTGTCATAAGTAACACCTCACATAAAATAACGGTAAAAAAAAAACAGTATACTTCTGAGCAAAGCTTGCATTCATACTTGTGTATTGTAGTCAGACATTGCCCGAGTAATGTAGACTTGATCACTTCAAGTACTTTCCTGGATGTGTCTTTATATTCCAGTTATGAGGCTCTAGTGAGTGTAATAAAACATCCTGAATCCTGAATCAGCTTGTGGTTCGGAGGGTTAATTATGACACCAAGAACAAGATTCACATGATTTCAGAATGTAAGTTGCACAGAATAATTTGCAAAGTGAGGCTATAGTTCAACACGTAGACCTAAAAGCTTCTCTTGTTATCTATTCAGCACAACATAACGCTGCAGCTCTGCCAGCGAAGGCCACTAGTCCTCACAATGAAGCAATCCAACCGTTACTGACAATATGTTTTGTATTGTACGAGTCAATTCCCACTTGGTGAGCCGATTATAATAGTAATGATGTGACGATTTGTTATTGGTCCCAGCGGGGAGGTTCTCTTTCTGTTTGCCTTCTCTGCAGAGAAGTACTGGTTTAGGACGGAGTGTGCTGCTGAAGGACACTTCAGCAGGGCGGATGATTACTAATACTGGAGTTTGAACCCAGATCCTCAAGACGATAGAGTTCCTTACTTGCTTAAATAAGCTGCTGATCCTGCTCGTTCACATATAGAAGGGTAGTGGGTGTTTTTGTGCTGTTTCCTGGGCTGACAGACAAGGTGCTGTGGCCCATTAAGTTTATTCCTCAATTCAACTCTGTTTACTCACACTTTTAATTCAATACAAGCTGCGCCAACAGCAAGGTTGCTCCAACCCTTAGCAGGTGAGGGAAAGACGCAGCAACCTTATTTACCAAATTACAGATGCATAGGAACCTATTTTAAGAGTCACCCGGGCGATGCCTAAGATAGTCGTCCCAAGGGTGTTTTAGCTTGAGATGCCATCATGAATGGAGGGAGGTACTCATGTGGGGAAGCTGTCGCTGTGATGAATAAACCCTCCCAGTCCTGGGATTTAGTTGTTGTGACATGCCTTCTGAAGTGTCTGCAGAAACTGTGAAGAAAAAGGGATCTTGGTCAAGATAATTAACATTCTGTCAGGCCTTGCGTTGGTTTGTCAGGGCGTCTTACTTCCTTTTCCAAAGTGTCATTAAAACTGAAGCTGAATCTAAACTTATGACTGCCAGACTGGATTTAATCTCCTTAATGCCCAAAAGACAAAAAACAACAATTGCTTGTATTTTAAAATATTATGTTCTTGAATATAAAAACAGCCTTTCTTTGAGCATGTTCTCTGTTTAATTGAGGGCTGCATTGATTGTTGTGATCCCCAGAGTCCAGGTGGAGATGTTGTTCTACATGTGGCCTGACAACAAGTTCTTAGTGCCTTTGCTTGAACTACATCCAACCTCCTGAGAGCTGATTTGGCTGTTGGTCCATAGCATAAACATTTAAAATATAATATTGGTCTTATCATTGCTCTGTAAATCATTATAGTGTATCCAGGCCAGGCCATCCACACCAAGAACCAAAGCTATAAAGAAAAAGACAAATATAGGTTTAAAATCCTTTCGTACATTCACACCATAACTATAACTTTCAGAGCGATTAATAAATAACAGAACACAGGCAGCCAATCAATATCAATTCTAATTGATTGTGCCACACGTTCAAACTCTATATAATAATAAATAAAATGTATTAAAGTGTACGTATTGAAATGAACAGCATCTCTCTCTGTCCTTGTCCCTGTGTGCTTAAAGACGCACCACAGCGGCCACAGCACCTCTTATCTTTCAACTGTTTTCTTATTCTTGTCATTTAAGTGCTTATTAATAGGAATAATGGTAGATAAACGCTGAATCAAGTGTTTTGTATCTGCTGTTTGTGACGGCCTCTTTTATCTAAGCTATTTAGGTTAATGCAGATGATGAGGGGCGTGCGGGGCTCAGACACAGCTGGAGCGCGCAGCGTGTGCTCGGCCCCGCTGTTTTCACATACACTTTGTTGCTCTGATTGGCTGTAGGCTGTTTGGTCTCCCCTTAGAAATAAAACATTAACTAAGCAGTCCCAGACTAAAAGGCATTTGTGAATAAGTTTGGCAACCTAAGGCTACTGTAGTAATCAATCGAGATTATTATGGTTTGAGTTGGAGATATCAGCTGTAGAGATGTCGGCTTTCTCTCAAAGATAATGTCACTCAGATACAACTAAAAGACGTCACATCTGAGTTTTTAAAAAACTAAGTTTTGGTGCTTTGAAATGTGTCATAGGTAAGAGGATACACATGTATTTTTGATTTGTGAACTGTCCCTTTAAGGGTTCCAGTTTTTTTTTTTTAAATCAAAGTTAATTAAATGTATATAGAGAAAGATCAATAGGCATCAGGGAGAATATTAACTTTAAATCTATCTGAGAAAATTGGTCCTGGCATTCACTGCCATGGTAACACTGGTGACAACACATATTGCAATATTTCGCCTTCCGCAATAAAAAACTGATGGGATAAACCCAATTTCTCACAAACAAAGTTAAAATTATTAAAACTGATGGCCGTAACACAAAGCTGTCACATTGTTACATAATCAAAGAGACTGTCATGTTTTTAATGTTGAAGAATATTGGAGATATCATAAAAAAGAAAACCTTGAAGGTGGGATTTATAACTCTGGACGGCCGGTGCCTTGACTCTCCATTGGGAATCAATATTGCTGCAGGTTTGTGAACATTAAAAACACCAAAGTGTTGACTGAGACACCTGTGGGTTGGACAAAACATGGCTATTGTACAGCCTTGGAAGAGGAAAGTATAGCAGGATGTGGTGAAACTGGAGTGCAGTTTCTCAACAGAAGGTGCAGCATAATTGGGCTGAATTTTACTGTGTAAAACCATTTTTAGCCCCAGTTAGAAAACATGTGGTGAACACAACAGGAAGTGATAAAAACCTTGGGAAGCAGATGTTAGTGGCTAATTGTGAATGAACACCGGTGGGGAAAATGTGTGCTGTAAGTGGTCGCCTGTGTTGAAATCTTTCTTTACTGACCATTAAGATAAATGCCCTCCAGCATGAAGGTGATTGAAAGCCATGAACTGAGTCATTCAACTTCCCTGGAGACCATTTTACAATAAGAAAGTCCGACCATTATAATCAGATCCCTTTTAAATTGCATTATGTTTTGTAGTAACCCCATTTAAACCGCAACCAGTAATCTTTAGAAGTACATTAAATTGCATCTTGTATTAAAGAGGTTGTCAGGAAACATTTACTGACTGGTGTGACGTCAAAGGTCACTAAAACTGGAGCCATTTATTTTGATTATGCAGTGTTGAAAATCAACTATTATGAAGTGTATCTAAACGTTTAAAGTCACAGTCATTTCCGGTAATCACTTTATAAAGTGTATATCCTTTGACTTCCTGTTATTTGGTCTGAATCGTAGCTAATTGTCGTGACTCATAAAAAGAACCACTGGCTTGGTCCTTTGTCACAAATGATGGGCAAAGTAAGGCACAGTAGTCAGTATAAATGTAAAATTTTGCTTTCTCGTTTAATTAACATACAAGAACAAATCACACACATGTAGAGAGTTTTGCATTTTCATGTCTAGTCCATTTACACGGGCATTGTTAAGCTGAGTTTTCTTCTCCTTCATTCTTCTATTCTGGGCAAATCTGAATCGTAGGCAACTGGACTTGTATTTGTTTGGGAAGACGTTTCGCCTATATCCAAGGGGCTTCATCAGTTCGAACGCAACAGTCTCAACCAGCCCTCACTAGTTAGACTGTCCGTCAGTCAGAACTATGACCTGGATGAATGAGAATATTCACAGACACTCTCCTTCATTCTGAAAAAAAAATGTCTACATGAGCGCTGTTTGAAAAAGATAATTCTGTCCATATGAAAATACAAAAGCTCAGTGGGAGAGCTGTTAAGAGCCTGCAGAACCCACAGGCAGCGATTTAACCCTGAACCTAAAGCCATGTTGGCCAGTCATAGAAGATGGTGCAGATCAGAAGTCAGGAAAAATGAGAGCTAACAAACAGGTGGTGCATTCAGGTGCATATTTGAGTTAGAATGGAAAAAGACTCACATGGCCAAAAACAATGGCAGTCTTTAAATACTGCAGTGCTTTGGTTCTGATGTTTGGCTCACACATAGAATTATTATGTCTATATCTAGAGTCTAGAGGAGAGGGTGACTTGTAAAAAAAAAAAAATTGCTCAAGTTATGATAAAACTTGATTTTCCTTTTTTTGGAAAAGTCATATCCAATGTTTATTTCTCTGATGATACTTTGCTATGTCACTTTATTGCAGTACATGGATTCCTCACTTCCTCTTAAATTCCCATTTTAAAATAGTCACTATATTGTAGCCAATCCATAATTCCATACAGAAACAGTTTACACCCAATTAAAAGTGAATTAATGAGTGACCTGCACTGCTTCTAGTTTGTGTGTGTGATGGTAAAGTGAGAGGACAGACAGTGGGCATAAAAATGTCTGAATTTTTTAAATGGTCAAATAATAAGTGACTTATTTAAACTTCCAGAGGCAATTTTATATTTCATTTCATTTTTAGGCAGACTTTGGATAAATCAGTGCATAAATTACATTCTGGCTTTCAGGGGTCTCTTTTAGTGCCGTCCCAGGGGAAATTAAAAAATATAGCCGACATAAAAATAAGCATTTAATTACAGGTCAAATTAAAAATCCCTCTTTAGGAATGTACGATTTTAGCACTCCATAATATTGTCCATGTTTTTATTTGAATCATTGACCCACCCAGACACTCAAAGCTTCAAGATTTTCCACTAACATCATTTCATGCTCTTTTGAAAGATATGTGCAATAACTACCTTATCTTTGTATTTCCTCACATAAAAAGAGAGCGTTCAAAATGTCAGTTCACCTCTAATATTAGGTTTAGACGTAAAAATGGGGTCAGCAAGAGAATATCTGTGTTAGACAGATGAAGCATTGTGAAGTAAAGCTGTTCTGATGAGACACTTCCTCACTGAATATGATTCAGTATGAGATTGAGAGACAAATAATATCAAAATCAACAACTAAAATGTTTCTCTTCTCCTCCATCCCGTAAGAAGGTTTGACAAGAAAAACAGTTCTGATCAGATCAAACAACCTGAGCTGCAGATCAGTTCGTTTCCTCTGCTGAATTTTTCGTGGGGGAAGAATAATTAATTGCTGAGCCTGAGAAATGGTGCAGCAATCCACGTATGACTGTTTTTGAACTTTTTCCATTGATTTTCCGAGTGATTAAGAGGCACTTTGAGCTCTCAGACACAAGTGTGGGTAATTGCAAAGCATATAAGAATGAGTAATTTGTTGTTCAAGTCCAAAGACTCCTTCCCTTTATATATGGACCATTTTGCACATTGAGGTGAAAGTTTCTTTGGTTATAATTTTCATAATTTTAGTGTTATATCTTAAAAATATCACAATCCATTTGACTCTTGTATGGGTGCCGTGCTCTGTGTAATGACTTAAAAATGAGTTTTTTTGCTGCACTTATGTGTAAATAGATGCGGACTTGAAGAGCTCTCCGTTTTGAGTGATCCTTTTTCATCAAGGCAGAGATGTTTATTCAGCCTGTAAAGGCGTCTGTGGATTTAGTTCGGATGACTTTGATGTCTGTCAACTTCCATACCAGCATCCCCTACATAAATATGTCACAGCTAGAAGTCTAGGTGACATGCTGTTTGGGCATATAACAGTGGATATAGGATTCCAGATGTTCTCAGGTGATATTTAAGCAAATCATTACCATGTTAATATTTTAATAAGAAAATTTAATTATTGTAAACAAACATCACCACGTTTGCAGCTGCTTATGAACATCCAGCGAGGTGAGATTTCACAGACCGGTCTTTACACAACATAAAGCTCAGGGTTTATAGGAAGATGTTTTCACTGCCAGCTCCTAGAAACAACAGTTTCATACCACTAGTTTTCTTTTTTCACTTTGGCAGGAAACACGATCGCTGCCTGGATTATGTTTCACGATTTTAGTCATGTATTTATTTGAAAAGGGACAATGTACAATAATCAACATTAATAAATGTCAGTGTGAGGTAGCTTAAGGTATTTTTATAGAGGTTACAGAGGCTGCTTTGCCTGATGTAATTAGTCAGCCTAGAACAGAAAAATAACACATGACGGAAGTGTGCAGTTTTTCTATCACATAGAAGGTGCCATGATCTTCCCTGCAGACTTCACAAGAGTCAAGTCAGCTTCATTGTTTATTTTTTAGATAAATGCAACAACACCTATTATGGCAGTGGAGATTCCCTCAAGGGGAAGTGATTTATATCATGTCTAACAATCTAAGAAACGCAGCCAACATGTACTGTAACAGCCCAACAGTAAATAATTAGCATCTAACTCTAATACGTTTTCCTTACAGTTCTTAAGGCCATTGTAGTCACAACAACACACATGCTCACAGTTACAGTTATTTTATCTCCGTATGTTCTTAAAACACTGTTAAACTACAAGAATGAATCATGTGTTATGTATGAAATTATACAGACTTAAGATCACTGCAATCAGCTGGAGTTGAACAAGTGGTTTGAGTGTTGAGGACGTGCTGAAAGCGTTCACTCAGAGCTCATCATGTTAAGAGCCTCAAGTCAACACACTGCAATTAGCAACACCACGATAAAAGACACTTAGAGAGCAAGAGCTTTACATTTTAGAATAAAAGCTCCTTAAAATGCAGATTTATAGAGGACATATCATGAAAATGTTACTTTTTTAGTATCTGGAGTGACTGACTACCAACCTGGAATAAGATGATTCAGTCATTTTCTGCCTACAAAACAAGGAATTCAAAAAGTCATTTAGATTTGTCCTCCCTCTGAGTATCTCCACCCACAGCTTCAGCACATGGGAAATATGGCTGTCTAAGAAAAAGCTACAAAAAGCTTTAGTAGTAGTAACAGTATAAAGAGCGACATAGTACGTGCAGGGAGGAGGCTGAACCCATCACGTCCCATGAGAAACCAGACTTAGCTGAGTATTCTTTTGCTGTTTTGTTTATTTTTTGTTTATTTGATCATTGTTTCAGTTCAAATATACATTTTCCAGAGTGAACAATGTGTTTGAAAGATTTCTGACGTAAAGATCTGAAGGCGTAACTGTTCCCATGATGAACAATCAGAGCAGACTGGGTTTTTTTTTTTTAGTTTAAAGAGACAGGCATCAAAACTGGGCATTTTAAACAAGGGTGGAAAGGAAGTCAGACCACCTGTGAGGGCAACTTTGAACCTTAATATCATCAAAACAAGTCTGTTGAAAACAAATTAAAACAGTACAGTTGTCTTGAAAGGGAAAGTAGCCATTGAAAGCTCAAGGAACTGCAGCTTTTGGCTTTCTACATTGATTTTTCAGCTCCAGAGGTCAATTCCGCTTGATTCAGAGAGATTTTTTGAGAAAATAAACTCTAATTTTGAACATTAAAGCATTTATCATGTTCCAGATGAAACCAACAATACAAGTATGAACCTGAAAATTAGCTTTATATGTCTACTTTGTAATGCAGATTTCATTTTCAAAGGGTAAATGTCTAATCTGTGCGAGTCATCGCTGGTATTTGTGGATGATTTATGGCGCTGCATGTGAGGGAAGAGCTCCAGGAATCAGTCGTTAAAAATCCACCTGGGTTTATGGGTTTGGAACGTTATTATCAGCAGTTTAAGAACACACGGCAAACTCCACTCAGCTGCATCGCATTTCGCTTCTGGAAAGTCCTAAAGGTCATCGGCTGATTGGTCGAGACGATTGCTATTTGCTCACATATCCATTGCCAGACTCTGTATATTGTCTTTTTAGACTCTAAGATTCTTTATATATTCACCCCCATTCACAACTTACATGCTTATTGTCCATCAAAGCCACTAATGCACTTTTGATTTGAGTCATTCTTGAGCTGCCATGCCAGTTAAGTAGTCCCCCACCCCCTTTTTTTTCTTGCTCCGGGGTTTCAGTGAAGACAGATGATGAGACAATGGCAATTCATCTTCATCACGCCGTTCACATTACCATTAACGTTCAGCTCTTTTCTTACATAATGCAGCTCGTCTCACTCACAAATGCATTCAGAAGAAAAGTACAATATCCTGAGAGCTGGGCTTGTCATTTGTGGTTAATATCATCAAGACGTCAAGGAAGGGTTGAGTAGAAGACGACTTGACTGGTCCACAAATCTTCCACGTTCGCGTTTAATATATAATTACCCGCTATACCTACTAAGTCATGCTACCAAACAAAAGATTTAGATGAATGATTTCAAAATAACCTACATGCAGTGAAGTGTGGCCTATAGGATCAGCTTGTTTCACAGGTGTAAAATGTAATAATACAACATAGAATATTGATTTATTCTTTGGGGAAAGCCTTCTGTGACTGCTCCACTCCCACACTATTTCAGATGCCTCACAGTGTGCCAGCGCTAAACACAACCTGGACGTTTTATTTATGTAAGAGATTGGATTTTTGATCAATAGATTTTAGGAGGATAATACAGTAAATGTGATGTTCTGCACGTGCTGTGCTCACTGATCAGGCAAATTACAATATTGTCATCCAGACTTTACCTCCACAGACACAAATATCTGCCGTCCTTTAAACTCCACCTGGAATTGGTGGACATATTGTGATTTAGCTCTTCTATTCTTGCTTTTCTCTTTCTGAGAAATGCTTTGCCAAAAATACCTAGCTTCCTCTACCCAGCACTCAGTCCCTCTGGATACCGACAGCTGCCTGAATTACAAAGGTAGCTGTGTGAGTAATGAACCAACTGAAATCTCATCATATAGAGCGACTTTGAGTTACCCTGAGCAGCCCCTCTGACCCGAACCCCAGCCTCTGAGCCTCGCCAAATGAGCTTTTCATTTACAATTCAGAAATCAGAATGAGGCATGTTGCAGGCACAGAGGTGCTCTGAAGAATTGCACTGCATGCAAACGTGGTTTTGCAATCCTTAAGCCCAACAAATCAGCAATTCTGTTCCAAGCTTATTTGCATACAGCTCTCACATATTCTGCCCATGTGCGCGGCGTGAAAGCACAAGTTCCACAGCAGCACCATTTCATGCTCATGAAATAGTTTGGAGCTCAGATTAAACTGGAGTTTGTTACATGTTTTCACTCATATCTTTTATGGATTTCTGTTAAAATGTTAAAGCAAAACATGTTATTATTTAATGGCCAGTGCTTTGATCTGGCTAATGTTTAATGCAGCAGTATTAAAGATCAAGTTTAGTAGAGATGACTAGAGTTGTCATGTGAAAAATCATTACATTCTGTTTTGATTCAAAGTGTCATTTTACGGTGACAGGTGCTCTGAAAGATGCCAGAGAGGATGGCCATCAGCATGAATGATACATGATATTGTTTGCATGCGGAATCCATCATCTGATGAGAGGCCTCACAGTTACTCCAAGCTGCTCAAATCTGCTTGCAGCTATTAAATGAACAAAGACAACACATGTGCAACATAGGGCCTGAGGGCCAGAACCAACTCTTAAACCATCTCAATCGCCTCAAAGGAAAAAGCAAACGACCTCCTTCCATCAATATAAAGAGGCGTTATGTTCATGAATCTGGATGAAAATGACGACAATGAGTCTGGACTACTATTTAACTTGAGATTTTACAAAAACATTTTGTGAAACCTAAAATAAATTATTATTATTATCAGACAGGAGCAAACAGTTCTGTATTTACACATCCAACAGATACGGAGCAACATGAGCATTTATTTAGTTATGCTTCTGGCCACTTGATGAAGTCTCTACTTTTAGCTCAGTTTTTGGTCTCCACCAAAGAGGGAAATATCTGGCTTTGTGGCTCTTGGCAGCCATTAGGAATTATGGAGAGGGTTACATCATACATACATAAAATATTAAAGTTGTGGAGAAATTAGTTATAAGACACTATTTATGCTGCATTCATGTGGCTTCGGAATAATCTGAAAAATTCATCCAATGAGAAAAGTCGGATTGAAGTCGAACCAACAACTGCGGTACATTACGAAACTAAATGCTGTATAATAAACTGTAATTGTCAGTTGTTTTCCCCATAGCGTGACCTATATTTATGAGAAATGTTATTTAATTTTGCTAACCCTAACAAGTTAGGAAAAGCAATATTTTAGTACTGAACAACAATCGATGTGTCGTTTAAATGCTCTGAACAATAAAATACAGCACATCCTTGACTTTCCAATTTCCAATTATTTTGATTATCTGTTATTAAGATACAAATATTGATTCTAGCTACATTGTCTGACCCCTCCACAATACCAGTAATCAAGAGGACCAACTATCCATCTAAAACTGTTATGTGCTTTATCTTAACTGTACGATAAGTGTGTAATTACCACACACAAAAAAATAATGTGAACAACTTTCACAGGTCAGGTGGTAGTAAGGTTAAAACTGGCATTATCATATATTGTCCATGCTCTTCTGTTCTGTTTGTCTCTAGTGTGATGAAGCATCTTCACTCCAGTCAGGTATCCTACAGGTTGATGCAGCAACAGCAGCTGTGTGGCGGCGGCGGCGGCGTGTCCTTACTCCTCTAAGGAGGAAATCAAAGACTTTAAGCCTCACAATTGGCCTGGCATCTTCCCTAACAATGAACGCTCGGAGTCTGGCTGCCACCAGCTGAATGTTTACCACAGAGCAAAAACCCACCGCACTTATTTATTTGAAAACAGGTCAATTTTTGTCTGTTATGCTCAAATGCTCTCAGTGAGACAGGCGGTGAGATAGACAGGCCGACAAACAGGAAACACCTTCAAAATATAATGCGATATTTCACAAACAGCCGCAAACATTGCTGTACAACTAAATCAACACTTCCTCACACAGCATCTCACACATAGCATAAAAAATGTTGCCATTGTGTCCGTCTCCCTTCATGTGGCTACAGAAATGAGTCAGAGAGATTGGAAGATTCAGATCCTTCTTATGAGTCATGTAACTCTCATCTTCATCTTTTGCTACCTGAAGCACGTAGCTGTCTTATCTGCAAAGTTGTTTACTTATGCAAGTACTGACTGACGCCTGCAGGCATACTGAGGAGAAGATTATAAGGAATTAACACTTTTTTAAAAAACAGTCGGTATTGTCCTTGTTGGATTCAGCTGTGCTTCAAAATGCAGCCAGACAGAAAACAACTGCCACTTTGTTAACATATGAACAATAAACAAATTTCACTTAATGTGCTTTGTCTTGGGGATGAGGGGCAGATGTGAATGGTTGTTTCTAATACAGGGCTTACATGTGGCTCTCTGTGACATCAATGACATGCTTACCTTAGATATAAAAAGTGGAAATGTTTTATATCTATGATGCTAATTGACTGATGGCTAAGCTTTATCTCCTTTAGTCACTGTTGCAATCTGTCAAGCTTTCCATTCTGGCATGGTGATAAAGGTGACAGGTTTACCACTTGAATTCACAGTAATTTTTGAAACAATAGGTTTTAAGTTTCACAAGAGTAAACAAAGGCTGCCTTCTCATTTCAAGCTGACAATCAGGGGTTTTGTCGGCTGGGATGATGGCTGTCCCTGGCAGATTTGATCAGCCCGAGCTTGTTAGCTTGCATACACCATTGCTCACACAAAAATACTGTGTTTAGAAGCAGCATTATTGTTGTTTTTCTAAAAAAAAAATACAACATTATTAAAGTAGTGTTTTGCTGTTTTCCTTCATCGAGGGAAAGATGTTTTGGTCAATCTAAAGGTTTTCCAACATTAATATCTTTAAAACACCAATCCAAAAAGTAATTGTCACATGTTAAATGTGTTGGTGTCATGTGTCTGTAACCAAATAAAAAAAGTAGGTCTCATCATGTGTCATGTACAGAGGGCACCATAGAATGAGTTCTGACACTAGGATGTAAGTTAGCATGTTAGCACCCTTAAACTCAATGAGGATTTTGAATGGGTTAGATGCCTGAAATAAGGCCTGTGGTTAACACAAGCTGGAGAGATGTTCACTTTTTGTTGTACAACTTAAAATATGTTAGTAAATACCACCACTTGTGAGCTTAGGAGTTTTTATGTGTCCTTCATAATGCGGTTGCTAACAAGTGGCTAAATGAGACTATAGTGGCTGTTGGGGATATTAAACTTCATCACGGACGTGAACTCTCTCACTAGTCCGCCTCACAGCCTCTAGTCGTGTTTTTCAGTGCTCTTGCAAACTTTCACAGATTGTAGATTAGGTTAACAAACAATGTATCAGGCTACAGTTTTGATAGCTTCTCAAACCGCTGATTAGCTTGTCCGAGAGCCTCTGAAGCTAACGGTAGTGACGTTCAAGTCAAGCGACTGTGGTGTAGTACACTATAGCATAACGTTAGTTTTTTACTTCTGTCGGCTACATTAACGCTTCAAACATCATAAAAGTGGTGTTCATTTGTGAAGATTATCCTGATGAACAAAACTTGTAAGCATCAGAAACGTCTGTTTGCCACAGAGCTTATTTTCTGCAATGATCCACAATTCAATCCAAAATCCCATAGGCAAAGTCTCAATAGACCCCATTGTGCTGCTACTTCTAGGTTGACCTACAAAATGTCATTTCATCTGCTTTCTATAGAGAGTTTAGCGTCTGTAGGCCAACCCTCTATTACCATTAATAGGATACAATGTGAGTCTCTAACAAAGATTTTCCTAAGAAATCAAACAAACCTGTTCATGAGAACATATTGTGCTTTGGCAGCTGGTTGTGGCTTAGATGGTGGTTCGCTGTTGTTTGATCTCTGTCCATGGCAATCTACATGCCTTGGACAAGACACTGAACCTCCTGATGGCTGCCCATCAGTGTGTGAATGCACATGAATGGTTGATCTTACTACATCACCTAGAATGTGAGTGTAAATGGATGCATGCTGACCTATAGTGTAAAAACTCTAGGAGTGGTCACTTTGACAACAAAAAAAAGCATTTTACTAACGCAGTCCATGAATTACTGCAGTTAGTAAGCTACAATAGGTAGTCAGGTGAGAACACACTGTTCAGTCTTTTCCTTCCACCTTTGTGTTTCTTGTATTTGAGGTTTTTGAAAGACTGGGAATAGACACCGCCCTCCAAACTCCTTAGATACTGTGTAGCTCTTGTACATCAGTTGAGTGTAGGAACAACGAACTTGACAGGCCTTTGTTACTGTTGCTGAGCTGTGATTGGACAATTGCTGTGCAGGGACAAGGTTCAGTGAATGGCCAAT